>CM021319.1:6452469-6641383 GCA_010645155.1 Tigriopus japonicus
AGACCAAATATCGTGGCCAAAAAGAATTCCAGTTGAAAGAAGTAATCCCAACTTGCTCGCCATAAAAAGCAAAATACATTCAAGTACAAACTAAGAAGCAAATACAAGCGAAACTTTTGTGTTAGGGTGTAAATTTTGGGGTTAGATTAGCGCCACGACCTCCCAATCTTTTGTATTAAGACCTGCCAATCAGTTCATTCCCAAAGAACCGTTTCAGTGAGGAAGTTGATGAACAGCATCATACGGGTTCTACTGGGAATACGGTGTGGACTCCTACAATCGGACGGTTCCGTGTGGGTATCGACGCCATAAGTCCCGACGTCACCCATCCCTACTCTGGCTTCCCTTTTAAAAACACTCCAGCGCTTCTCGGCCAACGGAGGAGCCCTAGAATACCACAGGGCCAGGAAGGCCAGTCCCATTCTCCAGTTCTCTCGAAGCCGCTGAAATGACGTCGTCAACGGAGTGGAAGCCCCGCGCGTGACTCATTCAGATCGGACTCGAAACTGGCCGAAACTAGACCCAGAGGATCTCTGAATCGATGATAAACTATCTTCAATCTTATTCCATGCACAAACTAGGACTGAAAGATGATACACACTTGATGAGTCCTACATGAGCCCAATAAATTCCAGGTTGTCATAGGGTCGAGCATCATCGATCCAAGCCAGAACAGCGGGCATCACGTGGCAACGCTGCTTCTTGGTTTGCGGATCGGGAAACCGAAACACTGAGTCTCTCCATCCATCCACCCAGCCAGACTGCCATGGCATAGAACAGCCACTCAGCTGAGAATTGAGAGGCTTACATACACATACACACTCCACAAAGTCTGTCTGACAGAGGGAGACTAACTAACTAAGAGAGAAACTTCCTCAAAAAAGGACAGAAACGGAACGGAACGGAAACTCAAGACTCCAAACGGAAAATCAGCCCTCTTTCTGGAAAATTCAACCCAACTTGATCGTGCGTGTGAGGGTCCGTGGATTGGATTGCCAGCAGGATGCAGGCCTTTATGGACGGTTTCAAGCCCGCTGAGGGCGGTCCACATAGCGACGTGCCCTGGTGGATGCGATATGCGGGCAAAGGAGCGGGGGTTGTGGGCGGAGGATGTAAGACCGCTCCCATGGAAGAAGACCCATGAGATAATAATCACTTCGGCTCATGTTGCTCTTGTCTTGATTGTTCTTGCAGTGGCCGTGTTCTTCGGGTTGTCGGCGGCCGTGTCCATCAATCCGTTTTGTATCGTGGCCGGATTGTGGGAGATCGTGGCGGGGATCCTGGTCATCTCCATTGAAGCTCCCTTTTGTTGCGTGTTCCTGGACTTTGTGCAAAAGTTCTCCACGTTCATGGACGTGCGACCCTTGTGGCAAAAAGCGTCCGTCTACTTGGGGTAAGCGAGATCGAGATCCCGAAGTGTAGTTGAAATAGTTGGAACACTTCCAAACCTCCTCACCGCTTCGAGATCCGAGCCCTTCGTTTCAAACAGGCCTCGGCATTGGGGCATTACGTTTGATTCTGGGTTTTCAACCAACTGACGACTAGAGCGGCGGGAATTTTTTTTCGTTGTGGAGCGGAAATCCCCAGACGTTTCACAGCGAAGGGTTAGCTCATGGTTGACACTCGGGATCTTCCACTGACGTTACTCCTCGAAACGTCTCGAATTTCGGCTCCACAGCGAGAAAAATATTTTTTGCGCACTCTACTCGACCTTTTTGGCGATGGTCGGTCATGGTCACTCCGGCTGCAAAAGCGGCCAGCGCCAATCTTTGATTTGGGATATTTTTTTACATTGTAATTTTGGAACAACAGCACTATTTACCAACGTAAACCGCTTCATTGAAAGTTAGAACTCGCCAAATCGATTGATTACGAACGCTTGAGAAAGAACGCCAATGGCACGAGTCGTTATGATTGATTTTAACGCGAATTTTAGAAACATCGAAATGCCAAAGCCTGATCAAAGAGTGTTGTCCACAAGCGGCAATTTTTTTCAAAGTTTATTCTCAAGTCGAGAGTTATTCTTATTTGAAGAGACACTTGAATGCCAATTTTGATCAACCGTTAAAGTATTATTCTATCAAAAGATATTCTAATATTGAGTATTGTTAAATCCATCTTTGACTGTTCTGTGGCTGCTCTTTTCCAATCTTTTCTGCAATCATGACAGAGAAATGATGAAATGCGATACTTTACCTACCTTTACTCGCTTTCTTTATCACATGTTTATTGCTCGGTCAAACGAAAGAAATAGAGCATCCTTAAGTTGAAACGTTGTCTTACATCTTAAGAACGTATTTTCGTGATAGTTAATCTTAGAATCATGTAGACTCTCAGTCATGATTTGTCAAAATAAATGTATAAAGAATTATTCTCAAGATAGTGCCTAACAAGCCTTTCTCTATATGATACAATTAAACGCAAATGAATTGAATTGTTCGTTTTTGAAGTAACTTTACTTTTTCCAGTCTGTTCGTTGATTAAATGGGATTAGTTTCTTCTTCGTTTAAGAAAATCCTTTCTTAGTTCAATTTGAAAAAATCCTCGACTTGGACGTCAATTGAAAGAAAACTATTTGTGAAATAAACTCCGGTTCATTTCTCGCCATTTAACGTCTATTATTTTTCTTATCTTCAGCCTCTCGTTTCCCGGTATTCTGTTGTGCACATCATTTAGCTCCATAGTGGCGTCTGTGGCCATCTTTGTGTGTGCGGTGCTCTTTGGCATGCAATTTCTGGGCAAAAAGTAAGTACCATTGGCGAGAGAGTTCTTCACTTGCTGACTAATTCTTTAACCAATTATAAAACTCATGGGGAAGGGCATTTTGCATTGATCACTGTCTCTTCTCAGGGGCAATCAAGCCGATATGGCCGCCATGGCCCAACAAGATGAGACCGGGATGAATGCTGCCGATGATTCGGCCATCCTGGACAAAGACCAATACGGCCAGATGCAGTATCCTTAAAAAGGTGACGCGGCCATGTGTAGAGAGCACCCATCGAATATCATTTCTTTGAACCAAAAGCGTCATTTTGTCACATGTGAAGGTATCATGCGGCCAAGTGGAACTACATGATTCCCCGTCGCATCGGACTCTCACATGAAAAGAATCTGCCTCGAGACGAATCAATCTCCTCCCTCCCACCTTTACAAATTCCCCCCTCCCCCCATTTAGTGGATTTTAGATCATGTTGACTCACTGGCCGTATTGATTTCTAGTTAGCTTACTTCTCAGTTTGTTGATTGAGGACGCCCACCACTTTGTCTAGTTCTTATACCAATTTCAATTTTTAGATCTTTTTTTTTTTGGATTGCGATCGCCTGAGTTGTTCACAGTTCTCGTCGTTATTTCACGATTTTGCTTTTTGGTTATTTATGTTGCTATTTTTTCTCGTAGAGCATCGAGAGAAGACATGATGACCAATGTGCAACCAACTAATAACTTGGGCTCGGCCACACGATCTGACAGCATGAAGTCCGGCTTGGTGGGGAACATTCATGTGCAAGACGTGGAATCGGCTCCCGGCAATCCGTAGTGGCTCTTCAGAACCAATGTTTTCTCTAAGATTTGTCAAAACCACACTTTTTTTAGCACCCATTCATTCGTTTGTTTGTATGTCTCAATAGGCGATGTCACTCGCCAAACTTGTACGTAGGCCACGATCTCTTGGCCTATCCGTTTTATACAAGAGGATGATGATTCCATGAATGAGCCACATTTTTTGTCTTTAGTCCAGCCGTGAGAATTTCGCATGAAATGAACTGGAAATCACCTTCTTCACTTTTATTTTGTTATTTCGTACCTTACTGTATCTTTTAATTTGGCAAACATCGAGTTTGCACAGGCTTCGTCCATTTTATCCTCTTTTGGAAATGTGGGTCAACGCTGGATGCAACTTTATTTTCCACCACAGGCCAGTGGTGATATTAACATACTCGTAGACCTTTTATTTACAAGTTTTTAGTGCCATTGATTATGTTGAGCGATGTCCTTGGCCATCCCCAATCGGAAATTACATAAATATTAATTTTACTGCAATCAGATGCTCGTGTTCGATATCTCAATGTATAAAATGAACTAGATTGTGTTCACCAGAATCACGATTAACTAATGAATACCAAATGATCGACTCGACTGAGAATTGTTAAAATTTGATCAAACTCATTGACTTGTACGTAAATTTACCACGTTGTTCCCTGATTCTCTCAGCCCTGTCTAGTCAATAAAAATAAACGTTATCGAAAGTTGATCAATCAAATTCAGTTATATGTGAAAAGACGAGAAACAACCCACTGATATGAAGTTCCTTTATCCGAGTGTAAGGATGTTGCAAGGAGTTTGTCATAGGATGATGATTCCATTCTCTTGTCAAAAGCAATGGAAGGAATGGGTATGGGATTGTTCAGGAAGGAGGGCAAACTTATTAGTAACTAAAAAGACTGGTTGAAGTTCAAAGCATCGGTTCTTCATTCTCATTAAATTGAAGAGTGTGAGCCGCTAAAGGTCGAGCCGATAGTCGCTGGCTGGACCTTGTCACGCGTTTTGTCATGAGAGAGGGTGTTCCAGAGACTTTGGAATCCGCCGACAGCGAGATTTTTCGATTTGACATTGGGCCACAATGTTGGGGCGAGATTGTTCTCAAGGGACTTCGTACGGCAAAGAAACCACCATCAAAGACTTTCTCCGGCGAGGTTTTGCTCGGGTCAACGGGTTTAAGACTGTCCATTGTCGACGATTGGGATTGGTTCTTACTTTGAGCTTGTTCTCGCATTAACTTGCGTTTGTTGGCCATGAGTTCCTTGAGGGCGGCAGTGGATTTCCCGGGGGACTTTGCCTTTCGACTCTTGGCCAAATTAGCTCGCTTCAGGGGCTGCTTTTTGTTCGTCTCATTTTTCGTCGTTGTTGCCGGTTCCATCCATCCACTCGATTCCAATAAATTCAGTTCCTTAAATAACGCGTCGATATCCTCGACTTGAAAGTAAATCATCTCCCAAAAGCCCTAAAAAAAAAAAGAGTGCAATTACAAATTGGAAAGGGTGATTGAACACGTCTTCATGCATTCCCTACCTGCAAGTCCATGCAAGTCGTCTTCTGTTCTCCTCGATTGAACTCGCAATTATCAATCAAGGTGGCGAATTGTTCGAAACGGCCCTTTCGATTGGACATGAGGTTGGCTTTACCAATCACAGACCTGATCTGACCCGTGATCTCTTCCGAAAAGGCCGGATCGGTTGTCAATTTTTCCAGTTTAGCTTCCCAATGACAACATAACGCCGCCAATCTGTCGGTTTCGGTCTTCAAGAGATTCCGAAAATATTGTACGTCCTTCACAACTGGATTGGATGTGGCATCTACTAATAGAAACGGCGAGTCAAAATTAGAACAGGCAACTAGGGGAACCACTAAAGAAGCTTCTTCATTGTTGTTGTTGTTATTACCTTGGTTGATCTGCTCAAATTCCATGGCGAGGGTTTTGGGAATGGGCGTCGTGCGTTGGAGTTGAGGAGAGCCGCCGTGGTTGACCAAGGGCGTCAAAACGGGATCCAGGTTCGATTTGGTACGACTTCTGCAACGAATGAGAACCAAAGTGTTGAACGACTACTTTGAATGGCAAAGTATTTTGGGAACAGACGAATTCAAATCAAATCATCCCCAGGGGACGAGGGAGTGAGTTCAAATTTTCAACCACTAACTCAACTTTGCCCGCCCGTCAAGAACATGAAAAGCCATGAGAAAACGGATGATCGAGGTTGGGAGTGAATTGAGAAACCTTTCATATTTTGACAAAAAAAAATATTTGCATTGATTTCTTTCAACGAGATTTTTTGGTTGCGTGCAATTCTTGTTGCTCTTAAACGATTCTGAAAGGGTGAAACTTTTTTATGGATAAAAAGCCCTTCAAAAGGAATCGCCATGACCCATAGATGTTTTTTCTGCACTAATGTGGATGGATTGAATCATTGAACCAATCCTGACTATTTAAAGTTCTACAATCTTTAACTCTTATTCTAGCATTACAAACAAAGCAAACGAGAAATAGAATAACTTACTTCATGACTTGGTGGAACGGAGAAAACGGATCGGCAGGAACATCGTCAAAGCTAATGTCTTGCAAATCCACATAAGGGTCTTGGCCTTTACGGAGGCGTCGTTTGGCGCTATTGGATCCTCGTTGGAACACAACATCTTTACGCAAGGGATCGATCAGAGTGCATGCCTCACTTCTGCGTTTGGATCGCCTGGATTTCATTGATTCGCCCAAGTTACGCATATTTGGAGTTTTGAAGCCGTCCTTGTCGAGTGGGGCCTTAAGCTCAGCAGCCTTGGGTGTCGCAGTAAATTTAAAATTTCCTACCACCGATGGCGAGAGAAATTGGAAATTTGCTTGGGACACCTCCGTGCACACAGGAGCCGCAGGTTCTGCTTTTTTCGACACTAGACAGAAACCGAGACTTATTTACTTGGCTTGATGTTCAAAATTGCCTTAGATCGGCAAATTTGAATACCTCTGGCAAAATATGTAATATTGTGTGAAATACAATTGTCTTACCAGGAATTTCAGATACCATTCAAAGAACTTTTTAAATAGGAAGGACAGAGAAGAGGGCGTTCAATGAATCTGTAACTTACCTTCCATGGCTGCAATAAAAGGGGTCAAGGAAGTGGAGGGCACAAACGATTTTGTCTCTTCAATTGGCGTGTGTGACTCGTGGTGAGGGGCTTTAAAAGAAACCACGTCCTCATCATCTTCGGGTTCTTCGGGGATGACAGATTCGACAATGGGCGAGGGTTGTCGAACCTTTGGAGCTAATCGTGAAGAGCGACGACGTTTAGCTGAAGTTGGCGCGGGTTCTTTCTCATCGGCCACTGGAGATGATGTGATGACTGGAAACCAACAGGAGCCCCGATAACATTTGTTACTCAACAATCCACATTAAAATGTCTTACCTTTGGGTGATTCCGCAATTAGTTTCAAGTCCAGGTCTTGTTTTTCGGTCACAAGATCTGCAATCGAAATTTAGCTTTGTTATTTTTCGAGTCTTAAGGCAACATTTTATCACTCTTACCGAGTTTTGCAGGATCATTCTGGGCGTTCCCTGTCTCAGCATTTTTCGCCGAAGATACTACCCACGGTTGGGCAGATTTCATCAACTTGACCGAGTCTTTACCCCCTCTGCCCAAGGCGGTTCGCAACGCGCGTTGAACTTTCCTGGGTGAGCCTTTGTTGAATAAACTCTTTTTGGCCTTTGAATTGGACTTGGCCGTCAGTGGATCTCGAGCGGGCGTGGGTCGAGCGCCTTTACGATGCGTATCAATGCGCGATGATATATTCTTCAAAGCCGAGTTCTCACCTCCTTGAACTGGTGCCAAATTTTGTTGAACTAAAGAACAAATGAATTTAATAGGATAATTTGTTGCAACAGGTTTGTTTTTTTCCAAGGACCAATATTTTTTTGGATAAACAGATCTGATAGGGCACCATCAAAATAACGATGTAACCTTCTTTTTGGAGACGCTAATAAATGCCAGCTCATCAAGCATGTAAAAAGGAGCTTCAGAATTTGGTGGTATTTTTGCAAAGAAATCAAGTCAAAACATTTTCTTGGAATGTAGAAAACCGACACTAAATCCATCCATCTATGGATATTTTGGAGTATCGCTTGGGTTGGCTTTTAGCGTATCAATCATTTCATACTCACTGTCTTGCGTCAACTTGTATACGCCCACCCGAAACGGGGGTTTGACGGTCTTCTGCTGGGCCTTTCTTTTCTTGTCCCGCTCTGCTTGGAAGGCTCTCAATTGAGCCAATCTGTCCATGGCACCGCGAGCTCTGGCCACCGGTGGAGCTCGAGCTGGCCGTGCCGGAGACAATCCCGCCTGGCTGGCATTCATATCATCTACAGGAAAAGGCGTATTCATATGATAAATCTCAATGCAAACCCAGCCCAATCACGGCATGCTCACCTTCACTGGCGGAGTGTTGAGGGCGACCTCGACGTTGCTCCATGAGAATTTCCCGCCGAGTTTTCCGCCCTTGATCCTGTTGTTCCCGGCGCTGAATCTTTTTTTCCACGGGCAAAGCGGCCGTTCGATCGCTACGAAACTGACGGAACATGGATTCGCGTAATCTAAAAGAGACATCATGGGTTCATCACTTCGAGACACACCTATCTAATTTGATCGTCGCTTTGAACGTAAGACTATAAATACCCTTTGGGGCGGGCTCGACCTTGAGCGGGGTCAGCCGCGGGTTCGTCGAAAGGCGAGGGCGGGGCATTGGGGTCACGTAAAAAGTCGTACAGCGACGAGGCCATGGCGATAAAAGGCCAAATGATGGGGCCTCGAAAGTAAGTAGCACAACAAAATTTGAAAACCTAGGGACTTCGAACATTCCTACGCCGACTGACACGGGCCATAGAACTACTTTCTTAGGAAAGAATTTCAATAATATAAGATTGTAAAAGGGCTCACTAATGAATTAAAGTGTAATTAGGTGGGCTTTTTTCAAATCTTGGAAAGTTTTAATAATCTTACAGTGCTGAATCTAGGCTAGTTTGTTTGGGATCCACTTTTCATCGAGGTTGTGCGTGGAGTTGCGTTCGTCGCGCCAAATTCGGGATTTGAAGTGAGCGTATGTCTATGTGGAAAAAGATTGATCCCAAACCCCCGGAGTTCATCGTGATTGTCGAGACCTCAGCCATCCGAAGATGGCCCAAAGCCCGGAAAGCGCCGTCGAGGATTATTTGCGGGCTCAGAATCGGCCTTATTCGGCCAATGACATTGTGCTGAATCTGCACAAGGAGCATGGCAAGACCGCCGTTCAAAAGGCCTTGGATCTGCTCGTGGCCGACGGCAAAGTGGCCGAGAAGCTCAATGGCAAACAAAAGGCCTATGTCATTCACCAATCGTCCATGCCCGCCTCCTCTGAGGCCGAATTGGCCGCCTTAGACCGAGAATTGAGCGAAGCCGAGGCTGAAGGACGCTCGCTCAGCGAAAATCTCAAAGCTTTGACCGCTCAACATCGAGCCTTGGTGGCCTTTCCGCCTAATCATGAAGTAATCGACATGATTGCCGTTTTAGAAAAAGAAAATGAGGCCCTCGAAGCTCGTTTGGCCAAGTTGTCCAATAATCAGGATCTCATGAGTCGGGAGGACAAGCGGAAATTGGAACAAAGCCACGAATTGGCCGTGAAGGAATGGCGCAAACGCAAACGTATCTGCGTCTCCATCACCGATGCCATTTTGGAAAGCTATCCCAAGCCCAAGAAAGCTTTGTTCGAAGATGTCGGGATCGAGACGGACGAGGATGTCGGTGTCAAGATCCCGGACATCTAACCAAACCCTTGTCTGATGGAAGCGAATCTCTATTTATGTTATTTTATCATTCTTCATTGTCTATTAAATAATACTAATCCGGCGCTTCCAACCATGATTATGCACGGACAGGCCTCATCCAGGCCGTTATGAAAGTGGATGCCGAGGCCAAACCTGAAATGTTGAGTAAGTGAATAGAAGCGAGTCGGCAACAAGCGATCGTTCATTAATTTACCGGCTGGCCCACTCCATCCATCCAACAGTTCACGATCGACAAAGGACCAGCAGAGTTGTCATGTCTCTTCGATGGATGAGGGTCGGCTTCAGAGGAGCACGACTGACTTCAGAACGTGTACGGGATCCATGATGATGGAGATGGAGACGGCGCAGGCCGGTTTGCTTTTAAAGTGATCATGACGCTCGAAGCCCGGAACGAACGGAGGGCATCGCCATCTCTAATGTCATGCCCACCGTCCATCTATCTCTGTTCGCCAGCCAGCAAACAAAGGATTGCTAAATTATTAGTCCGTTCAGTATCCGAAAACATCGGTTTCAGCGACATCCCTACACGTTCGTGATTATTCATCGCCGAGATAAGTGCACTCAAAGTTTCCCAATCGTCAATAATTGACCTGGATTGTGATTGTCTCGTGCTTTGGTTGGATTGGATGGCAATTTTCTCGTGTTTGGATGAAACGATATTAGTGCGTAAGTGACAGATTAAAGGACGCTTGCACTCAGTTGGTGGAGTGTTCAGACATTCCTCTCATGTACTGGATCTGATCGAGTAGGTGAGTCCTCGACCCCCAGTGCATTCCTACTGGCATTCAGTGTTCTTGCACCCGATTCAAACCCGGGTTACAAACTGAATTCGAGTGCGTTTGTACCCGCAGAAAGCTCCTCTTCTTGACTAGTTCGAGTTCAAGTTGGACTCGATCAGGGGCTCATGTCCTCGCCATTGGGTCTGGCTTGTCTTTGTACGGGTACATTTGCACTTGAGAGCCAAAGAACCAGAGGCCATGCGTGCATAGACGTGCACATTAGCTATTCCGTCAAAGTTTATCCGGAACCCTCCTTAGAATCGATCTGATACGGCGGGTATTATCCCATGAACCACGTCCATTAATCTTCGAGTAGGAAACTGGCTTTGGATGGTGGTAAATGATTCATCACCAGGCCTGTTGGTACCCATGTCTTGATGAGGCCTTACGTACATCCGATATACCTGTGATTTAGTCTGAACGGTTGGCGTCAAAGGCCCCTCTTCCTCGTAGATCTGAAGAGTGATTCAGAAGAGTGCTTTTTCAGTGCTCTTGCACTCAAAGAGCCTTTGCCGACTACCATAGAAGTCGAACGAATCCCATAGAGCCCAAGGCGCTCTCGTTTTTCTCCCTCCATATTTTCCTCATCATGCTTGATGAAACAACGAGACACAAACGAGTCGTCCATAAATGTCATTGGGCCTGATTTGACTTCCTCTGTCACGATCAATGTAGCTTGACTCGATTAATGTTCTGCATGTACCAAAGCATTGTCCCATTAGCTCGATATTCCAGTCTATCATTAGTCCATCTCTCCGTTCTTCCAAGGCCCAAATTCATTCACGTTTCTCCCTTCTGTCCCGCGTATCTAGCTATCAAGTCACACGAACGAAAAGCGGTGGGCACGGAAGTGGCTTTCTCTAGACGCCCAAATCCAGCCATCATTCCGACATGGACCACCTTCAATCCTAGTCAGTGAAAGAGGGAACACATGCCCTTTCAGAGTGAGTGAGTGAATGCTGGTGAAGCTTGGCTCAGTGCATCTGTACTTAACTGACACAACGACAAGAACGTTTCCGGACTCGCTCATCGCACTATCACTTATCTGACTCCGCCACTGAACGAGTTGTATGTAGCAGATTAATCGAGTTCGTAGCAAATTTTCAGCTGCTTTTCATCCAAGCAGGTGGAGCTCAATCGAAACTAAAATCTGAGCTACTCGTGGAACACTCGCGATTGAGCATGAGACCATGGTCCCAGACCCTAGACAGTAGAGAGTGTTCTCGGTGTTGTGCTGGCAGATCCAGGGCCTGATTCTGTATGCCATCATGGACTTGTCGATGGTGGAAGTGTCCCTAGGAGCTCTTTTCAAAGCGGCCAATCATCTCCGAGCCCGACTCTTTGGCGGAGATCCGCGAGACCGTCTGGATTCGAGCTACCGATATAAAGGGACAATGGAGAACCACAACGATACCCCTGAGGCCATCCCGTGTCCCGGGGGGTGCTCCAATCATGGAGATTGCTTAAATGGAACATGTCTCTGTCAGGTAAGCCATTCAAATGAGAAAATCAAGGACTGTTGATCAGTGATACGTCGTCGATTTCAGATTCAATTTGAAGGAACGGATTGCTCGAGGATCAACTTTAGCTATCACGTTGCTTTTGCCTCGATTTTCTTTTTGCTGTCCCTTACCTCCCTCGTTCAATTGGTTATGTGCATTCATGCGGGTAAATAACATATTGAGCATCAATTTGATGTTAAAAAGGAACCCGTTTGAATATCGTGGATCATATTTTTCAGAGTACTTGCGGATGAAAAAGCATCCGTCTATTTTGAAGGCATGTCGTGTGACCACACAGAAACTACTTTACTTCTTGGTATTCGCCGCTAGTCTCATCCGAGGAGCATATTTTGCCTCTCCCGTAAGTTCCATCGAACCGTCAGACAAAAGGTGACCAACCTCAATATCAAATTTCCAAAACATATTGCAGACCATCAGTTCCCAATTGTCAATCAGTCTATTAGCCGCATATTACCCGCTAGTCTTGACTGGATCGTCGCTGATTGTTTGCTTTTGGGCGGAAGTGTTCCACCTTCAACAGATCCGCTGGGATCGGCCTCGTTTCTTATCCAAGTCCTTTTTGGGTTTCTTGGTGTTCAATCTCATCTCCTACAGTCTTTTCATCGCTGAATTGGTCTTGGTTTGGGTGGATCACGACGATCGCGAGTTCTACACCCACATTTTCAATGGTTGTTACGCCGGACTCATGTTTATCGTGGTCATTTTCTTTCTCATCTACGGCGTTGAAGTGTTTTTCAAGGTAAGTTTGAACCCGTGTTAAGAAATACGTAGATGTTGGGAGGTCCTTACATTATTTCTGTTCTCAAATAGGTGAGGGGTGGGTTTACATTGTCCAAAGTACCCGGAGTTATTTCGTCTAATCGGGCCCCAATTGTCAAACGTCAGATGTCTAGACCTCTCATGGGAGACGCTCATAATAACAGTGTCACCAACAACGCCGATCTTTCGTGTGAAGTTCAAGAGGTGAAACTGCCCAATTCATGAACATTTGCAGTAGTTTTTAATTAGATTTATTTCTTTTTTTCCCATGCAGCAAGCGCATGTGCCAAAGTCTCCGAGTAGAACGATTGAAGCGATTGATAACGCTATCAACACCAGTCAGCTTCAACAATCCCGATTGGGTCTCCTTTCACAAGCGCTCATGCTCATCATCACATGCGGATTCCTCTTTTCCGAGACGCTGGAGCAATTCTGGAAAACCAAGTAAGACCGTCAAATTGTCCCTCTTGTCATGTCCAGTTTTTTTCCACTTTTATTTATCTCATTCGTCTCAGGGTTGACTTACAAAGTCGGAACACTCACGATATCGTTTTCCGCACGGTTGAAATTGGCGTAGCTTTATGGTTTCCGTGTGTCCTTTGGAACTGCATTCGACCAGACCAATTGTGGTGTCTGAATCCGAAGAAGATCCTTGAGAGATTTCCCCCCACCGCAAGACATAACGTGAATGCTAATGGAATGGGAACTGGTTCGGATAGAATCGAAGGTGACCCCAACAACAGCGATGAAGACGATGGTAAGAGATGTCATTGCTCAAGTCACTTCAACTCGCTATTACTTCTTCATGAAATCTTCCAGATGATGAGAATGAAGGCCCCGAATGTTGGATCTGCTATGATAATGATCGAGTGGATGCTGGCCAAATGATCAACCCTTGCAGTTGTCGCGGTGATGTCGGTGCTGTTCATCACGATTGTCTCCGTCGTTGGTTGGTAGAGGTAAAGAAAGAGTGTCTTTGAGTTTTCAACCTCAAAGTTGCGTTATTTAGGTCTCAGCTTCGGCTAAGCACCCCAACCACTTTTCAGTTTTTTCCCTTGTCGTGGGTTTAACCCACCTAGGCCCTGATCATTCATGACCATTTTTTGAGAATCTATCAGCAAGGAATCCTTGCCTGTCTTTCTCGTTATATCTATTTTTTGTTTGTCTTTTAGAGCGCCGATAACCCGGATGCTTTGCGTTGCAAAGTTTGCAATGTAGACTACAAGGTTGAAAAGGGGTCTCAGTTCTCGCTAACTCAAGGATTCACACCCCGTCATTGGATTCAAACCCTATCCATCGTAACGTTGATGACCCTTTCAATCGCGGGGTCTTGGACGGTCATTCAACTCTATTCACAACCTTGGGCAAAGATGTTGGCCGTGGGTTCGGCCCTTCTTATTCAATACATTTGCCTCAGGTGAGAGTGCTCTAAATTTAATTTAGCCCAATTTCCTCATGTAAAAAAAGTTCCAATATTTGATTACGTGCCCCGAAACCTTTCACATTCATATAATTATTTCTTCAGATTTCTTGGCTTGAACACGTTAACCGCTTATCAACGCGCCAAAGTGTCTGCCCTCAAGATTGTCAGTCTGAACAAGAGACGTCGACGGCAAAATCGTCAGCAAACCATCATCGCCAGTTTGACATCGCCCGGAGCCGTGAACCCACGTTTGCAAGGGACACCAACTACCTTGGACTCGACCAGAATTTCCCACCAATAGAAATGAATCCCTCGTGAATCTGGTTACGAGTTTGATCCATCGCCATTCTATGCCAAATTGAGTGATGAAAAATTTTCTTGAAAATTGAAGAATTTGCTTGCCCGCTATTGGTTCGGTGTTGTTCCAATATTTCTTAGCAAAAGCAATACCCACCCTTTGAACATCAAAATGAACGGGAAATACGGTATGACATATTCCCCAGGTCCTGATATTTCACTATTAGTGTGCAAGATGAAGTAGAACCCCCAAAAAATAACTTTACCCAGGAGCCACGCCTCCGGTTCCGAATCTTCGTTTGCTAGACCCCAAGTACAACTAGAAAAAGAATTCAAGATTGTAAGTACCAAATTAGAATGTATCTGCTTTCCAACCACATTGTCAGTCCTTCGTGAAATAAAATCACCTACTCTGTATTAGTGAACACTACTTGCACTTTTTTGGCGAAGTAAAATAACTAACTGATTCATTCGAGAAATGTAGTCAATGGGGGATCTTCGTCAACCCACAGCTCGAGAATCTCGGCGAACTTCCATCTTTAATCAAGAATTCTGACGGAGCCATGTAAGTGTCTGTTTGCTTTGAGAAAAACACAGCGACCCTCCAAATGAGATTGGTGTGGAAAGGCTAGAGAAAAAGTATAAAACAAGAAGCCCACATGGAGTCCCACGATTCCCTTGGCATTCATAGTTAAGCTAAAAATGACCCAATCTTGCTTCGTATCACTTTAGGTAGAAACTAGTGCCACGCAACACATACAGTACAATAAGACGGCGATTTTGAACATCAGTGTATAACGAAGAAAAATATTTCTTGGAATATTGCCGCAAATTATTCTTGTTAACTCGGGTAACTATTCAATCACTAACTATACCTAAATCATATCAGTTTCATAAACAATATCAATCAGTAATTTGTATGATTATGATTGTGATTCGCCCACGTACCTTTGGAAATTTAATCCAATATTGATTTATCAAAGAGTACTCTTTAATTTCTACAAAATTCAACGTTCCTCGAAAAAAGGACCCAAAACTAACCACGACATTATAAACACACACAATCTGCCTCAAAATTTAAATTGGCTAAGCATCAAAAATACCTTCGATTGTTCTGTTAAACTCAATATTTCATGGTGCATGTCGGCTTTTGGATTCGGAAGGTATAGCCGAAATTTTTGACGCTTTTCAAAACGAAAATCATGAACATTTTGTCCAAGCTTATCACTCCTCAATAAAAACATGAAAACAATAGATTCGAATTTTCGTTAGATTTTAGCCACTAGATACGTAGATAAGGAAGGGGCACACCCCAGGATAAGAAATGGTGGACTCGCTCCAAATCCAGAGGCGACCTAACGGTACCAAAGGCATCTGGATGCCTTAAGCGCAAATATGCCAAAGTGTGGAATGTTATGCCCAACCAAGGGAAGCGAAAAATATTAACTCGGCGAAAAAACTCATCAAATCAAAAATTGGAGAGCTAACAGAAATTTTCTCTCGAAATTTCAACTACATGACAACATGACACGAAATAGCAATCATACTTCGACCTCGACCAACCCAAGAGAAGGTGTAGAAACACACAGACCGAATCCAAAACTCAAGAAGTCTCCTCCAGTCTGGGACTAGCTTTTAGTCCCTGCTCTGAGACTTAGTTCAGAAATCATTTTTCCAATCGTTTTTCTGTCACGGGAAAGGAATAATGTCCGAATGATTAATAAATTTACGAACCGACGTAAATTTCTTTCATTTGAAGATTTTTGATGCGGGAAATTTTGTTGGACCAGCAGGGCTCTAGAGCTCCCTAATCCTAGGGGCTATTCAATACACTGGCCTTTTTCTAATCAGACGAACCTTTACGATGAGCTATGTCGAGGCATTGTCTTTTACGCCTGTCTTAAGTAGAAGAATAGTGTAGTTGCTCTACGTGCTAATCATCATTTTCTTCTTTGTCTTTCGACTTCTCAGTTATGCCTGGATCTGTTCCCAAAAAGCCAAGAACAAAGCCACAATCAGGATTTTGGCCATACCTCAGGAGCTTTTGTATTGAACTGCATCTAACGTTTAGACGAGCGACGTCTTTTTAGGGTTTGAGGATAATACCGGGGGACCCAGAATAAAAGGACCGGGAAACTTTCAATCATCTTTGAAAAGAGTCGTTAAGGTATGGTGTTCAAAAAAATTCCAAAGAAACATGTGTTCAATAACTAAAACTAGGGAGTTTCGACAAATAAAAATGTCAAATTAAACTTAAAGTGTAATTAAAAACCTTATGAAAAAAGATAAAAAATTGTTACTTGGAGAAAAAGACGAAACAAATTGGTTCTCAGTACTATCACTTTCACAGGGTTCTATTTCATTAATGTGAACTAAACTGGAAACAGATGTTTGTTTTTTCAGTAAGAAAAATCGAGGCAACTGGGAAAATAGTGTTGAAATGATGTGCAAAAATTGGCTTGATTGATTTTTTTTCAAATCTCAATTCACTCTCTCTGCTAGGATTTACAGAGGGGTCAAAATACCTTCAATCATTTTGCATTTTTTTCATGTGAGCTATTGTTTGATTTAGAACTTGGTTCCATTCTGACTAACGCCTTCTCTTCTTCTTGTTTTGGGGTTTCCTAACTATTTACTTTTCGTTCAAATTATTACCGGAATTTCTCCTAATGTCTTGTGTTTTCCGATTCAAGACTGACTGTATTGAACGAGTTCGTTGTCAATATGTGAGGGTCATCTCAAAGATTATTTTGAGAATGGATTTAGAGCTCAAAGCCATTGTTGATTTGGCTCTTCATCTTACCAATGACTTAGGCCGCATGGCTTACTCTGAAAGGTCGAAGGGTAGCAAAGCATGTGTTCAGTGCTGCGTCTTTGTGTAGTCTTGGCACTTACTCTTATCCATGGAAGAAATCTATTTTCGTAGGAATCTCGTTGGACATTGATCGACTTCCAGCCCCTTTGTGTCCAATTTCGTGTCTTTATATCCATCTTGGAACGATTAACGTCTTTAACATGCAGCCAGCTGTATAAGCATTCCATTAAAACAGAAATGAACGAAGCAATTCGAAAAGGGACCCAATTTAAACATGGAAGCAAGAGGTTCAGAGCAATACAGTGAAATCTTGATTTAACGATCTCCGATTTAACGATAAATCTTGATTTAACAATAATTTTTGGGGTTTTATACGACTCTTACGACAGGTGCTCGATTTAACGATATACAGTATTTTGGGGTGATAGACAACATCGTTAAATCGAGATTTCACTGTACTTTGCTGTTTCCCTTGAGCCTCTCCACAATGCCTTAATAAAGGGATGTTTAGAATAGCGTACCTCATACTTTATTCAGATGACTAAGGGGAGCGCACACTTGGAGTAAGGTACAGTAGGTTTTTTGAGAATCCAGAATTTTGAGTTGAATAAAATTTGACGGACAACCTTTTGGGGCCCACTGGAGGTGGTGCTGTTATTTTCTTTCTCCCTCCATTTTCTATTAGGGCTTTTAACTATGTTTTAAAAAAACTCAATCCTTCTTTGACCACTGATTACCAAAACCCTAGCTCACATTTTTTGTTTCTCCTAAGCAGGGTTGGGGAGTAACTGTAATTGCAATAACAATTATGTAATTTCAAGTACAATTACATGTGATTGTAATTAATTGCATCTTTGGGCCAAGTAATTGTAATTGTAATTAATTACATTTTTGGCCATGTAATTGACGAATTTTGAATTACACATTACCAATTACTTTTCAAACTCTTACTTCTTCAAATTAACTATAAAATCAATTGATACTTTGAGTTTTCACTTGCAAAACAATTATTTTGTCACCAATTTGCGGTTAATGTGATGCCACTAACAGGTAGCATTTGTTACAAGACACACCCAAGTTATGATGTTTAAATACTTTTAAACAAAAATAGCTTTTGACCATGATTTTTGTGTCAGGAGTTAAGGCTTTTCACAACTAAGGGCAGACGAATGAGGTGGAAAAATAAAGTTTTAAAACATCGTCATACTTGATATATGTGTATAAAGATCGTGTTTTCTGGAAAAGAAAATTATGCCTCGCGGTTCATGGCATAATAGTTTTGATATTTAAGCCCGTTCATAAATATTTGGTATTTGTAAATCACTCTTTCACATTAACCTTTCAGGCATTATAAGTTGTCTGTTGGTGCATCGCCATTTAGAAATGGCAGATCTGTTTATTTTTCATCGTTTTGAAAAGGCAAAAGGGTGAAAGAGACGGAAAGATAGTAATTGACATGTAATTGACGTGTAATTGACATGTAATTGTAATTGAAGTCAATTACATTTTCGGATGATGTAATTGTAATTGTAATTAATTACATTTTTCGACAAAGTAATTGTAATTGTAATTATTTACATTTTTCAAGTAATTGACTCAACTCTGCTCCTTTTCAAGTTAATACAATTAACATGTGACCTGAAGTATGCTCAGGTTATCAGCTGCATTTGAAACTGATGTGCTTAGATTACAAACCAAACTGATATAAGAATTTTGGATAGCTTGTTAACGTATTTAAGAAATAAGTTAGAGTATATCTGAATCATGTCAAATTCATTCCTCAAGTATACTGTCGTGCTGTCAGTTGTGTTTGAGACGCAACAGATGGGCCGAGAGGATGCTTGAGGATCATTAATCTGACTTGATCCTATAGCAAGATACTTTATGAACTGAAAGAACAAGACACTTTGGTCTTCGGCAGAAGTATTCTTTTCTTAAGGAATATTCGGATATTGATTTTGGATTCAGCTTTTATTGTTGCCTACGGAAGGTGACGGTGCGTTGATTTCGTTACATTAAAACTATTTGAATAATTTTATCATTAAAACATGGCTTACGTTGAAGATTTCAATTAAGGATGTAAAGCCAATAAAGCTGATAGAAAATATCTAAAAGTCCAGTGTTGATTTTAAGTAGTCTGTGCTTAACTTTCCTTGCCAACAAAACGCAGAGGTGTGCAAGATTTCTTTTCTGAAATCGCCTCCTACTCCAACTTTCAGTACGTTCTTCTACGTACAAGGGACTCCTAACTCGTTCAAAATGACACTTCAATCCTCTGCGTATGATTCAAAAAAGTACTCTCTTATGTCCCATTCAGTTTTTGCGAAACCATAAACTAGTTTGCACACGTTCTAGATGTCCATGCTTCTGAACTGAATCTCGGTTGATGTCCTCGTAACATTACTTTCAGTTGGTTGTGAAAACCTGGTCAGAGGGTCTTTCTCTGATGAGTCATCCGCCTCTCATCTTTTCGTAGACTTTTTTTCCAACAAGAACTTGAAAAAATTGCTACAAAATTTGGTTCCTATTTTTTTTACTCTCTCAATGAGGGAAGAAAAAAACAAATCTAGTGATAACTTTAGGTCATCAAACACATTTCTTTTTAACCTTCTTTCATAAAAACGATCGATCACAATTGGGTTCACCTGGTCAAGGATTCCTCAACAAAGGACAGTGCGTAGGAAATTAACTTACAGCCTATTAGTGGCTTGAAAACTCAACGGAGTAATTTCTGATGGCACTGACTGTTCACTTTAGTACATAGTATGAGGGGTATACCAAAAGCTCTTAGGTCTGTTTTGTGGCATAAAATGGTAAACTTTGTTATTTATACTACTTTTTAGCATAATCTCTTACTGCCTCAATGCAGTCATCATATCATTTTAACCACGCTTCAAATGCTGCCACAGGGCCCTTGGGAGCTTGCTCATGGACCCATGAGTTTTCGTTTTGACCTCCTGATCTGACAAACAACCTTTAGCAAACCAATTGTGTTTTAAGATTTGCGAAGAGCTAAAAACTGAAGGAGTAATCATCTGGCAAATGTGGTGGATGTCGGTAGATTTATTTGATCCCTTTTGCAGGTTCCTAGTCCGTGTGCAAAACATAAGCTTAACTTATTTCTAGATTATCATGTAATGGTAATTAACTAATATTACTGAACATCTGGAATTAAATTTTTGGCCAACATGAAGAGTCATACTTGCCATTATCGTGTTATTTTATGTGCAAAATAAGCCAAAAGTACCTCTAAACGTTCTTAGTTGTCTTGTCGTGTGAGTAGAATTTTTTCGCGTTGCAGTTGCTCAGGAAACGAATGTAACTTTTCAATCTGATATTTAATCATTTTTTTGGTTGGTTGGTTGGGGATGAAGGCTATTCATATATTTGATCAATTTGGAAAAGCCAAGACTAGAAAAACAGTTTCATTGCTGTCTAAGGGCTCAAGTTTTTTTTAAATACCAAGCAAAAATCTTAAGTGATGAACAATCGTACCAGCCTTATCAAATTGATTTATGCTTTCGAGAACGCAATTTTCCATTAATCAATCAAGACCAGAATGAGCAGGATTTATCTAAGGGATTTTATGCTTTTTATGTTCATATGTAGTGAGGCGATAATCTCGTCGAACTTGGAAATTCCAAGATTATTGGATTAACAAGATTCCAGAACGGAGTTACGCCAACCATGTTTCAATGGGTCTTTCTCCAATGTTCCAATGTTAGCTCTCCTCAAAAAAGTGTTGTGGTTATTGGCTTCACAATGTAGGAGCTGCTCAGTGATCCCTCAAATGTATTTACAATTATCTGTATTCCTAAACTGCAAAAATATTAGGATAAACAATGCTAAAACCTACCTTGCTAGCTACATTTTTAAACCTGTACGAGCACAGCGAGATAAATATAGATTATGCACATCCCAATCAGCCCAAGAGCACGTTTTCTTCTAAGGGACTCTCATTTTAGTTGCTTTGTAACCCAATCTTAGGCAATTTATTTTCTTCAAAAAAATAAACGTCTTTGGATTCGATATTGATCAAGTAGAGAGATGGTCGATGACCAACTTCGTAGGAACAAAATATAACTAACTGTAAAATGATACGAAGACACCTTTCGGTGTGTCCCCACACAATCCAATTAGTCCCTAGTTCTAATACCAGGAAAAGACCCTGAAACACCACAAACCTTTCGAAAGATGGCTAATCAAAGGGTTATCAAGCCTTACAAAGTGATGTGTTCCAAAGACGACCAAAAATCCCATAGAGTGAGGTTCTAAGATTAGCAGCTCTCCAATGGAAAGCCTACCTACTTAGAATCCTCAAAACTTACTTTCATCTGCCTTCCTTCAACATTAGCTATTTCTTGTTTGCTTTGGGATTTCCAAAGAATTTCTAGATGAAAGGGATGTTAAAAGAAACAAGTTACATTTTTCTTTGTTCCGACCCGATACAGAACATTGAATTGGATCTGAAAGTACATCGGGTTCCACTCTCTCAAGGGTAATAATGACTAGAGAAAATTTTATCTGAACGAATCCTTATCGTTTATATTTATTTCTCCTTCCTTTTGAAAACAGTTGTCCACAGAATCCATTTCCACTGCACTTTTCTCCAGACTCGACCGACAAGATCTAATAATATCGTGTCTAACGATGAGTTACAACGCGGACATTTGAGTTAATTAAGAGTTGGTCATTCATGCCCGAAATTGTTCGGCTTGTTTATCGAGTTGCTCTATGACCCAACGATCTGAGACCCATTGCTGAGGGGTACCTCGTGTTCCTTCCAGACCATTTAGCACTTTGGCGAGGACTTCTTTTGGAATTGAACTCGTGAAACTACCACCCAAGAGGCCATTAAGCGTTAAATATAGCTCTTTTTCTATCGCTATGGACGCCTGGTTTTGATACATCATCTTTGGTATTTGCGAGGGCACATAGAGAGTTTCACCGGGCTTCAAAATCGTCGATTTGATCTTCCGACCACACCAAGGGAAGCGGATCATTTGCGGGTACAAGTGGTTGTACCAAGATATCGGGGTCCAAACATCGTGGGAATTTCTTTGCTCAGTCTTGGAACAGGCAAAATTATCCAGATACAATTGCGATTCCGGTGGGAAAAGAACCCATCGTTGTTCCCCTTGGAGAAGATGGGTTACTGTGTCTTTGGTGCTGATTTGGGATGGAAAACTCCCCGTGTGTTGCGAGTCCAGATGAAGTTTAGAGGCTCTATCTTCAGTTGTTGGATGGTGGAAAACCTCAGGAAGCCAATCTTGGGCTAACAAGTCTCCCAAAGGAGATTGTTTATCCGACAATGGGCAACGAATTTGATATGGAAGCCCTTTTTTCAAAATTACTTTGACCTTAGCAATGTCTACTGAAATTGTGTTCTTGTTCCATTTCTTTTCGTTGGTACTCAAGAGGACCTCACATTTCACGCTTTGATCTTCTGCCATCAAATTAAGGATGGCTTTCTTCTTCCATTGGTTATTCCGAGCTTGGTCCGAGCTTTTGCAACCAACTAGCTTGACTGGAACGCTTCGTCGAACGAACTTGGTGTGGAACTCGTCGGGTGAGATATTACATGGAACACGATCAATGTTGTCGACATGGAAATGATCAGCCAAATAGGCGTCCTCCTTGTTCTCTATCGGACATTGAAGGTCCCAAGGGCCGACTTCCCCATCGGAAACAACGTTTTCAGTGCTTGAATTGGTATTGCCCGCGATACGAATGAATGAGAACCAGTTCTCGGTAGTATTAGGACGATTGACCACCAACTCTGAGAGGACGACACTTCGTAGAACAACGACATGATCATCATCTTTATCTCCGTAATTGAAGCTTACACTGTTGAATTCATCACTCGGCCAAACGGCATCCGAATATTTCTGGTTGTCCACTTTTGACTTGAACTTTAACATGGCCTCTGTGGGCTTAATGCGTTTTCCAATGACAGGACGAGATGGGACCCGGACAAAATCTCGACCTGTCACTTTATAGGTCGTCCAAAGTGCAGACTCCCGAGTGTGGCTCACTGTAGTGTAGATATATCGTTGGAAATAAATCCAAAACTCGCCTTCGAATCGATCATCGGTAATAACTGGTCCTTTGTAGCCAAAGCCAGCACATTCAAGGTCCTTTTCACATATTTCAACAGCTCTCGGAGGCGACATAAATCCGTTGTGCCGGGGATATTGGAAATACATTGTAGAAAACCCTGAGTTAAAACCGGGTGAGAGAGCAATATGTGATTCTCCATTGGCATATTGCCACATGTTAGCGTACCAGAGAATGCACATTTGCAAGAGTCTCTTCATTTTGAATGCAAAACTTGTTGTCTTTTTCTCGTCACAGTTCTTTAAACACGGCGAACTTTCCTGGTTTTTAGATCGTCCACCTTCTCTGCTCTTCAGCTCAAATCAATACATGTACTCAGCAACATGAACCATGCTTCCCATCATCAACCTTGCACCAACGTAACTGAAGTGTACCCAGCTGTGTAACGTATCTCCACTAAACGTGAGCAACCACAACGTCAGAAACTTCAACTCCAGACGCGAATCGAACTAGTCGAAATACTTAATCAAAACTGAACTTACTAATTCATGTTATATTTCTTCACATTAACTTGTATACACTCAACGAGGAACATGTAGTAGTTGATGTTGGCGGGGTACAATCACAAGTTGAAATGATGTACATAAGTCAGACCCTGAGTCAGGTGATGTCATATAAGGGCAATTTAGGAATGTTTTCAATGCTTTCAGGTTCTCTTGCTCGATGTACATACGATAAGATTGAAAATGTCAAAACAAAAATATAGATATTAAAATTCGAACACTTTAACTCTATTTTGATACATCAGAGTTTGCAAGGGAGGGCAATAGGGACCACACAAATTACAAACTACATGGCCTAACTAACATTTCCGTGATGCTATTCGCCTCATTCGTGCCCTTCGCATAATGACAAGAGCTTCTTGCTGTTGTTGTGGCAGAGTGGCAAGAGTGCATAAGTAATCTGTGGACAAAAGTCGTCAAGACCATCATCCATCAGCTTTAAGCAGTACGAGGATGCTCATTGCACCGACATGAGGACTTTGAGTGGCCTTTGGACCGCCGAGCTCCATGTTTTCTCATCACGTTATAGCTAAGCAACACCCAGTTGGGATTCTTCTCGGGAGATGTATCTACTTCGAGGATACGGATTTGAGATCATGTGTAAAGCTGCCGACTTCCACCTTGGATTAAAAAATCTGAGCACTTAAACGAATTCGTGTTGAACTTCGGAGACGACCCGTTTTTGCGAATTTTGGACCGGGCGTGTTTGACATCCAGTGGCTGTGGTACGGTTTCTCTTTGGACTCCGGCCCATATCTGATGATGAGACGGGTGTGATTTCAGTCATCATCATTGCTGCTCCACCGGTTTGAGTCCCGTTGACAGTTTGATCTGAAAGGAAAAAATCGTTTGTGAATGCTTAATATGTTTTGTTTTGAAAAGAAGTCCAGAATAAGGATAAATGACTATTTTTCTTTACATCTTGAATTACGTATTATGCGAGTGGCAACCAATATTTCTTAGTAAGACTGGCAATTTCAAGTTGACGAGTAGAAGAGTTGCGAAATCTTAAGGACGTGGTTCACGAACGTTCAAGGGTTTCTTGAATAAGTTATGAAGTAGTAGATGAATTAGAAATTATCCGCCTCGACTATAAATATCTCAATTCTGAGCAACGCTTTCAAATCACGATTACTCTGTTCCCTTGTACGCTTAAATTGGGAAATGGTTCAAGGACTACAAAAATCTGGACGATGAGGAAATGATCATTGACAGGTTGTTTCACTAATAAATCCAGCGAATAATTCAAAAGAAAATATGGCCGTATATGTCTTTTCTCCTTAAGCCGATGCCGGAATAAAAGTTATGCCTTCTCAAATTTTACATGATATGATATTTTTCGGGGAGTTATTTTGGCAAGATTCATTGTTAGGCTACTTTATGTACCGAAGGGAGCCTAGAATGAATTTACTGGCCCTTCGTGGAAATGCAATTTTCATAAGAGGTCTACCTGATTTATGCACTGAAATTTGAGAGAGCAAAACTTCTGACTACCAAGCACAAGCAAGGTGTCATTTTCAAAAGACGTAATTGGTCTGGTCCTTCTCGAAATCAAAATTGTTATGGCTAGTTTCCCGGTCCAGAGAAATTCATTTATTCTTGGACAAACCATCGAATTTGCACAAAGATGGGCATATGCGTAAGTGAAAAAAAATCTCTTGTCTCCACGGCATTTTTAAATCTTTTTTCCCCTGTATGGTGTTTTCGATGAATTGCTACGATTTTCTAAACTTCTTTATTTTTAAAATTTGATTGGAGAAATGCACTCTTAGATTAAAAATAAACAATGCAATGAGACAAATTTGCTAGTTTAGCTTGGAAGGATGTTTTCATTTTTTTGCTTATTAAGACATTGCTTTGATTAGAAGAGGTGTAAGCCCCAACAAAAAATGAATAGAACTTTTTTGAAAAGATTTGTCACAACTGTTAGCCTCAACTCCACTGGATCTAGGTATATTTGCAAATTTTGCACTAGTAAACGGAATAATTGGTCTCGAATTATTACGAGTTTTTAGACTCTGATATGTCTTTGTATAAAGATAAATCTTATTTGTTGTTCAACTGCGAAACAAAGCTCTCCCAAACTTATGGATCATTGGTGTGATCCCCCTTGATGGAAATTGGAACTCACCAATGAATCCTCGGAGATTTTGCGAAAGGCTCAAATTGCAGACTGAACTTGAGAAATCAACACTGCAGATCTGAAACAGTTTGTACTCTCTTTTGGACTTCTAAAGCTCTTTTCGCAACGAATTGTGTTTTTGTAGTATTTTTAAGGTTTTGAAAGTGCTTTTTATGCTTAGGCGTTAGTTGACAGTAATTCGTTGGCTCTCGTTGATTCTTAGATTTCGATGACCGACTATTATGAGTCTTCCTGGATTTCTTCACATGTCAAAATAGTTCTCCCCCCTTGATCTCAAAACCTAAATTATGTAAAGGACCATTACATGAGAGAGAGCATACACTTTCAAGCGTATCCCTCGTATATGATACGGTATGGCATGACTATTATTCTCGAATAGCACATGTCAAAGAGGATCATATCGTTTTGGTTCAATTTGTCCTCTGATGTTGCATGAGTCAAATTGTCATTAAGACGAACTGAATAATTCGCCTTTTCCGTGAAAGAACTATCCAGGGATTCTTGATCAACCATATCTAAGTAAAAATGGAACTGCTTTCTGTTGGCTGCACTCTTTAGTTAATGAAGAAAAAAAACACATGCTATGTCGTATTGTTATGATTTTAACATGTACTGGTGGTTGTGCTTTTGGAAAAAAGCATGGATAAGAGTTCAATTTAGATGGAGGTTAAAGTCAATTCAATCTAATTGACTGTCTATGCTTTACGAACTGTACGAGGATATGGCCTTCCAACATATGGCGAATAGATGTTAGTGTAACATACTCTATTTTGATGAAATTCCTTCTCATTTTTTTAACACGATCCTATTTATCGTTCCACGTAAAATTGTCTTTCGATTCGAAGAGCTCTCAAAGGGATGGATTTGTTGGAATGTAAAAAAAGTAATTGAAATGTCGATTTGAAAACGGGACAGCAAAGGATAAGGACTAATAACCACCCTCGAATAAACCAAATCAGAAATTTGACATTGTTTTTTTCTTGCTTTTGTGCCCAACTCTGAAGAACTGATGAACGTTAATGAGAACCTCTCAAGTCAGGGGATCAACTTGTGAAGGTCAAATCATCAATTACGGATGCGAAGCACAAATGACGGCCACCGTTGTCACTCCTAATCTTTTTAAGTGCCCTTTGATGGATTGACGAAGAAAACTATTTGCCAAAATGCAATAACACTTACATTTACAAAGAGTCTGATGGTGAGAAAAAAACACCCAACAACCCTCTCATATTCAACAAAACATCGCACGTCAAACTCAAGCAAGCTTCTTCCAAGGAAGTCAACAAGAAGAATCAGTTTGATCTGGTTAAGGCTAGAGTTGAGAAGAAACTTGCTCCTGATGGATTGGGATATAACAAGACGGGTTCCAACAAGAGTAAGCCAGCCTTTGAAGCCCTTTGTTGATTTTCAATCAAAACTAAGCTTTTGTCAACTGTTCATAATGACATCCAAATTTGCCAAGATGCCAATAACGATTTTGACATTTTGATGTTCCGTCTAACATAAAGCCTTTTATAGGTTCGTCTCACGAGGTTTGATGAAACAAGAATGATTTTGCAAGCTCTCGGATCTTCTGATTCTATTCCACGTAGGTATATAGCAACAAGAGTGCTCGAGACTTGAGAGAACTAATATTGCAACGGCTATTTGCTCAGTTCTCTTACTCGCTCAGCAGTCAAAGGATCACAGTTTCCAATTTAATGGCTCTTGAAAACTCCTCATGTTTTGCTTCCAAAATCGTGCCCTTGAAAGACCTTGAGTATTTGCAGGTTCCTTGTAACGCATATTTTTGGATAGTAGGAAGAGTAAAATGACCGTTTTGAGCCTAAATCTGAAATATTATGATATTTTGTGGTGTCTTTATAAACACGAACAACAGAGGCAAGAACATAATACATTTTTTCGAATTGTCAAGTCATTTGAACATTGGTAAACCAACATTGAAGAGAGACCTCACCCAAAATGGGCTTGAGAAACATACATATACACATTTGTTGATCGAAAGACGGCTGAACTTGTGGACTAAACTTAATCGATAAACTTGTACGTTTAAGTTGGCTCATTTATAGAAACAGGCAAAAAGTAAAAAATGCACTTTTTGACACGTTTAATGTTAGCTTTTTGCCAAAAAAAAAAATTCATTGTACTAACCGTTAGGAAAATTTCACTTGTAATGATTTGTACGGAGGTAAATACAAATTTGTATTGTACTAAGTAATCTGAATATCAAACATCGGGCGAATTTTTTGTCTAAGTATATATAATTCATTGTCAAAGTAGGATCGTGCTATGGGACTATTTTCATTTTATTCTTAGTTGTCAGTTTTAGAATCCTAGACATGGATGAAATATGGACTTTCTTAAAATTTTGTCAATGCTCCCTTCTTTCAGCATTTTGCCTTGAAAGACATGTGCAAGAATTTGATTTTTGGTTTAGGCTAAGACTATCTAAACTAGGCAGACAAGCACTTCAAAGAAAGAAATTTTTCAAGCCGTTATTTTTATAATACAAGCACGTCTGCATTCACAAAATTTTTGGTTCTTGAAAATCTTTTTATTTCCAATCTATTAACCCCCACAATCCAAAAGAAGTTCAGAATAGGTTCTTTTCGGTAGTTGGTTTGGTCAATTAATTCTGATTGTTTGTATCTATTTCTCCCTTGCGTATTTAAAACTTTTGGTTTCTGAATGTGCCCATTTTGGTCCATCGTTGTTAAAAATCACAAAGATTGACGACTTGATGATAATTTATGCATTATTCAAATATACTAATAGAGCGTATTATCATTAATTTATAATCAGATAATGTTAAATATAACAATGCGTTTGTAAAATACCAAACCTATTAAACCTTGGGCCAGCACCGTTATTGGCACATTTCGATTTCCCAGGATGTTGTCAGCATTATTTGATCATTTTAGACATGGACCTAAAAAGCCAATATTCACAGAAATAAAAAGATCCCTGTAAAGGGTGACAATTTCAAATATTTTTGCATTTTTTGCTGTGCTTTTTGATAGCCTTACATGCACTTTTTGCCCGTCTCTGCTGATTACGCTCACAATTAAAAAAAAAAGAAAATTTAAAAAGAAAGTTTTAAAAGGCGGTCCGGCAAGTTTAGCCCATACTACATAATGTGAAACTAAAGAACGAATATTTGAATGCGAAGGATGGTAACAGATCATGACAAAAGCTAATTGATTTATAGAAACCTTTGTCTTTTCCTGGACCATCCATCCACGCCATCTGACTCTTAATGAATGAGGGCAGAAACATAATGTAGCACATGTGACGTATAAAGTATTATGGGATGATACTAGCAGAAAGATACTTTGGAACAAAGGTAAGCTGTTGGCATCATGAAGAGTCAATACATCGGCAGGACAGATGGCTTTTCATCTATTTGGGCAATTTCTAGTTTATCATACAAACCAGTGAATGGCAAATGGAATGCAATCTTCAACATAGCTAGATCTACTTTTTTAATGTTTGTTTCCTTAATTCTTGATTGAGGGATACTCGCATTAGTTATCTTTGTCAATGAGCCCAATCAATAGATATAAATCATTAAGACAACACCAGTCTTTTAAGTCTGTTATTGAGCAACTAAAAATATGTTGAAAAAGTTGCGAAAGTTAGTATTCTAAACAAATTAGAAGCAGACTTCAAACGAGTTAACTTTTCAACAACAAAAAAGCTGCTTACGTACTTGTAATGTACATGTTTATTCTTCCATGTTGTTTCATATTTGAGCCAAAAAAAGCAGCATCTGAGCAAAAAGGTTTTTGCAAGAGGAAAATTTCCTTTTACATACAATCTACTCTTGAGATCCCAGTACATTCAACAAGTGGTCCTCCATGTTTCAAGAAGAAAGGCTCACTAACAATCAATGTTTGGGCGCCATACCTTAGATGGGGCGGCTTTATTGTGGCTCTTCCGAGAGGTTTATTGCATGCTCTTAAGTTCCCACCTGACAAACAAAACAAAACTCGCTGGAGTTGGCTAGGGCTTGGTTCTTTGCAAATGTGACATTTTGCCGTTTGCCTTAATGGCGATACTGATGGATGGTCCGGGGGTTATATTTAGGCTTTTTTCCTCTTTGTCGCTCAGCGAAGACCGATCTACCGAAAAGGAACCCCTAAAAATTATTCCCTCTCTAAAATCAAGTAACATCTGAGGAAGTGGAAGCCACGAGGTCACAAGGGCTAGAGACCCTTGAAATTTGGAGCTCATGTTCCTTCTGATTAGGATAATCGGAGAATAGTAGGGTGGCCACAATACATCGCAATCAACATGAAAGTGTTTGTGTCCAAACAGTAAATATTTAAATGCTTGCCCACGCTTCATTTGCACTATGGACACAAAACCTGGGTTCCTGTCCGGAATATACAGGGATACTCATTGTCATACGAATCACCGATGAATTGCCAAGACATAACAATGAAAGTCAACATGGAATGGATGTAAACCCATCTACTAAAGTACCATTTTGTTGGACAACTATTTGGTTTATGGCGCATCGATATATCTAGTGTCTCTTCTATTGAGGAAAACAAAGGACCCACTGTTTCATCGAAATTTGATGTGCTATTGGCTTTCATTGGCCTGAGGGAATGAAAATGAAAACGACTTATTTCCTCACCGCACAACAACAATATTAGTACGCTTTCCAAAATGTATGAAGTATAACCTCCAAATATTTTTGCGTATGTTTATAGCCAGTTTTACTCGTTTTACTTCTTGCTTTGAACGATCTGGCTGGTGGTTTTTCCCCGTTAAATGTTGGGTAAATTTACGGTAACGAATCCATTTTAGTACCATTGGTTGTATTTCCAAGTATCAAGTTTCGTTCAGAACAAGGAATAAGGTTGTCCACCATCCTTCTTCCATAGAATTTCTAGAGCTTTCCGAGCACGCATGCTCGAAAGTAATAACTTTCTTCAACCTGAGTGTACTATGTAAATTTCCAACTCTTCCGTATAAGCAAACCATAATTCACATAGGAAGTTACCCTCCCTCAGGCTAAATCCTCTTCGATTCTGGACAGCTCTCAAAAAGGTCCTATTTTCCGGCTGAAAGGCGGGAACCCTTAACCCATTCGTAAAGGTCAATACAATTAATTGTGTTTGGTCAAGGTGATCAGAAATTTAGCCAATTTTGGGTCACAGTTTTAGAATTAGACCTCGTGTAAGCGTTCAAATAACCAAAGAGACAGAGATCCTTCTTCTTTCTTAGTTCCTAAACTGCAACTTTTCAAAAGATACCTCAAGTCAAGAACAATCTGGTCGAGTTTTTTCATCAAGAAAACTCTGGCCGGCTTCAAGGGTCAAGACATATACAGTATATATTTATTTATAAATCAATGTTACGCTGACGTAAGGATGAAAGGTTCAGACGTTCCACTTATCATTAGATAACTCAGATATTTTGTTGCGTCGAGATTGAATTCCTTGAAAAACGTTCGCCATTCAGTGCAATACTCCTTTTCATATTGAGTAAAAAACTAGAAAAAAAGGCTTCTTTCCGAACATTCTGTTTGGATTCCTAATATGTTTCAGATCTGATGCTCATTTTTCTCTCAAAAATTGGGTCCAGTCCAGAGTTTCAGGGATCCTCTAATTAAGATAAAAAGTACTGTAAGTAAAGAAGGAGGGTGTGGTCCCCTCCAAGATAAACCTGTCAGCGACGGCATAAGAAGGATGTGATGCAAAATAAAACGACCAGAGTTTCGGCAGAAAGAGAACAGCTGGAGATTAGAAATTATAAAAAGGAAGATGTTACGCACTAACCTTTGTTCCTCTTTCTTCGAGCACAGAAGGACAAATAGATGAGAAAGTTGAAATCCGAGTTGATCACCCGCAACAAATGGTTCACACACACCAAAAGTGAGGCCCACTAGAACAACACAAAAGAGTAAAATCCATTAAAAACCTTTGGGAAACTTGAGACAAGATTTCCTGCCAAAAAAAAGCTGTGGGCCTTGTTCAACAATGGAATTATATGTTCCAAGTCAGAACTTTGAAGCCGCGAAAAACAAAAACGTGGATCGGAACCGAACATCGACAGTTTTGGGCTTCATATATCATGTTCATGTTGATGGATTACTATAAGGCGCGTCCCATATTTTGGGTTCGGAACTCACTCGGGGAAAGTCCTGGTATGAAATGAAAATCTCCATGATGTTCGGGATCAATCTTGGAGCGTTGCATACCACAAAAACCAGCACCATCACAACAGAGGCCCTGGTGTATTTGGCATCTCGCTTCTTCATCTCTCGCTCATTGCCCGCCACACGCCGCATGCCCGTGGCATTGCCGCGCCCGCTTAACCGCACGCTACTCTGCCCGTGACGATGGGTTCCATTTGGCCCGCCTGGACTATCACGAAAGTTCTTCATGGTGCGATAGATGCGAACATTGAGCACGATCATTAGAGTTACAGGAAACAAAAGCATGACGAGCAGGTTCATCCAAGTGGCATAAATCTGGAACAACGAATGAACGGAATATTTCAGATGGAACAATGACGAGGAGAGAAGGTGCTTAAGAAATGGAGAGGCTGAGAATGTGGGCAGTTCCATTTGTGCCGCTCTCATCTCGTTCGTGTCATTAATACCTTTCGACGAGAGTTCCAAGTTTGTGAGCTCGCCAGACAGGAATAGAAACAAGGTGGAAGAAGGCCTCTAGATTTCATAAACAAAGGCTACTGGAGGTTTTTGTAGTCGTTGCGAGGGAAACGTGAGTAGGCAAGAGAAAAAAAAGTGACTATGGTGCCAGTGCTCGAGTATAATTAGATTAGGGTGGGATCATCAAAGTGGATTGATTTTTATCAATGGCTAGAATCTGGAAGTAATGAGCGAGTGTAACTGTGTAGTGCATATTAATAAGATACGATCATATCATGAATTATGGGTCTTTATTGACTTGGCATCGAGCAAAGGGCTCGTGGAATAAATCATCATATTGGTTTCTATCCACATCAATGGCAAGGATAGCAACCAGTAAAAAAACTTTCAAGGTCAACATTTTATATCCTAGATCCTGAGCCCTTCATTGAGTTCTAACGAAATACGACTCAAATTTCCTGACTTCTTTGCTCAAGGAGGACGACAATATGCTGATTTTCTAGTGAAAATCATTTCATATCGCGAGCAATTGGATAGGAATGGGATTTTCGACGAAGAAAGGCCAACTCTCTGTTACTGGACACAAATGAGCTCAGCAGTGACCTGAACTAAAACATACGTTAATATGAAAATCAGTTCATGATTGGTGAATGGACATAAGTGATGGTAGACCTGGAGAATCTCTGATCGTGACAGGTCGGTCAACAAAAAGCAAAAATGATTGCGGGCATAACACGCCGTGGAAATTGGAAAAATCTGGATAGCTTGGAAATAATGAAAAGAAAACCACTCGCGATGCACATGACGAGGCACGTGACAAAGAAATGTTGCAAGGCAGCTCATCTAAAAGGGCCATTCCAAGATGTTTGAGAGGGAGCCCAAAACAATCCCGCTAAACAATGGGCCATTCTGAGTTCTCACCACAAGCTTTAGAAAGCATTGTTGGATTAGGGAGATTCTTCCACAAATAACAAGTGCTGGCTTCAGATCTTGCCTAAAGGTAAAAACCTCCCTCCCGGCGACTAGTCGACATAAGTAATCGTCTTATTTCTACTAATCTAAACACAATACAATAATGTGCTCGGCAACTTTCCCAAACGCTTTCAAAAAAGGATTGGTGGCCAAGCGTGTCAAAGTCGACGCTTCTCCTACATGGTCTTCACACTCACCGTCATGTACAAGGGGTTGCTCCTGATTTCGTTCACCTCGTTGATGGGAATGTATTCTTGATGACACTTCTCCCAATAGTTGGTCCCGTTCCAATCTCGGAGGACATCTCCATCACGTTGAGACTCATTAAAGACTACACTCGCATTGAATGGATCCAATTCTTCGGATTGAAAGACGGTTTCGGGCGTAAAATTCTGGGCTTCGTCAGGATCGGCCTTCTGACAAATCGTGCTCAACTTGTGCACGGTTCGTGTTTCGAAGAACCGAGGTGAGCAGTACACTAACACGAAGAGGAACACGGGCACAATGAACACCCAAGCTTTGAGATTATGTCGCTGCTTGAAGAACGGCATACAGACAGACATGTATCTGGAAAATCAATTATGGTTCCAACGTGATATCTCGTGGTGAAGTAAAAAAGGGAAACTTTTTCTTCTTTCGGTTTTTGATTTAATGAAACATATGTCGGCAAGTATTGTGCAAAAATGAAGCGGGAACGACTATTTGATTGATAGAGAATTGACCGCAAGAAAATTGTAGAAAGACAATACGGCTCATTGGCTGGAGATGAAATTATTTGATTCAATTAGCCTAGTCTCAAAAAAACATTTGTACCCTTGGCTCTAGCTGTACAGTATAATCTAGAGAACACTCAATTCCCTTGGAAGCCCTTGGAAGCTATCAAGTATCAAATTGAGATTTTTCTCTTCCGTTTTTTCTCAAAAACGAAGGAATTGTTCTGCGTTCATTTCTAACGTCTCAAAAATGCATTTCCTAATTTGATTGTATGAATCTCTGCTTGTCTTTAAGACACATCTCCTTGCATGGGAATGGTCCAACCTGATTGTCTACTCGGCTTTCTAAACCTTTGTCATTCTAAAGCAAAATGTGCGTTAATCAGACAGAAACAATAAATATTGACCAAGCTTTTAGTTGTATTTAGTGTTTGTGTTTTCTAATCAATCGTCCGTAATATGTCTTGTCAAGTAAAGAGATGGAGCTTTGTAGGAGTGGCGTTCCTATTCAACTCTAGTTTCCTGTCACGTTCCTAGTTGATCTCAATGCAATGGCCAACCACTTACTACTGTATTGGGGACAACGACGAGTACTGTACTGGCTGTGCGTATAAAAATGCCTACATACATGCTTGTACATGGAGGTTCAGGTTCACACTTTTTACCTTTCCATTGTGAGGGCCACGGTTGAAAAGCACGATCCAGCCAGAGCAATTTGAGTCATGGGGATCAAATAGGGCCGCAAATACACCACCACACGAGCTGGAAATAGATAGGAGAAGGCCATGGTCATTAGCGGGACACATCGGCTTATTTCTATTATGATCCATTTTCATTCTTCATCGAGATGCTAGGGAACAATTTGTTATGAACACTCCTCTATGATCGTGTGGAATGTCTGATAAAAATGGCCTTGCTTACCACTCATCACCATCACCATCAACAACAGCCATAGCAAATTAACCTTTGCTTCGCTCACATATGAAACCCGATGAATGTTCCAGGAACTTTTGTGGTCATCATTTCAGTCATCAATCATCTCCTATCGACAATACATTCAGTGACTGCCGTTAAACGAGCTAAGCGACTTCCAGTTTCTGTTCTATCTTTTTATAGAATTTGTTTCTCCGGATAGTATTGTAAAGTTATATCACACCATCTTTGCAGGTTTCAGTTCCGTATGTTAAGATACACTTTCTAGCGTGTCAAGGCCAAGGAAAAGGATTCTCAAAGTGATTCAAAGATTGATAGAAAAATACGAAAGGTGGTAAACCGAACTCGATTGAAGTTTTTCATTGGTCAAATAATTTATTCAGACCGGATTCATCCCTGGCTCGTTCCAAGTTGGCTCCCATGGTTTCAGCTTGTATCGAACCAAAATAAGAAGATTGATCGTCAGAGTGGGCAAAGAAAAAAAGGAACCCTGTAATGAGCAAGACCTTTGGCTTCTTATAAAAATAATGGCACTCTTCACGCTCGAAGTTACGACTGGATGGATGGATCGACAGACGAAAAGATGGGGAAGAAGCGATTGGGACCGAGATCTCGTTCGGTGATAGTAAAGTTCCAAGACCGAGAATCCTGCGCAATGAGGTTGCTTGGCTGTTATTGATGAATCTCAGATCTCGTTACTAGTTGTTGGAATCAAGGAGGACGAGAAGGCCTTCAACAACATCCTTTCCCATGGCTACGTACGTAGTAGTGTGTAATAAATGTATGTGGGCAAGGAAGCATGTCCTTTTTCGTTGTCCATGTACTTTGGCTTTTTTTCTTATCGTGTTAGTTTGAAACGTGTCAGTCTGGCTCTTGCACCCTTGCTCATGGATATGTAGAAAATGGTATTTCCTAGATTACGTACGAATCGAGTCAAGTCAAAGCACCCACCAACCTAAAAGCTTGTTTTGCCCACGAGAAAGTGGAAGAAACTAAGGCCTCTCCAATGGAAGCCTTTTGGCGATGCGATTGGATTTCGATGCGAAATTAGCATATGCAGATCATTCCGCTTCCTCATGGGTGCGTATATTTTTCGTGTCTTTTTCAAGGCATGTCGTTGCATTCTTTACGTTTTGTCATGATGAGACTGTACATGATGTACTGCCAAGTACCTCTACTTCGAATCAAGGCTCCCGGGTTGGTTGCAGCCTTTCCATCGCTTCTGGTACTGATTACTTGTCAACTTTCTGTCGTTTCGCTGCAAGTGTCTGTACGTGATAATTAAATTCAAACTAGTATGGGACAGTTCATTCAGACTTTATCGCCAGTTTCAGGATCCTCGAAATAAGAAATGATCCAACCAAATCATGTAACTCCACTTTTAGCTGATCTTGTTTAAGAGGCGCTAAAGTCATTCTAAAAATTCGATTTCTTCTTATTGATGTTTGATTGTCATGTTTCATTTAAATTCTTCAACAAACCTTTTTACCAAAACAACAAGCGCTTGAGCCTGGTACAGAATTTGGTAGCATTGAGTAATTCCAAAGTTCATGAAACAGAATATAACTGGAAATAAGAATGCTCAATATAAAATAACTATTGCCGCTCTCAGAATCAATATTCTAAACATAAATGTTGTCTTGATGTTGCTAACAAAAAAATTATTGTACGTACCCATATTTGATTTTACTTATTTTTACGTTTTAGCACAGCAAAAAAAATCAAATCCTTTGTCACTTTGGTTTTTCGAAAAGATAAAGAAAAAAGAATGGAAGGACAGTGAGAAGACTAAGCGTTTCTTAATTCCAAGATGGTGATATGTACTGGAGTACTTCTAGATTCACCAGGTTTTCAGCATTGCATTGTCTCAAAAACGAACACCGGGGCAACTTTTGGAATGTGTCTTCACGAAAATTGCAAAATACCCGATCGAAAAAAACGGCAAAGCCATGAAATTTGCCGTCGTAAGGGTGTCTTGTCAAAGTTGGCGTTCTTTCAATTTGACCAATCTCTCAATTTTCAACATGATCTTTTTATGTCGTCCCAATAAAACAAGGATGAAACATGGTTGAAAACAAGAAAACCGACCGAAAAAAGCAGTTCTCCAGCTGATATGGCAGCGCCAATTAGTTACCACCCAAAAACATGCTCCTCAGTTCTTACCACGACCCGGACAAGCTACTAATCCGACAAAGAAAAAGATCCTTTTCCTTCACCTCTATTGTGCGATGCCGATGAAGCAAGAGATCAAGAGCTTCTCAAGGCTATGTTAGAATGAAGAGATGGACTTGGTTGGGGATCAAAAGATCGGATCCACCCGAGAAACGAACGTCAAATTCTTTATACACTGATAATATTATGACCATTAAAAATGTAAATAATTTTGTGTCAGAGCGGCCTCAACAAACAAACAAACAAACAAACAAATTTCAAAACACGTGTTTTAATATTCTCAACTAGTTTTAAGAAGGACTGAATTTAAAAAAAAAATAACAAAGAAGACTTGTCAAGCTCAAATCAACATTAAAGAATGACTTTATTCTTGGGGGACACCCTTGTTTGATTGGACTCCATATGTTGAAAGGTTTTTAAATATTTTCAGTGTTCATTGGCACATGGCTATGCCGTGTAGTTTCTTCTTAATATCAATATTTAATATTTCGCTCGTTCCAAAACAAATAAGTGTGTCAGAACTTTGCGTACGTACATGCCCATGACTCATTCCTTCACGGCAAACTGAGATCTAGTTCATTCGGCTCAAGTTGGGTTTGGGTCGTCATTTAGTAAGTCATCCAAATCATGGCCCTATTTGTGAGCTTCCGTCTTAATTGGACGCATCATTGACAGGCGTCGATTGTTTGTGCGCATATTGGGCTAGGAGGTCCTCGGGTGAATTTTGGGCATGGGAATCCCCCCAAACTTATGAGTGAAACGAGTTTTTTCTCCCAGTTTTTGTCAGCATTTTTCTTCCCCTTTCGTGGTGACAGTACAAATATTAGTGATATTCGGTTCGACAATTTTGCAGTTTCTTTTCATGTTATGTTCCCATAGTCGGTTAAAGGGGGGTAATTCTTTTTCCCTTTCAGCCCATTCTCATCGTAACCGATGTATACTGGTCCTTTCACGGCCTCTTTAGTGAGTAAAGGACAAACCATTTGGCCATTGACTATGGTTTTCGTTGTTGATCTGAGCAAACAAGCAACCATCTTTCACTCTTCGAGACTGGGTGTAGGCTCCTTGAAGCTTGTTCCTCATTCAATTGTTCCATTTACTATGGGTTACAACAAGCTGAAAAGCAACATTGGGTGCGGTTGGGGCAGACTTGTTTTTATACCTCTCAGGTCGAGCAGCAGGTGAGCTTTAAGAAAGAAAAGCCGTTTCTTTTCCAAAGTAGAAGCATTTGGCAGAATCCAGTCAATTCAAATTCTTTGGAGAGATGTTTTTTTAGAAGTTTGTAGACGATTTTTTTTCCTTAGCGACCTTCCCCTTTTGATCAACCTACATAAGACATTGACAGGTTTTTCAGCTTTTACTTGCATCTTCATTCGGGTGTCGGCACAGAGCTAAATTTATGGAATCATGAAAAGTTACTAAAAAATCCCTTTTATTAGGAACTCAATGTCCCATAAACTGTCTGCCTTTCATTCAAAGGACCTGAACATATTTCAAGTGGAGCTGGTGAAGACCATGAAATGAACAAAAATCTCCCCGGACATCAAGACTTCTAAATAGCAGGGATCATCAAATGGTTCCACATTTCGAAAGCTTTTTCGAAGTCTTTTTCAAGTCTGGAATCCTTCGCACCAAAAAGAATTTCAATTTTTATCCTAGTTGCTACACTTGTCGTAAAGAAAATTGAGTTATTATTGAGACCACGACAATTCAAAGCACACTTTTTAAGCGAAGCAGATTCAATTCCAAGTGTCATGAAACATGTGAAACTCATTATTTGTTTGATTTGTACAAATTGAGGTTCATCCTGCAATAAATGAGAAATGTTTCATCTCATCACAAAATTCATTCATTCTAACTTTTGAATACGAACATTTTCCTCATGTTTCACAAGTTGTCGCAAAGAATAAATTCCGTCCGATTCATTGAAGAACTTATTCATGATTGAAAAAAGGTCGTCAACATTGTAAAGAATTTGGAGATAGCTCGCAATCCAACAATGCAAATCTTTTTGTGTATAAACTTGTTCCCTATACTTTATACCCTTTTTTATCGTTTAGATCAGCCAAATGTCAGTCCAAAAGGAAACCCACAAACCTCTGAAGGTAAAAGGGTCATTTTCTCCGCCTTTTGGTGAAGAAAATATGTAAAGAACTGGAAAAAGCCTTCATAGGAAAGCAAGAGGGAAGGACAGATCGACAGACAAGGTTAGCTTATTGGCGTCTCTTAAGCCAAAGATGCCCTCTAAAGGCCCCTTCATAGCAGTGCAACACTATTCGAATAAAAAAGCCACATCAACGGACACGAGACAGATGTTTCTCGCTCGACTCACAGATCGAAAAAATGTCCAACAAAGGTCTTTGAAATAGCTGTTGTAAGAGTCTTGATCGCCTGACTATTTGAAACATGCATGCATGTTTGTATTTAGCTTTTTCTTTTGGCAATTGTCTAGAAATGACTCAAAGTAACAAACTTTCCATCTTGTTCCAAAGCTTTTCGTTTCTCAAAGGCGCACACGTCAAAAAATATTCCATTGTCTTTTGCTTGTAGAGTTAGGTTTTCTTTCGATTCAAGAGGTGATATAGGCTGAATACAAAGATATATGTTACCCATTCAATCTAACAGCTGCAACAATCGAAGCGTTAAGTGGAAATTAACGTTATTGCTTTCGAATCTTTTCATTAAATACCTCAAACTGTCGTTCATTCTCGAATACAAACTAAGTGGTCAAAAAGGAAATCCGTCGTTTCCTGTGTTTGACAACGAAATAAAGTATATTCCCAACTAAGTGGTTTATCTATCCAATGGAGAACGAGTTTTTCTATCAACACTATAAACGCAATTAATGTCGTTAGGTTCAAACATGATTTGTTTAAAGCCGGACGAGAAGAAAATTCCATGATGAGCCAAACTGTTAAACTGTTTCTATTCGGTCAATCAGCCTCTAGTTTCTAGCCGCGAACAATTTTTAATCTATTCATGGGAAAAATTCATGTGAACCTGACATTTCTGGGAATGAAGAGCTATTAAGACATTTCAGCATTTTCGCTGATACCCTTGAGTTATTGATACAGTTGAACATTTGGAACGAAACGAGATAGCGTCATCTATCAATGCAGTCTCGTTAAACACGAGCACGTTGACCCATCTTAGAGATGATTTTGAGAAAGTGTCCAAATTGAGCTTAAGACTAAAGTAGTGTCTTGAGATTACTTTTCAACAGCAAGTTACGTAATGGAGGAGCCCAATATTCTATCCCGAACTCACACGCATCGAGGATGGTTGGGACCAAGATTTTTTGGGCGAAATGCATGAACTGGTAGCGAGTTGATGACATGCACCCAAGGCTCATAAGATAGACCCCAAAGGCTCATAGACCCAAGTATGTGTCGTTCAGTCGATCAAGTTGAAATTAAGCATGTGAGCTTTGCATCACCAATCAAACACTTGGTTTGATAAGATTTTTCTCTGTCTAACACAGAATTCGAAAAATGGATTTTGCCGGTAGCCGAGGCATCCAGGTGTTTAGTGATCCTTGCCTAAATACAAACTTTCAAAGACCTCCTCTTGGTTTTAGCATTGGAACCAACATACAGTTTGTCCACGATCACTTGCAACTCAGTTTCTTATTTGTTACTCAGAAACGTTTAAATGCACAAAGCCAAATTTCAACCCAAATGAAATCACACTACAAGTATTGTCGATCTTTTTCACTTAAACTAAACTAAAATTTAAAAAGAAGCAAGATTCTTTTGGATTGTCAAAATTGATTTTCTAGAGGGGCTAAGTTTTTTTTTTATATTGAGGCCGCCTAGATTTTGCCTTTCTTTTTTTTGTATTTCACGATATGAGATTCTTAATTATCACATTATTTGTTTAGCAATGTCAACTTTCAAAAACCCGGACCGTTTTTTGGCCCTTTTAGGTCAAAAATAGTCAAGTATACAACAAAATTATGTGCTGACAAGCAAACCAAAATGTTTCTATTTGATTTCGAGCTGTATTTAGGTTTGCTCCAATGATGTGTTGACTTTGGTTTCTAAGCTGAATAACGCTTACAGTTTGACCTATCTTTAGAAAATGGAATAAATGAAAGTTGCGCCTTACTGAGTCAATACTTAGATACATACCGTATTGTGCTCAGGAATTTCCATACAAACTTAATAACTAATAAGAGATTTCACACATCGTCATCATATGTCTCTTTCGGTCTTGACAAACGCGTTGACCCACTTCAGAGATGACAACAAGAGCTATGTGGAGATGATTTTGAGAAAATGCCCTAATTTGAGTTCAAGGTTGAAGACCTGTCGTGGGTGATCTATTCATTAACAAGACACTTTTGTCCTCTGGGTTTCATTATTTTGTGTCTAATGTATTGTGGTGCACTCGAATTTTCAACCTACTTCAACTTCACAACTTCAACAGACTTCAAGAACTTTTTCTATGATGAAAAACGGCGGACTGTCTATTCTGCTATGGTTATTTCTTATTTGCGATCGACTGACTTTTTTGGCCTTTTTCTGTCGTTCGCCTTCGCGCTCAAGAAATGGAATGAGTGTTTCTTCTTGTTAGAAAACAGCATAGCACCGAACAAATCGGATCCATTGAGCTCAATGAGAAGCGACAGAAGCGGTCAAAAAACTCATCAAAATTCTTGAAGAGGGTGGCAAAAGAGACTTAGCAATTGCTGCCATCATCTCAGCTTAAGTATTCTTGAGTGGGCAAACTCGGAATGACGCTCAAGTCGCCGCAGCAACACTCAAGTATGCAAGTCGGGGAAAGTCCACGAGTCTCCGTCCGTCCGTCTTCCTCCATCTTCATTCTCGAATGAGCGATAACTTTCCAGTGGCTCATCGTCCACTAATTGTTCCCTCTCAAGAACAAGCACAGAATTAGCGTCTTTAGCACGATCAGGCTTTTGGAACCCATCCATCGAGCTTGTTGTGAATTTCTCTCTCGGTTTTGGTTTCTCTATATTTAAGTATGATGATTCGTGAGAGAAACACTTCGCATATATTAACAAGGGATTACTCTAAATAGAAAGAACTTGCAAGCTTTAATGTCTGCAGTCATTTGTCACCTTATTCGAGGGTATTCTTAGACCATTTCGGATTTTTCGGCCCGTTTGAGAGAAATCACATGCATGTTTATGCTCATAAGATAATTCAACTCAATGTTCAGATCGAATAATGAGTTCATAAAAAGTCGGGGTACAGTGTTTGAACAAGCTTTAGCACGGCACAAGCTCACAAGTTGGTCCAATCGTCTTTGTGAGCCTCAAAGCTGCCAACAAAGGGGCCATTGGTGCCTCACTGGTGAGCCTTTAATTCATGGAGAGCCATTTTGTGGGCCTTTGTATCCACATTCTCATGGTTAATGGGTCTTTGCACACACCAATTCAATGTTGATAGACCTTTACCTCACAGTCATTGCCTACTTCTGATTTAGAAAATAGAAGTAGTTGGTATCATGATAATGGTTTCGATTTGTTCCATTTAGAATGCAAATTGACATGTCTGTTTGTGTGTGCTATTTTAATAAGAACAATGTACTAGGCTAATTTCTAATTGCTTGCATTTTTCACTAACTGATTTCGTCTATCTTGTCAACGATTTCCTTGTACTTTTGATTAATTTTCGGTTTCATTTGTCTACAAAAACTCATTTTCTGTTCCTGAGCAGACCAGACATGCATGTTGTATGTTATGTCGGACAAAATCCTTGGTGTAATGGCTGGCTTTGCTTAGTGACTTGAGAATATCATTAAGCTTCGCCCTAAAGTGACCCAAAAGTCAACCCTTATGTCAAGAAAGAATTTGAAAGATTTAGAAAATGGGTTCAATGATGATAAATCCGTGCTTTCAACTTTTGTTACTGATAAACCGCGATAGAGAGTGGGGTCTTTGAGATAATACTGATCTAATTTCATAACTATGATATTTTGGGAAAAGTCAGAGATGAAAACACTAGTCAAATTTTTTCAATGCTGTTTTGCAAAATATTTTGATTATCAAAAGATGCATAAGATAAAGACTATCATACAAAGCTTTCAAAGTGAAAGTGGAAAACAACAATATAGAAAAATAAAATTGGGGCAATGTTGGTGAAGATAACGAAACTTTTTCAGTCTTCCTTACTAACTTTTCAACAAATGGAAGCTCCCTTGGGAGTACAAAATGATTCCTTGTCACATCGAATGAAAACAAATTGGAACCAAATATCTTCAAAGAACCGTCCCTTCTGCAGTTTTCGAGAAATGGCATGTGAGTTTTAAAGAGGAGATCAGTGCATGGATTAAATAAATCATTTACTTTTTTTATCGTGTCCCATTTCACAAATACCTTTCACTTTTGATCTTTTAGATTAAATACGACATTTTAAGAATGTAAGGGTAAACTAAACATTTTCATTGCTTACGCTCTTTTCGCCACTCAAATTTTACCAACTCCAATTAATAGAAAACATAAACTTGAACCGTGACAAAAGCACTTTTAGTAATGGAACATCGCGTAACAACAAAATTCAACTCATTGAACAAAGAACATGGCTTTTTTTAACTGCGCCAGTTCATGCAACAACTTGGGTCTCTTTTGATGTTCCTTTCAGTGCTTTCAGTTCAATTTTGTGGTACCGGGTAGTTTTTCCCACTCGGTCCGCAACCCACGATCCGAAAAGTTGCAACTTTGACTCGTCTTTCGCCATTTCGAACTGAAAAGCCATTGGTTTATTGGATCGCCTTTACTTCCACTTCGTACACTCACGAATTTTGTAGCTCTGTGGAACATTCAAAAACAACTTCGAGATAGAAAAGTCATCAAAAGGTCATTTCGAGCCTCTTCTTATTATAGAGCATCCGCAAAATGCCTGGACAAGAAAGCAATCGCTGTGGATCAGAGAGCATTCAATTGGACACATTTTTAGCCTCAATACCTTTGACTTTCATGTTCAAAGAAGTGACATCTCTTAAGGTCTTAAGTCGGCGTGGGTTCAACCCAAGACAGATTTCAAGAATGAATGTTCTTTCTTACCTTCATATGTAGAACTTAGTGTGGGCAAAGCGTAGCACGTGAGTGTGAATGTGACGTAGAGGAAGTCGTAAACTACCAAGGACAGAATGAGCTTGTGGAATATTGCTGTCAATCGTTGCTTGAAAAGCATCTGAATCGCGTATAAGTTGATCACCATTCCCAACACACAAAAAGTGAGGCTAGCCACGCCATTCAAATAATATATGAGATCGCCGCCCATTTCTTCAATTTCGGAATTGATCCTCAAAATGGGACACACATGGAACAAGTGGCGTCTCAAAATCGCCCGAGCCGAATCTTAGAGTGCAGAAAGAGAAAAACGACGAGAGCTCTCCAAACTTGACTTTGAACCGGGTGATGACCTCTCGTTTACCGTTCAAAGGGAGAGCGCGAAAGGAAAGAAAAAACACCGATTAGATTGAAAACAGCTTGGCTATGTTTCATCTACGAGTTGTATAATTGCATATAGTTTTCTAGTGAATAAAATAATACACAAAGAAGAACATGTGACTGTGCATGATGGAAAAAAATGAAACTGAAAAACCAGAACCAGACACAGTTTGTGGGAGGTATGGTCAGAACTCAAAAAGTCAAATTGATGACTTGGAGAAAGTCTACTCTTGGGTTGCAAAGGGTAGTACCTAACATGGCTTTAAACGGGATGAAATTCCGCACAATGACGCATTGGTCGTCAAAATTAGATGTTCCGCTCAAAGACAATGGAGGTTGTGATATTGAGCAGGTATCGTCCATGAGGGATTTAGGAGTTGTCATCCAAGATGATGAAAAGTTTGATGAGCATATCCAGTTGAAAGTGGGGAAGGCATTTCAAATGTGTGGCTGGATCTATCGCACTTTCAAGTCCAGAGATAGTATTACGATGCTAACTCGGTACAAGTCGATTGTTCAGAATGAAACACAGATTGGGAAGTTGTATTTTTTTCAAGTCAAGCTAAGCGAAAAAAAAAAGATAAAATTCTGGCTTGAAAGTGAAGCTCTTCTTTCCTCTATGATTTTTTCGGTTTTGAAGCAAAAATGGAATGTATACGTTTGATGAAAGCAAGAAAACTAATCAAGTTTCTTACATTCATTTCGTTTCGGAACTTGATTAGCCAAGAAGCTCACAACAAGCAACAGAAACAAGTCATAAAGCGTCTTCCTTAGGTTGACCTTTATCCGGGGTTTTTGGCTCTCAAATTCCGTCAGTTCAAACTAGAGTTCAAACGAATTCAAGAGGCTCGGGTGGATTCTTGCTCTCATCAATTAGCTACTTTCCGATTCCTTCATTGCATCCAGACTGAGAAAACGTAAAAAAATAAGGCTACTTTGCTTCACATTTAACTTAGGTGATGTGAAGTAACAAGGGTTTGATTTTTCTTTGATTCTTTTCCCCTTAGCTCGAACCGACCCGAGCTTTATACCGTGACCTTTCTACCTTGTGACCTCTTCACCGTGATATTTTTGCTTTGTGACCTACTTGCTGCGCGCCTGTTGACTTGTGCAACTGCCATCCAGGTGACAAAAAGTTGGTTCTCTTTCAATTCTCAGAAATTCAAGAAATCATGCTAATTATTTTTCTACTCTTTGAACATCCATTTATCCATATTCTCACTATTCCAATCTGAGTAATCAACGTACAAAATGTGGAAGGAGAACAACGGTGTGTGGTCTAATATGTTCCAGCCTTCCAAGTAGAGGCACTTCAGACCTAAAACGCAAAATTTTACCACAATGGTTTCAAAATGTCATTGGTGTAAAAATCACAGTCTTAGGTATGAAAGGCCTGGTTTACAGATGAATGACACCGGCATTTTCGGCATCGAAGCCGACACTGACACCGACCTCGACACCGACACCGGCAGTGAAAGTGTTTATGTATTAAATCACGAAACCTTGTTGGTGTCGTTACAAAAGGCCGGTATCAATATTGACACCGAAAGTTGAAAAAACCGGTGTCAGTGTCGACACTTCGACACCGACACCGGCTTCTCGCTCACCCCTAGCTTGTGCCCTCTGTCACTTTTTACTAAACCACTCCACACTCTGCACATTACACCTATGAAGATCAAAAGATCCAATAAACTACTATCTAAAAGGCTAACTTTATAGCCATTCTTTTACCTTGATAAATCATTATCAAAAACAACTTTTTCTCTTTTCCTTCCATGAGGTAGCTCCTTTCCGAGGATTGATGCATACCGTAAATGCAAATTTATTTAGTCCAAATGTTCCTATATTGTTTGCCCTTTTTGCATTTTTTTGATCTTTTGATTGCACTTTTTGCCATTTTGGTTGCATTATTTAATACATTTTTTGTCGTTTTTATTTGCATTTTTTGTGCAGCCTGAGTTATCAAGAATAAAAAATATTTTAAGATGTTGCTAATGTTACATTCTACCGTCAATTTTGGTGAGCATGGCCGAATAACCGGCATTTTGTATTGTGCCCATACCTCCTGCAAATCACCCCTGTATCCACGACCTCGAGTTAGGGTTACCCGAGTTAGGGTATCAACCATTTGTTTGATTGAAATGAGATTTAAATTATCAGGCTTAACAATAGCTTAACAATAGAATCATGTCAAAGTCATGTTGCTTGCTAAGTTCTGGTAAACTTTGCAAGTACGTTTCTTTTCCTTAAATTTTATAGATCCACTTTCGAAAGATCACCTCAAACTGACAAACACTTTGCACGGCAAGATCATTTTAATTCCATTTTATGATGGGATTGCCCGCATAAGCATTACCAAAGTCTCGCCAAAGTGACCTTGGGTCAAAAAATAAGCGTCTGTTATCTATCATACGGTTTAGTAGGGCTTTTAAAAGATCCTTGAAAAGACCCTCCATCCAAAGACGGCTTGGGCTGATATAATATATCTAAAGACTCACAACCTTGCCATGACATCTGTTGGTTGAAATTGTTAAAAGTGACTCTGTGCGCAGATATGCCTGAAGTATAGAAAGTGCATCTGCTTGTTCACTCTCGGCTCAATTTTTGTTGCAAGTCTGACCCTAATTCATAAACCAACAACTCAGTGGCGTTTCCTAGGGACCTCTAATCTCTGAACTAAATGAATCAGAAGAGTCGATTCTTTCTCAAATGTCATTAAGTAATCTAGAAGAATCTCAACTCTTTCAAGCCAGACATCTCCAGTCGACCATTGTGAGCCCAACTCCGAGCAAAACAGAGAAGAAAGGAGCTGACCGGCAGCAACAGCCACATTAAAGCCAAAGTACGTAGAGAACAGAGGAGGGGAGAAAACCTGTTTTCCTCAATGGGAAGAAATTCTCAAATGCAACGGGATAGTACATTTCATAACGGACTGCGCTCTTGGTGTCAACGACGACAACAACCATGAGTGACAAAGTTTGAATCCACTGGCAACAGATGCCACGGCAGTTGTGTGTATCTGGTCGCTTCGCGACTTATATCTGTGCTCCATCACTCCAATTGAACGTTCTAAACAATCAAATTCGAGTACCCTTGGTCTGATTAGCTCACTACTTAACTGTCCAAGACACCGCTATTAAGTCTCATCTTGGGCAAGAACTACGTCTACGAGATGCTTCAAACGACTTACAAAACGCGTACGTCTAATTGTTCAGCCTTTTTGTTTCATACGTCTCGTCAGGCGGTTAAATTTTGAACTTGACCGACTATGCTATCAAATATTGGGTCTTTACATCTGTGGTGCATGTTAAACAACATTTTTGTAGTTGAATTAGAATTTTTAATTTCGGTCTTTTTGTTCACTAATCTCATTGGAGGTTAAAACTGCGATTTGCTTTCACAGGCTTGTTTAGTATTAGCTCGGCATGCATCATTCACATTTTTTTTTTCTTGAAGGCATAAACATATCGATTTCATTTTTATCGATTTCATATATATTTTCTTTTGCATTATCTTCATCTTTTCTACATTCTAGAGTGTATTCTTTGGCATAATTATACTTGCATTTTTTGACATTCTATAGAGAAAAACTTTATGAGAAAAAAAAGTTTGAATGTAATGCAGATGAGTAAAAGTTCAAATCACAACTTCATGGCAAATCAGAGGTCTCGTTCTCTGTGGTCTCGTATAGCTTTAAAGTTTAGCTTAGGTTGTAAAGCAATGATCTCTTTGTATGATCCATGTTTGAGGCCTGATTTTTAGAAGTATTTGTAAAACAGAACCTTGGCCCATCATTTAGTCCAAAGGCTAGAATTGAAAATATTTTCCAGATTTACTGTTCTTCAAACTTACCGGGTCTTTCAAAAGAAACGGAACATCTAATTATATCGTCCATAACTCGTGGTTGAAACCCTATATGGGCCTCACTTTTATTGGAATTGGTTGGCCAAAAACTCTTGGCTTGAAGCGTCAGAAAAAGCAATTTCGCCCTAGTTTAATATTGAGGCGACGACGTTTTTTTCGTGAAGGAACGTTTTTGAAAACAGAGCCTTCGTTACTCCGACTTTTTTCTCCCTCCCGAAATTTGGCTCCAGTTGAAAATAGCGCGACATAAAGGAAATGAAACCTTATCCATCTTAAGAATTGTTACCTGCCGCATCTTTTTTAACTTCACAGATTTTTTGTGAGATCAACGATTTCCGAGTTAGGGACGTGGTTTCCTGTTCCGTTTCTTGTGAATCATCCGGTAAAAAGGCTTCAAGCATGTACTAATAAGCACTTTTAGATTAGTTGAAATAGTATATTATCTCACCTTGTAGTTGGAACAAGAGCGAAAGCGTTTTTTATTTGTAAGTCACAAAGGCGTGAGGGTACGTGAGTGATCATCAATCCCAAAGTTGTCCAATTTGTTTGATGGATTTTACGCGACACGCCGGCAATTTTAGTTGCAAAAGTCAGGTTTCAGGTCGAGCTCAGCAAATGTTAAGACAGAAACCACTCCCGACTTTGAGAGGTTTGATTGCATGATGCCCTTGATTATTTCGAATTTCTAATATGTCTTTCTATTTTTTATAATTAATCTAATTACTAATATGTATTCTAACATGATCTTAGTCAGGAAAAAGCACATCCAAATAAAAAAAATTGCGTTTTTACTTGTTATATCCTTCCCGTTATTCACAATGAATTTGTGCTCGACATTGAGCCTCTGAATTTTATATCATAATGATAATAATAACAACAACAACAACACTAATCTCGATTTATTCCTCACTGGGTCGCATGACTTGATTATTTAGCGGTTTTTTTTCTTTTTTTTAACTCATATTAATTATTTCTTTGTCAATTCTGTGGCTGTGTACCTACCATTTGGTGTGTGGAAGAGTTTATTTTGAAAATACAAAATGCATTGCTTATTATTCATTACAGGGTAGAAGTTGATACTTTTTATAAATTGATTCCTTCGATGCTCAATTTTTTTTGCTGATAGGGGTGGCGAAACAATTTTAAATTGAGTTATCCATCATCTTTTGGGAGAGCAATTTCAAGTAAGTGTAATGATAAGTGTCATTTTTAGAAGTGGCATCAAACCAACATCGATAAGAGTGGTTGAGCATCATACCGGGTCAATTCGTAACAATTATCGCACTTAGAGTTGTTTAATTTGTATTCACATGTGTTGATTCACCTTGACCTTATCAAATTTGAAAAAGCGAGTGTGGAAACCACGGCTAGGCTGAGAAAAACACGAGCTAAAGCATGGTTTACAGTTAGGATTAGGGACAGGAACTTTAGACGAATAAACTTATTCGTCGTTAGTCATCTTTTTTCGTCGTTTTTACCTTTATTCGTCGCAATTTTTTTTTAAATTTTATTCGTCGGTTTTCATCTAATCGGGCAATATTATTTGTCTTTTCTCGTTTAATTGGCTGAAAACTTGGATTTTCTTGGATTTCAAGCTCTTTAAGCGGGTTTTTAATTTTTTTCAAGCAAATAAAAACTTCGAAGAAACTTCACCGCCAAAGCTTAGGCCAATGTAGTAATTTGATTGTCAATTGCGGTTTTGCACCAACAAAATACAATCCACTTATTAACTTATACTCGTAGTGTTGCCCAACAGACACAAAGAAAATTGGATTTGTGTTGAAAAAGCTTTTTGGCCATGAGAACAATTAATGTATCTGCACACCTGACTTCAGGATTACAGAAAACGCTCCTAATAAAGAGGCATTTTTGTACTCTTGGTTTTTATTTGACATATGTTCTACCTTCTACCTATCTCTTGCCCATTAATTACTTGCTTTCTAAACTTTTCTAGATTTCGCTGTTTTTGCACAAGCAGACAGATTTTTCCCCGGTATCATCTACTGTATTTTGTGGGAGCAGTTTTAAAAGTCATTTTTCGTCTGTACGGGCACTTAATTTGTCTTCTTTCTTATAGAACAGTTTCATTCCATTTTTTGGAATATAGATTCGATTTGATTTAATTGATTAGTACGTAAAGTCTTATAAGCATTTTTTTTCGTTTTTTCACTTTATGGGAACTTTTATTCGTCTTTTTTTGCTTAATTGGTCAATTTTATTCGTCTTTTTTCATCTAATCAGGAAATTCTATTCGTCTTTTTTCATCTAATCAGGCAATTCTATTCGTCTTTTTTCATCTAATCAGGCAATTCTATTCGTCTTTTTTCATCTAATCAGGCAATTCTATTCGTCTTTTTTCATCTAATCAGGCGTCGCGAGCAAGCTCTGTCAATTCAGAAGAAACCCCTGTCCCTCCAACCGTCGAAACCCCTGTTCTGGGTTAAGCAACCGGCTTTGCTCGTCAACAAACATGAGACGAGAAAGCTAAGGAAACGATACGAACGATACCTGCTTATGTTTTGTACTTGTGGTTTAATATAAAAGCGAATATTCTTTAAATAGTTCGTTGTTATTAACACTACTAGTGACGCTACTTGTCGCGCAATCAAGCCGCGATGGCGGACAAGATAGTACAAAACATTCATCCCAAGTATCCGAAATCAGCCAATTTTAACGCCAATTGCTAATCCGCCATTCTTCCGATGGAGACTCCAACCCACTCCAAGCGGCCTCCGAGGCCCACCCTGGAATTTCTCGAGCGTGAGTTTGAATCCAAAAGCGAACTGTTCGCAAAATCCATCGTCACGCCAACTGGTCAGGAATCCTCCGAGCCTAACCATACTTAAACCTAACCTAACCTAACTAAACCTAACCTAACCTAACTTAAACCTAACCTAACCTAATTTAAACCTACTTTAACTTCATTCAAATCTAACTTAACCTAAATTTAACCTGAGAGGTGTGACGTCACGCATCTTTGACATCGGTGATTAACGATTAGAGAGATCTTATACGTCCGGTTTAAGGAAATAGGATCCATGGAAAAAGCCACTAGGTCACGGGCAGAGAGAGGAATGATAAAGAAGAGAGCCAATGCCTATCTGTTGGCCATCAAGGAAAGTCGAGAGGTCGATGAACTGGACGATGCATTAAGCCTCTTTTCGATAACCACCAACGCCAGCCACTCTTCCCACTTGTCAACGTTTTCCTCAGCTTCTAAAAGGGACGAGTTAGCCGCAAAACTTAAGGTGGCTCAAGCCAACGCCGAACTAGAGGAGCAGGAAGATCGCTTAGAGTTTGAAAGAAGGCAATTGGAACGGTCATCGAGGGAGAAATCTGATGAGCTTGAGCTTGAGGAAAGAATCATCCGAAGGCAAAAGATTACACGATCCCTTGAAACAGAACTAAAATCTTTAGATGAAGCCAACCCCCTTGCAATCTTGTCATCCAATGTCATGAGTAGGAGCGACAGCAAAAGTCTGGCCAGCACTTCAGAAAAACTTCACCAGCCTGGCCATGAGTTACTCTTGTCTCCTCAAACGGACACCAAGGTACCTGAAGGAAAAAGTGTAAAATGTTGTCATCAAACCTTCCATGCAAACAATCCAGGCCTTGCCTCATCCAAGCAAGAGCTGCCCGCCCAATCAACAACGTTTCACCACCCACGCCTCGGAACTCATTCGTCAAAACCAACAGCCCCACCAAGTCGCAAAGAACTTTTTCAAAAATCATCCGACCCTTTTTCTGGCCCTGGTCAGGAGGACTTGTTCCACTCCTGGGTGGCCTTACTTCAAAATAGAGTGAGTAATGCGTCACTATCACCTATGGACGAGATAACCATTCTAGTCTCAAACACATCGGGGGAAGGACCTCGACGCAGAGGTCCTTCTCCTCATTGGGCGAGACGGCAACAATATGTTATTGACGAATTTTCCATTGCAAATTACCAATTACTTTTCAAAATCATACTTCCTCAAATTAACCATAAAACTAATTTGTCAGTTTTTACTTGCAAAACAATCATTTTGTCATCAATTTGCGGTCATTGTGATGCCACAAACAGGTAGCTTTTGTTACAATTCACACCCAAGCTTTGATGTTTAAATACCTTTAAACTTTTGGATTTCAAAATCTTTTCGCATTTGACCTCCATTTTTGAAACGTGTAGGGGTCGCCCAACATACGAGGGGCAGAGTATACGAGGACATTCAAAAACAAATGCGAATGGACTTGGTGAGTTCATACATACTTAGGGTCGTAGATTTTTTTTTGAAGACAAAGAACGAATTACAAACACAGTCCAGTCTACCCATAATCTGGAAACTTCACGGATTTTGAAGAAAGGCAAGAATGTGTTGAGAATTTGTATCAAATTTGAGGCAACGTTCTAGGTTGTTGGTTTAAAAGATACATTTTAAACCCTGTAATGAGTAAAAAAAATTGACGGAGTAATATGTCTCGCGGATTGCAACCTCATTCAAAGTGACCTTAAGACGTCAAACATGGCTTGTAATCTTTTCGAAATTGAGATCAATCTTTTCAATGCAAATCATCACCGTGGGAATTTATGTTCTCCACTTTACTCGGATGGGATCTATCAAGTGTGGTTCTACTCATAAAGAGCATTAAAAGGTTGAAAGTTGGGAAAGTATTTTTGTCCCAGGAAAGGTCAACTTGATGAAAAAGGTTATTGCTTAGGACAAACCAATTGAAAGCAAAGCAAATGATTCTATAATATTTCTTGGGTCGCTCTTGGGTCCAAGTTGAAAGAGCCCACTTGCGCCGATGGGAGAAACAATCTGAAGCAAAGCACAAGGAAAGGAAACGGGCTCTCTTCTTATTTTTCTTATTTATTAGGCACTTGGAGTTACATAAATATATACACAAAACACTCTGTTATGAGTATAATGATGTAATTCCCGTGGGCGTATCCTTGGTTTTGGATGTTGCCCTTATAAACGGCTATTTCTAACGGAGCCCTTAGAAACGGGCTCTCAAATGCATGTGAATTTAACCTTTAGGATAATTGATCTCAGTTTGTCGCTCGTGTCCGAGCACTTCGCTTCAAGGCTCTCGACTTGGTCAATTACTTCCCCCATTTCATCTTTTTTTCTGCTATTTGATTAAAAATTGGGATTAGTGTTAAATAAAGGTTTGGGCCTCGTTCACTCAACGTCATCGAATCTTGATTATTTTTCTGATGGATTTAATAATTCAGTATTCGAACGGAGGCGCGAATTGAAAATGGAACAAAAATGAATTCATTGCAAAAAATGAGGAGAATCGCACGTGGGTCAACTTTCGTTGTGACAGAAATGGCTCCCATCGACAAAGTGCCCCCTACTTAGGAGAATTCTCCTAATTGCTATGTCAGGGTTTAAAAAAGTAATTAATCGTTGTAACCAAACATTTTGTATGTCAATTGACTCAATTCTAGATATTCCACCCAAAACTGAATCACCGAATGAAAAGATTTGGTTATGAATCGCAATTACAAACATGTGCTTTCTTTCTAAGATCTTGGAATACTGGAACACGCAGAGTTATTGGAATTTTTTTTTAACTACAGGTGCTTTGTCGAAAAATAAGTTTGGTTCCACCCAAATCAATAGTCATTACTAGAGCCAAGATTTTTAGGTGAAAAATTAGAAAATAATTTTTCACCTTTTTTACTGCTTTTGATGGGAAAAAATTTTTTTTGCCCTTTTTAGCAAAAATAATAATTTTTTTGACACTTTTTGGGACAAAAGGTTAATAAATGCCGAGATTTACAACATTTACCACCTGGTTTAGAGAAAGTGATTTCTAACTTAGTGAAAAATGGTCATATTTATACTATCACTAAGGAAGGGCATTGATTTAAATTCACATTTAATTTCAAGAGGCTAGAGGCAGTTCTTTGAAAAATGTAGAAAGGAGTAAAATTTACAATTATTTTTTTCCATTGGCCTTCCAAAGAAAAAGGTTGGTAGTGCATTTATCTAACTTCTTCATTTATTAAAGAATTGGCTTCTGGGCACTGCGCAAAAAAACAGCGCATTGGAGGTTTTGTGAGTCAATCAAATTTGGCGCCTCAAATGACAAGCTCGTAAACTTGTCCATGTTGAAAATGATGGTTCAAATGGCACAACTTGGTAAGAATGTGGTGTGGGCGTGGTATGGTAGCCGACTGCGCCATGCAGTGTGAGGCTACTGAGGTAATCAACGGCAATAATACTTCACATTATATATTCCGATAGAAATTCAAACAGTCTCAAATAAGGATAAAAAGCGTGTCAGGTGAATTGGGATTCTCAGGGTGACCTCGGTATACTTCAACATTCCAATACGTTCACCAATGTAAGTGCTTCTATTGTAAAAGGCGCACAATAAGAACCTTTTTTTTACTTTTTTTGGTTATTTTCTTCACCTATTTACCACTTTTTTTGGCTTTTTTCTTCACCTAAAAATCCTGGCTCTAGTCATTACTCTTTACAAAAATGTTTGTAACTCATTGCCTTTGGGACTGCTTTCGCGCAAGAATTTAAGTGATACAGTTGCCGATCTTTAGCAAAAAATATCAACTGCATTCAATATACTTTAAGCTTTGAAAAATCCAATTTACCAAAAGGTTAACGAACTGAACACCAGAATTTCCATGTTAACATAACTAAGAATTTCAAACAGAAACAACTCTAAGTTTGCCAAATGCACAGGTTTTGGTGCATTTTGAAAGTAAAAGCAGTGATAGTTTAGTACCTGCTAATAAATTTTGTTAGAATTTTGCCTCAATTTACAACTAAGGATCCTTTGGTATCTATTAATTTGGTTTTGCAAAATGCGTTGGTTTTAACGGTTCTAAGCGATTTAATAGTCATTTGAGCTATTTTAGAATGCACACCTTCCCAAAATATCATCATTGCGAGACTAAGACCTTAAAAATCATCACAAAATTGAAATTTTGACCACCCCGAGTCCCAAAATATACACACACTCCAGTTCTTTTCAGCCTTTTCTAAAGCAATGTTCAGCTTCAACTTCTGTTAAGGTAAAATAATTTAAAAGGAATAAGACTTTAGTTTATGAAGGACTAGATAATATATATATTTCTTATATATTCATATACGGTATTGATCATCGTTATTGTCATTATGAATAATTATAGTGGTAGCAGCAATGGATTTATAGTAATATAAGTAGTAGTAGTTGTTGAAATTATAATAGTAATGGTAGTAGTAGTAATGGGATTAGTCGCATTGGTAATTGTAGATTTGTGGCATTATCGCAATCACGCTGGATAAATTCCTTCGTTTTCTTTGTTTCGATCATTCTTGCTTTCTGAATACCATATCAACAATCTTCATTTGAGGGGATCGGTGAATGAAATCTGACCCATTTTCCAGTTCAAATACAATTACTTTCATTTCTGTGCTTAGCTTGAATCAGTAGTTCTCAAAGGTGGTAACAGTTTGCTTAGAATATTCGAAAAGTGAATCAGCAACATTCAGTCAGTCAGACCTTTGGTTCGTTGGTTCTTGATAGGGCAGGAAAAAGATTGGAAAAAGGATGTGTTTGAGGAGAGGATGGAACTAAATGCAAATCAGGCGGATTGATTTCTCGATTTCTCTCTGACGGCCAGTGAAGGCAAAGAAGAACAACGGACGAGGCTCAATGCTGCCATTGAGCACCCACACCACTAACATCAAGGAGACTAATAATATCAGGCGGACAAGGACAGATCCATACATTTGAGCTCTCCCGAGCATTGGCTGTGTGAATGTGGGTGATTGGTGGAAATGATAATGGATGCAGTCTATTTTTCATTGTCGTTGGAGCTTGAACAAGACTACGTAGTTGCCACCATGTCCTGCTGGAACTCGTTGAGCGAAGACGACCACAAATCTAATCATCACTGTCGTCTTCGTTGAATTTTCCTTCTTCTATGTCTTCTTTGAGCTTCAATAGTGCCTCGCGTGTCCCATGTAGACGCTTCATACCTCGAGGTAGACCACGGCATGAATTCAAATTGATGTATTCTAATGTGTCACATTTCTTCAGCAACTTCGTCAAGGATTTCAATTTAATTGCCGTGCCACTGAGGTTCAATTTTCTGAAACGAGAAAAGAAACCGCAATTACATACTGTTCATAACATCCCAGTGAAGAATCCGGAAAGTTAAAAAATCACTTTGCAATAATTTCAAATACAAGAATGGCAATTCATGATACTTACTTAATGCTAAATTCGTTGGCATCGACAAACTCGTCCACCATAAAGTTGACCGTCCGTTCGCCAGGCGTGAAACTGACGTCCATTTCCACGAGAGTGGCAGCCCATTTCTTAACCATCAATTCTAGACCATCAGAGCTGGCAGAAGCAGCCGAGCAACCCGAGAGTATCAGTTTCTCCATCTCCCATGTGGGCAATCGGATCAAGCACGAATCACTAACATGTTGGCAGCCCCGAATGTCCAACGTTTTGAGTTTGTCGGATTTCTTCAGGATCCTTTCGATTTGAGCGTCATCCATCCCCTCAAAGTATCCTCGGCTATCCACAGCGATGTGAAGCTCTTGTAGGAAAGGAAACCCTGGAGACTGGATCTGTTCTTTGATGGGGTTTTCGGTCAAATTGAGCATCGTATGATTAGCGTTGAGAACGCGAAGTTTGGGACAACTCTTCTGGAACTTCTCCACATTCATGGGGATGGCTTCTCTGGAGGTCGTGGTGATGTTGGAAATGTCAATTTCTTCCAAATTTGAACTATGACTCTGTTAGTGGCAAAGAGAAAGGCAAATCAGACACTTGAAATCAACGTACTTTGCAACAAAGCTGGAATCTTACCGTTAGGGCTTTGAACACGAAAGGCAGTCCTGCCATTTTGTTGTTGGAGATGTTGAAATGGGTCAAGCGTTTTCCAACTAACGTGACCAATTCTGTAAGACAGGAACTGGACACGGCACTTCGGGAACTGCACGAGGAGCTCTAAAATGGAAACACAAATCAAGAATCAAATTGGAGTACTTAGACTAACGTGGAAAAAATGAGGGATCTGCGACTCACCGAAACATTGCTGAGATCAATTCGCTCCAATTTTTCGTAAGATTCGGCAATTAGCTTCACGTCTTCATTACTCAACTTAAAGCAACTGGCCAGTCCAAGTGAGATCAATTTTGGACAAACCATTGAGATCATTTTCAATGTCGACGTTCCCACCGAGTTCTTCCATCCCGTTAGTTTTAACTCCAACACGTTAGGATACTTCTTCAGGAACGCTTCAAGCTTTTTGTCGTTACGATATTTCTCTTTCATCTTGCCGGCAGAGAGGTCCAAGTGAGTCCATATCGTGGGATCCATGGCTTCTTTGTTCCAACTTTTGCAAACCCTCGAGACGCGCACTAAAAATGGAACAGCTCCTTCATTGGCCACTCCACATCGGAATAGATGACGAAGAGCTTTGGGTGGTAGTTCACTCCAACGAGCCACAAAGTCGGACTTTTCAATCTCCTTTTTCACCTTCACCACGACCTTCTTTTCTTCATAAATGGGAGCAGGTATGTCCAGATATTTGTGCTGTGGCTTGGGTCCTAATTGCTTCGGTTTCGGTTTGGGCGCTTGGGCGGCTGGCGGCTCATTCTTGATCTTAGGTTCCTCCACTTTGGGCGGCGAAGGTTCGGGTTTTGGTGGTGGTGGTGGCGGCGTCGATTCAACCTTGACGGGCAACGGATCAGCTTTGACTTCAGCTCTCGGACTAATTGATGGAGGATCAGGCTGGTTGGGTTTACTTGGGCGACGGATCTTTCTCAGGTTGCCGACTCCAGACGAACTTGGAGAAGCCAGATCATCATACGCCGGGGCTGGAGATACCAGAGGCTCTTGCTTGGGTGATGGTGCCACCATGGAGGAAGGTGCCTGCGAGTGCGGACCTCCAAAGTTTTGAGGGGTTCGGGGGTTGTTAGGAGTCATTGGACTAACACTTCCCGGAGGATGGTGGTGATGGTGCTGAGGAGGTGGAGCGCTGGAATTGGCTGGAGTCATGGGATTATGATTGCTAACCGGTGTTATTGGTCCCCCATAATGAGAAGGCCCAGACGGTGTATGGGGTTGATGGTATGATCCAGGAGTCAATGGGTTCTGATGGGAAGCTGGTGAATTGTCGGATTGGGGTGAAACCAACGGAGTGGGCTGGCGGTTAGCCATGGATGGACTGACACGGGGCATGCCTACTCCAGGCATTGGCATATTTGGATGGTTGGGACTGATTCGTGGGGAGCCCACATTACCCATGGAATTCATGGGACCTGGTCCCATGCCCATATTGGGTCTAAATTGGTGGTGGTGCATGTTGTGGCCCATATTCCCACCATGTCCCATCATACCTCCTTGTCCTTGGTGATGTCCCATTCCCATTCTGGGATTGTTGAATCCCATTCCTGGGAATTGGCCTTGATTTCCGTACATGTTTCCAAACTGTTCGTTGGCATAATTGTTGCCCATCTGTCTCATTTGCTGAGGGTAGTTATGGGGACCATGGTATTGGCTGTTGTTCATACCGAAACGCTGATGATTCATCGCCCCATAGCCACTCATTCCGTTCGAACCCATACTGTTCATAGGCATGTTTCCAAAGTTATTTCCTGGTTGGCCGTAAAATCCGGAGGAACCACTGATTTCAGAGTTCATTTCTTGGTAGTTGCTGGTTACAGCTCCAGGCATCCGATATCGCGAGCTTATTGGTGCACCATTAGGGAACGAGCCATTCATGCCATTATACGGTGACTGCATTGGATGAGACATCTGACCTTGGTTGAAGTTGGACATGGCACCTGAGGCTCCATGCTGTTGCGAATGCGGACTCACTCCTACTTGTCCAAAGTTTCCAGAATTTTGACTAGGACTGTGCATCTGTGATGAGATCTGTTGATGAGGTGTGGGAATAGGATTCGAGGGACTGTTCATGTGATGATAGGGACTTTGATGATTCATAGGGTTTGGAGACATGGCGTGATTGGATTCCACACTGCCCGGGTTGTGAATCCTAGAAGTTGGAGGGTGTGCTGGAGATGTCATGGCAGGCGAGGGTACATTGCCACTTCCTAATACAGGTCCCATGGCACTCGGAGTGGAACTATTTACTGGCCCCGAGGACATTGAAGACGTTTGAGAGGCAGACATTCTCATTTGATGTTGCTGCTGCATTTGCTCGTAGTTCATGGTTCCTTGTTGACCTTGACCCGGATATGAGACGGGGTCGTTTCGTTTAAATGGTACTTGTTGACCTTGTCGGTTCAACATTTGTTGGGATTGGGTTTGTCGATGTTGAATTTGTTGTTGTTGTTGCTGCTGTTGTTGCTGTTGGAGTTGATGTTCTTGTTTATTCGGTTGTTGCTGCATTTGCTGCTGCTGTTGTTGCTGCTGCTCCAAAAATGAGCTATTGCTGTTTGAATTTTCATTCTTGATGGGCTCTTTTCTGATTTTCAACTTGATTCCCACACCTTCCTTGAGCACTTCACTACTGTAGCTACAATCTTGAGAATTCTCATTGGACATGTTCTGATGTTGTGGATGCTGTTGTTGCTGCTGCTGTTGCATGTGGTGCTGCTGTTGTTGGTGTTGCATGTGAGGATTCATGTTGTGTCGATTTTGGTTCATCATATATTGCTGTTGTTGCTGCATACTCATCTGCATCGAATTGTGGGGGTATCCTCCCATTAAATGGTTGGGAGCACCTGTAGGCCCGCCATTTCCATTGCCTCGAGCTATTCCTCCCATTTTCAATCCCTTGGGCATGTCTTCGTCTGTTCCAAACGGGAACTTCTTCGCTTGCTGTTGTTGGGCAGAGGGTGCTTTACGGGGTCGCATGGGCAGTAGACCATCCTGTTCTTCTTCATCAAAATTGTACACACTATCACTATTGCCTTCAATGGCAGGTGCAGTCTTCTTCTTCCGATTATAGGTCCGTTTAGGTGCTCCTGGTTCTTTCATAGGATTCTTCCTTGGTCTTCCTCGTTTCCTTTTCACCGGGGGCTCGTTGGAAGAATTGAAGAAAGCCTGACCAGGAAAGAAACCTTTCGAGGCCATGCCAGGGGCATCTCCAGGTGAAGCGAGAGATTGCGGGGCCTGAAGAGATGGAGGCTGTGCCTGCCTTTGCTGCATTTGTTGCTCGGCGAACATCCTCTGATGAGCTGAATACATTGGGGATTGGCGGTTAAAACCCGGATCTCTCTGTTGGGCGGGTTGTTGTTGCTGTTGGGGGTTAAAATCACCGTACATATTGAGGTATGGATTGTGGGGTTGTGGTTGTTGTTGAGGATGATGTTGTTGTTGCCCCTGGGGCATCTGCTGATTAGTGGGGTTGGATGAAGCTGCCATTCCCATTGAGGAGGACGCAGAGGAGGAGGAAGAAGAAGAAGGGAACGTAGTATTGGTTGATATACTGTTTTGGTTTGAGGCACTTTGGTTAAATGGGGCTGAAGAATTCAGTGAGGCTAGTGATTGGGTGGGACCTGACCCATTTGGGCTTTCTGTTGGTGTTGTCACCGTGGTCTTTGAACCGGGTGGTTTCCCTAGAGAGAGAAAAAAACACAATTGAACTCGATTTCAGGGTCACTTGCTTTCCAAATCGTCTACTTACATTGCACGTCAGAGTATCTTGTGGGACTATCGGGAGATGTGCCTGAATTGGCACTCTCTCCTTTGCTAGGACTATTCGAGCTTGCAATCGAGAACACTCCGGAATCCGCTTGACTGGCAGGGGAATCCTTATTCGAAGCATCACGTGGAGATTCTAAAAAGTATTGAAAACAATTAGCACTGAAATCTCACCACGAAATCTCACTAGCTGAATCAACTTGACGGGCGTACCTTTTTCGGGAATGTGACTGGAGCTTGGTTCAATACGACTGGGTGAGTACGTTGGTCTACCCGCAAATGCAAACGCGTAACCAGCTGTTTCTTCTTCTTTTTTCTTAGACATCTGATATTGTTGTCCAATATTGGACTCTGAATTTCGAGCCGATGATGGTGGAATCTTGCCAGAATCGAATGAGCTTCCACTGTCCTTGAATGAATGAGCTGGACCACTTCCATACGAAGAGAATGGATCGGGACTCGACGTTGACGAGGACATTGCATTCGTCACATTTCCAGGGATCTTCAGCTTGATTTTACCATTAAAAGAGGGCGTGTCTAACTTGGTGGAGTTGTCTCCGAACTTTCTTTTCAAGTTGGACAAAGGAGACGAATCTAACATAGGATTGCTGGTTCGACTTTCCGGTGGCGAAGAAGATGACGAAGATGAGGACATTGACGACATGGGCTGGGGTGGGGGTAGTGTTGGCGTTGCTACAGGGCTAGATCCAGCACTGGAGCCTTTAGCGTTGACGGATGCCGACAATTTGATTTTGGGAATGATGGGCTTTCGACTCTCGGGGTCTTCGCCAGCAGGTGTCTTAGCAGATCCAACCACTTTGCTAACAGTAATCTTGGGCCTTCCTTCAATCATGAGTTCATCTTTGGTCGTGTTCACCAACTTGAATCCAGAGTCGACAAATATTCGTTGATTTGGTTTAGCCGCAGATGAGGATTGAAGATGAGAGGGTACAACATTAGCCGAGGAGTTCGACGAGCTGTTGTTTTGGGAGATGGGCGAATTGGACCGAGAGTTGTTTCTCGACAGGGTTCGAGGCGACGAGTTGGCAGATTTGTCTCCCCGCCGGGCCTCGGAAGCACGCACTTGATTTTCGGTCAGATAATGTTGATCTAATTTCGAGTTGCATGTGTGGAGATGCAAGGCCTCGCGGGTTGAAAATTCCACCTTGCAGCTGTTGCACACCTCATCTCGGGGTTTCTTCACTTGGGCCATTGAGCTCTGACCCGAGGAGGACATCCCTGATGGAAAGTTTGAGCCAGTTGAAAGGGGAGTTCCACTGACGGACGCTGATTTCTTGTCCTTTTTCCGTTGCATTTCCACAGAGTATGAATGGGCACTCTTTCTGGGTGCTTTATTAACACTAGAGCTAGGATTCAAATCACCGCTCGTATGATGTCCATTTTCCAAGCTGGAACGATTTGGAACTGAAGCAGCCATTGGCTGCGAGGATAACGATGATGACGATGAGGAGGAGGTGGATGAGGTTGTAGAGGCAGTTGACCTTTCCATCGGGGTCTGCTTCTTCATATCTTTGGATTCCATTCTTTGAGACGATCCACCCGAGAGCTTGGTGATTGTAACCGATCCCCCTGGCTGGCCCGAGGAGCCAAGTCCACTTTTCGACTCCTTGCGTACGGGCGAAATTGTAACCTTGCTTTCAATCGTGTTCGAAGATGAAGACGTTTTCAGAGGTGAGCCATTGTTTGTCGAGGTGGGCAAAGAATTGTCCTCTTTGAGATGCCATTTGGATTTGTAGCTCTGATCTAGTCCAGAGTCTTTCTCCTTTGAAGATGATGACAAAGTAGATGCTTGTGCAGAGGAAGAGGAGGGTGTGGCAATGGGATCCCTTTGATTTCCCACCGGCACAGATTTGGACGAGTTTGGAGAAGAATTTCGCTGGCCACGCGGCTGCTGCGGTTGTTGCTGTTGCTGTGTTGTTGGTAGCGATGGCAGTTGTTCATCCTTTAGTTTTTTCACGATAGGTTCACAAGTCGACCGCTTGAAGCTATTTGGTGATTCCCTTTTGAGCGACTCCCTGCTTGGTACGTTCTGTCCTGGCAGGCCTACTTTTGGCTCAACTACGGTCCTCGGAGGAGATGGCTCTTTCTTCATACCCCCGCTTATATCCACCAATTTGACACTACACGCTTTCATACTTTTAGGCTCAGAGTCTTCGGGGGATGTTAGAGGCGGTACACCATTATCACCTGACACTTCACAACTCGATGTCAATTCAATAGGATTATTGGTTTGGCCAGCTTCCGTTGCGGAACTTCCAAGTTGTCCAATGAGGGTTTGGGGGATACTGGGAGAGTTTGTGTTGCTGCTACCTTCCAATGGAATGTGCAGAAATGGACTGATCACCTCACTTGCTCGAGATTGGCTGCTTATATCTGACTTTCCACTGGAATTTGTATCTACGGATTGGCCTGAAATAAATCAAGATGGGCAAAGTCAAACGGAGCCAATTGGAGAAATATTCTCAAATAATCCGATTTCAGTGACTCCTTACATTGTTTCTACGCACTGATGTCAAGTAAAGTGACGCAAAATTCACCAAAAGTCGAGGCTCTCATACACTCGCTTGAAATATCGTAACCAGAAAAAACTTAAACAATCGACTAGTGGCTTCACCAATCTGGTAGCTTCCATCACTTGGCCTTCTCACTTCACAACTATTCACTCCTGTATCCCTGGAGTGGAGACGGACTCCTAGAGCTCGTTCAATGACGAACTACAGGCATTGGTACGACACTGAGCTGCACATACGTGTGCTTTGCCCTAGGTAACTACCACCAATGTCCAGGTAAAAACGTGCCCCACGAACAACTTACTCTACAAGTACCATACAACCATGATGATCCGTTCCTCCCAAACTAAAGCCGACTTCCCTCCCCCCTCCTCCCCCCTCTTCTCGGTAGTGCTCCTCGCTCCATCAAATTGCTTGGGAATGAGGAGTGCTTGGGAGGGCAAACCTCGAGTCGAAGGATTCATCTATCCATCAGCTTGGATGTGTTCAAGCTTGAAGGAGAACGGTCGGTGACGGGGTGAAGAAGAACAACTACATTTAATACCAAGCGGAGAAGACAAGAATGGAAGGAAGAAAAGAAGGTAGAGGTGGTAGGAGTTGAGAGTGTGAGTTGTTGGGTACTCTTGTCGTGGGACGAGGGCGACTGGAAACAGCTGACCCTTGAGCTACGATTTGACGTCAAGGGACGGACTGGTTTTGAACAGATGAACGTGGGCAACCGAACGGGTTATGAAACAAATAGACAAGCATGGTAAAGGGGGTGGGACGAAGAAGATATTAGGCACTTTTCAACACAAACACACTAACAATATTACAAGTCTATAACATGCTCTTGACCAAAAAAACGCAAAGGTTGATGGGAAAGTAACATTTTCCATTCATAGCTGAACGACAATTAAGCACCGGCAGGGGTCTCTAAGTGTGAGACCTTCCAATATCGTACATACCTCTTTTCAATACCTCTTAATATCATAAGATTCAATTACGAACAATCAATTAAGGGTCAAGCTCTGATGTTGACTAGTGTAGTCTTGGCGCTTGAGAACCCGTCAGCCAGTAAACTGTCAAGTTTGATTAAACATAGTCGGATTTTGTTCGTCAAACATATTTGACATTCAAGCACACCTTGATAAGAAGTGCCTTTCTCAAACTGAATTGAGATTCAGATACGTTTGCCAAGCCGACAAATGGAGAAGATCTATTTAAAGTTGCACTTAAAAGTTGCAATCAGCCTCCCGTCACTATTTAACATTTTGACCGGAAACTCAAGCTCATCGCCAATAGAACGGATGTTTCTACGAATGCCAAAGATGAGCCCCATTCACGGCAGAGGAGGCTACATCATGATTGAACTAACAATCGAATGAACCTACACCAGCTTACTCATTAAAGCTTCAATGTTCACGGATGGATGTGAAGGAAGGAAGATGCTTCACATTTCGGAGCAGACACTGGTACCAGTTTCCTTTACGTCTCAAGTCTCAACCAAACCAATAACTAACAATTAAATCAATCAAGCAAGCGGGCTTACCGGTTTGGGCGGCTATCAATTGGTCGTTGCGGGTATACATTGTATCAGGCGGATATCTAAGACCGCTAGACAAAGTGTCAGTCCTTGACGGCCCTTGGGCCCCACTTTCACTCTGTAATCGGCCATTGGCCTCGAGATTGTCACTTTTGCACTGACCCAAGGAATTGGAGGTGGCACCGTCCAACTCGGCCATCAACATGGTCCCATTGAACTTGGGTTTACTCAAAGCACCGCGAGCCTCACCCAAAGCGGGCACGTTCTTGGATTGGAGGGCGAGACTGGCCGGCGTGGTCTGGAAGCCATTAAAGCGATTCCAAATCGGATTGGTCTCGGACTTTCCGGTGACCGGGCTGTGATTGCCATTGGTGGCGGCCTCTTGCTTGGCCGCATTCATCGCGGCCAAAGACACGACCTTGTGAGCGTGAGCGCCCGATTGACCCGTATCTTTGAACGGGGAACTGCGTTCGCTCAACGATTCCGCCGAAGATCGCCGATGGCCAGCCGTCAACACGCCCGCCGATGCACTGTGGGACAGCGAATGATCCATGGACGACATGCGGCTGGCTGACTGTGGGACCGCCTCCAATCCAGGCTCAAAGGCCAGGTTCAATCACACCTGTGTGGGACGGCCTGCTGATCGATCCTGGAGCGAGCAACGAGTCAATGGAGACAACGCAAAGAGGGCGGTCGCTCACGGGGGGCATGGAAATCGTCCACCTAAACACGCACAAACACAAGAAGCAAATTAACTAACGCGACCTCGAATCCGGAACAAGGGGGTGGCAGAAGGGCTCTAGTGGGACAAGATCAACCCCTGGGACCGTAAAACTGATTCCGTGAGTAAGTGAAGTTGGCCAACGTCGTTTGGTCGACGTCGTCGTCGAGCCCGTACTCTCGTTCGCCGTCGTTTCTGGGTCTCTCTATTTCTTGGACAACTCTCACGGTGATCGGAGTGAACAGAACAGCCAACGATTGCTGGCTGGCTGGCTGGCTGGCTCGGGGTTCTAGCTGGTTCTGGCCTGCCTCTCTCTTTCTCGGGGCTCGATCACATCATCACCACCGTCGCCGTCGTCGCCGCCATCATCGCAGCCCCGGACAGAGTGACGAGGGTGACACTCACTCACACGGGTTCCTGCCATGTCTCTAGGAGCGATTGAACGGCCGAGGCTGTTTGAAGGCGGCGGCGGCGGCGGCGGCTGATAGGCTACAAGAGCACTGACTGTGTGTATGGCAAGAGAAAAAAAACAACTCAACCCGAGGAACAAAATCACGGAATGGGGCGGGGATAGGGCGGGTGGAGAGGCCGGAAACGCCCCTCAGATCTCGAGTGGAGACTAAGCTTGAGATTCTATGCGATGGTTCTTACCTGATCAGGGTCAAAATCGGACGTGGGACGAGTATTCACTCTTGGCAAAAATGACCCCATTCTCTGCCATTACGGAAATAGCAGTAGACTACTACGACGCTCCCTCGATCTGTCTTACTTCCAATTCGCTGGAAGATGAAAGAGCGAGAGAGAAAGAGAGAGAGAGAGAAGGCTGGCCAAACTGGCGCGGGATTTGCTTCCGCCTATTCAGCCGAGTTTGAAGGCTACCGACTGCCCGAGTCCATCAATAACAGGCTGATAGGCTAATGTTGGCAGTTCTAACCAATAAGGGCCATCAGGCACGCTGCTTGTTGGCTCACACTCGACGGACACTCGCTCAGATGGGCTGGATGGCTTGAGCGTCGAACTAGCCTATGCATTTTGTGAATCGGGAGCTTTGAGTCAAGAACAAGAGGAGGAGAAGGAAGGAAGAGTCAAGGAAAATGAGCGAACGAAGGGGGCACGGACCGAATATTCAGGCCCACCTGGTCTAGGATCTTCTCCCGGCCTGACTCGGCGGGAAGACCCTCGGCATCGCTATCTCCTTTGAGCTGGCGCGGTTGCCCTCAAGAGCCCATCATCAGCGTCATCAATGAATCTTGCAAGAGAGAGAGAGAGCATGGCGGCATGAGGGGCATGAGTCCTTTGGAACGATACAATCCCAAGAGGATGATGCCGGCACGGCTGTACAGCCATGGCGAGAGCTGAAGAGGGAATGAGATACATATCTATCTAGATGCGGCATGGACGGACTCGGTAGGTGGGTGATGGGCCGTAGGCTGGGAAGAAGGGGGGTGAGGTGAGGCGGGGAGGACAGAATTACATGGAGTGGGACCGAGTGAGGGCTGGTGGAGGGCCTATTACCACGTCCGTGTTAATTTTCCTTTGTGATAGCCCGGAGTTCATGAAGAAATGCCACATCATTGGGATTAATGTCATTTTATCTACACAACCTATAAAAGCAAAAGTTCACAAGGACTTAACAAACAATAATTTGATACCCAATTGATGTGTCTCAAAGAATTGAAACGGTGTTATTTGATCGTTTTAAGTTAAATCTATGCAAATGATCAACTGACTTGCTTTATGATGATGATTGTCCATCTTTTGTTAGAGACAACATGAATTTTGTCATTGGCATTGTTCAAGAATATTCTTCACTTCATAGAATGATTTAAATTTTCTTCTCTGTCTCCATTTTCAATATTTGAAAGGTGTTCTTCAGACAAAAGAAGACTGTACAATACTGGAAAAGATACAGAGAAGAAAAATTATATCATTCTAAGAAGGAAAGAACGTCTTTGAACAATGCCAATGATAAAAATCATGTTGTCTTCAACAAAAGATGGACAATAATTATCACAAAGCAAGTCAGTGAATCAGGAGTTTGAATACATTTGACTTAACACAATCAAACAAAACAGTTTCAATTCTTTGACAGACAACAAATGATTGCTTTATTAATCCTTGTGAACTTTTGTTTTATAGATTATGTATATAAAACGACACCAATGCCAATTATACTGCATTTCTTCATTCAACTCCAGGCTATCACGCAGGAAAATTAACACGGACGTGGTAACGCGCACTCGCTCGATCCTATTCCACGTAATACAGTCCTCCTTGGGTGAGGGTAAAATCATGGAGTTGCTCAAGACGACTCCCCTTCTTCTGTCTTCTGGGGAGGATTGGATCATTGAGTGAGAGAGAGAGAGAAGAGAGGGAACTATGATGTGCTCGTCGAATGGTGAAAGCGCGCTCTTTCCCCGGCTGATTTATTCATTGCAGCAGCCCAAACACATCTTCGTGGTGTGCCTACTCATTGTACTCAATTCAGACCATGGTGACTGTGTATAATTTTGAAAAGTTGCCTTTATGGCATTCCAACTTTTCGCATTTATTAGTCTTTCTGTAAAGTTTCACGTAAATATGCCCTTTATCGATTTGTTTCAGCGTTTTTGAAGAAAAACATGAAAAGATACGTCTTTGGCATTTTTTTCCCGCGGGAGGGAGGGGGGGTTAGGCAACTTTAGGGATTGTGAAATTCTAATAAAACCAAGGTTTAAATTGTATTTTTAATTGATTTACCATAACAAAGGAAAGTTCTTTCACCATTTCAATTTTTGTGTTTGTATCCTTAAGAAAAAGCACATTTTTTGGTTTAAGTGAAGAATAAGATTGTGATTTGTCATTGACGCCCTCATTTCTTCCAATAATTTCTCTGTAGCGCAGAAGACACCAAAATAATTTGACGTCGTTTTGTAGGCTTTAATCAGCCCAAATCTCCTTTCCTTTTTCCACACTAAAGCTTCAACGTTTGATTGGTCCAAAGTCACACTGTTTCATTTGTACACACTACTACAAGTACATGCCGTACGAACTCATGCCTGAAGTACGAATGACAGAGTAATAATAGGAGGTATGGTAAAAGAGGAGGGATGGAGAGGGAGGGGATTGGAAATGGGGATGTTGCTGGTGATTGGCGGCGGGACCTTCCTTAGCCCACTCAAGCTTATCGCAGCCCGTCATTGGAGCGAAACCAAGATGAGACTGAGCGGAGATCCGTGGGCGCCATGTCATGTGCTCGGCTCGCTCAGTGAGTAAACCAAGCAGACTGGAATTGTCAGGCAAATCTAGATGTGGAACTCAGACGGAGTGCCTTCCACGCATCCACACGAAATAGGTGGTTGTGAACTTAGGCCAAGCAGGGGCTCTTACGAACCGTTTGTAAGAACCGTACGAATGTCAGTCAGCTCTGGGTCTCCTTTCGTCCTTAGCAAATTTCTTGATGTACGTACGACGGACGCTCAGATCTCGACGTACTAGTACTACTACGATACTACTAACGCCGACGCACAAATGTACGTCCAAGAAGTTGCGACAGGACTCGGCCTCATCAGATTGCTATCCAAAAAACTTACATTTTCCTTTTGAGTTTGATGTTAGTAACATGAGGGTAGTTCTACAAGAGTTCTTCTTATTAGTTTAAGTGCTTTTTATTCATTTTGATAATGAAAAGGGTGAGACAGGCATGGAACGACCTTGACACTCTTAGCCTGAAGACAAGACAACAAGGCCAAATCCATAGCCCTTCAATAACATTTAAGAGGAACTTTATGAATTCTGTTTTCTAGATATATCTGCTGGTCCTCAACAAGAAAATTTTTCGTCCCTCTTTCAACGTTTTAAGTCTGTAGCTTTGGTATCTGTCACTGCAACAGGTTTAAGAGGTCCATCGCTAACCCCGATCTGAATCCCACCCGGTCAGGTATAGTTTTTGTCGCCCTCCCAAGTCGTTTCTGAAGTCCGACAAGTGAGAGACCGGCAAGTGTCTCCCAAAAGAGCATGCATGCGCGAGCGTCCCCATCAATGTTCCCTTTCTCTGGCTTTTTTCCGAGCCATCCATTGTACTATCATTCATCTGACAACAATATGTCGTCATCAATCGCTCTCCACTCAGCCATACTCGTATGTTTCAAGGTTGCTCCTCGAACTGAAGGCTCCGTCATTGGTCTCATCTAGTCTCAACGAGCCTTGTTCGGCCTGGACGTCTCATAGCAACATTTGATCGCCCGGCCCAAGACCGCACGTGTGCAACAAGGATTAGCGCAGCCCAAATGTCGGGATTGCGGATAGCCACTTGATAAAGCGCTTCTTCAGTACTCCTCACCAGAGCATTTTTCTTTTGATCTGTCTCCCGTCAATGGTCACGAGAGACCTTGGGCTTTTCTACTCAGTTCAGGCGTCACTGTTCAGTACGTCTTGTTGGTCTTCTGCTTCTTCTTCTTCTTCTACCTTACCAACTTTCCTACCAAGAAGAGGACAAGGATATTGAAAGGGGAAAGTCGTCGTTCCAAAGGGAGAAAGCTTCATGTACTACTTATTCCGCTCATGCGGAGTGGGCACCTTCACTCCATGGATCCAGCCATCGTGGAAGAGGCGGTGCCAAAGCACAAAGGAACTTGGTTTCGATGGTTCTAGACCGAGAGTGAGTGAGGGGGTCCTTTTCAAGAGCAAGTTTTTGGTAGCGCATTATTATCAAATAGGGAAATCCTGCCTGCTTTCCCTTGTTGGCCTTGTACTCCTTATTCGGCCTTCAAAAGACGAATCCACTTGTCGCACCCAGAAGAAGGCCTGACAACCGAACACCTCATGGTTGCAAGGGTGCTTGAAACCTCCCTGAAGGATATTATTGAGGTATAAAAGCAACATTTACCTGTTCGACCGCATTCAATGTAACTTTATGTACTACATGAGGTTCCAACCGGTTTCAAACAAGAGCGTAAAAAAACCAATCTAATTACAGGGCTAATGATAAATGCGTCAGTAAAAAATAGCATCATATGTTCAGAAAAACATGGATCACGTTTTACCTGAAAAAAATTTTAAGATGCATGTTTGCTTTCGATTTCAGTCAATTTATAAGCACGGTAGTTGTAAAGAAATTATGGGGAACTAATATACAAGGAGCTTAACGCGTCATATCCGAGTTAGCAAATTCATTGGAAATGAGTGAATGTTTTACCAAAACAAATAGGGAAAAATAGATATTTAACGAAATAATATATATGTCCCTATAGACGGGGAACAATTGTCTGCTTTCTAGGAAAAGAAAAAAAAATCCTATGATGATTTTTTTTGTGTCTGTCAGGCAACTCTAGAATTTGATGTATAAATGTGAATTGTATTTTCTTTGTGCAAAACCGCAAATGATAATCAAATTATTGCTTTGGCGTTTTGGCGCTACACTTTTTTCAAAGTTTTTATTTACTTTGAAAATTGGAAGAAAACTTCTTAAAGAGAATAAAATCCAAGAAATCCTAACTTTTGACTAATTAGATTAGGTGTCGGCAACTGGTGGGCCGCGGCCCACATGTGATCGTTGGTGGGCCCACGAGCGCTGAGGAAAGTCTAAAATCATGGGCCCAAGAGGCGTCCATAGTACTGTACTTGTGGGCCCAGAGGTTTTTGATTGCTAATTTGTGGGCCCATGAACCAGCCACCATCAGCACGGTGGGCCCCGACTTAACCAAACCAATTTTTGTGGGCTTTGACACAAAAACGGTTGTCGACGCTTGAATTAGACGAATTAGAAAAGACGAACAGAACTGCTCGATAAGGCGATAAAGACGAGTAAAATCCAAATTTGACGAATAAAACAATCGCGACGAATAAAAGTAAAAAGAGGCGAAAAAGACGAAAAGGTTTATTCGTCCAAACTTCCTGTCCCTATTGATGATCACTAGGGACGGGCAAATAGTGTAAAAAGATTTTTGGTGACATAAACCCATTTTTCTGCACTTTTGCACTTTTCACCTTTATTTGCACTTTTTATTTACGTTTTTGGACAAAATTGACAAATTGTTTAAAAAATGTTGTGGCTTTTGAAAGAATTTTTAGTTTCAAGATCAAATTTTGAACTAGTCGAAAAAGCTTGCATTTGCAATCAACCATTCTTAGCACCTTGAAGAAATATGTGCATTTCAGATGCAAACCTCACACTTTATTCACCATCTTGGCTTTAACTATAACATCCTGTTTACTAAACTAAAGATTAGACAAAAGAATCTCATTGCATGCAACCAACAAATAGCAAACCTAAAGAAGCTCATGTTATGGTAACAGAAGGATCTACAAACAATATAGATTGCAGAATTAGGTTTGCTGCCTTCAAAGATCGCTATTTCTAAAAAAGGCCGTTATAAACTTAAAATCATCAAGCTAAGGATACATCAATGTAGCAGTACACATTGTTTAATTAACTTGGAGATATTACTTTTAATTTCCAAAAGTATTTGAGAACAGTTTTGATGTGATGAGACAATGAATGCCACATTTGAAATTGAGTTCAGGCCATGGGCCAAATATTGAAGTAATGTCACTAAAAACATGCTTAAAACACATTTATGACTATTTTCTTTGATGCAATGAGGCATGCAGGGGGAGGTTTGAGTGATCTCTTCAAAAATCTTATCGCGGGCGGATGAAAGAAGAGAAAAGGCTTGTTTGGCAACAGTGGGTGGATCGTGAGAATTTGGGCAGTTTAAGGCTTTTCGCAATTTACAGACCACCCTTGTGAATTAGATGCCATGAAAAATGTCGAATTACAAGTTTGAACACTTTTGGTTAGGATTTTGGAAAAAATGCACACTTTATTTGCTCGTTCTTGCACGAGAAAATTCTCAACAAAAGGCCACTTTTTTTGGGTAAGTACAAGTGTAGGTGATGTTATAAGCACTGATTTGTATTGTAAAGCTCCAAAACCATCAAGGTACCAAACAAATTGCCGTGTTTTGATGTGTTTCTCTTCAATATCAAAGGTTTTTTTTTAAGTGCTTGCCATTTTTTAATCAAAAGAATAATTTTGCAAATTCTTACAAAATCGAGAGTCAAAATGTCCAAACTGGCAATTCGACATTTTTTGTAGCATCTAAGTCATAAGGGCGGTCTGTAAACGCGAAAACCCTTGCACTGACCAAAATCTTACGTTGACAAACAAGCCTTTTCTCTTCTTTCATCCGCCCGCGATAAGATTTTTGAAGAGATCACTTAAACCTCTCACTGCATGTCTCATTGTTAGGCACACGTGGGTATTTTTCTGTTCAATTTTCATTGTCTATTTTTAAACAACTTGAAGGACGAAAACGGAGTGATTTAAAGCCATATAAAACAATTGCTAAATATATTTCGACAATATTTGAGGTACATACATCCACGAGACCACCTTAGGAATGAAAAAATCAGAAGATTGTTGACTAGAGTATTTTTCATGACTTTACATCCTTTTTGCTAGTGACCTAATTAATAGAACTCTATTACTTGTGCAGCATTGTCTCTTCACCTCAAGCCAGTCTCAAATGTCTTTAGAACTTGTAAATGACTTCTCCCGCTCAATTAGGAGCCGTGGGTACTCCATGAATGACGTTTCAACTCCAAATGCAAGGTATTTGCTCTTTTTTGACATTTATTTGCACTTTTTTGACATTTATTTGCTCTTTTTTTCGACATTTATTTGCTCTTTTTCGACACTTATTTGCACTTTCAACATTTTTCTGCACTTTGTTTTGCACTTTTGGGCACATTTTTTTGCAACTTTTGGTAACTAAAAGGGTAAGATTATTTGCACTTTCTGCCCGTCCCTAATGATCACTCAGCATTTCGCGACAAAAATATAACCTTTTTGTATTCGAAATTCGAATTGCTCAATTTTTCACTTTCGAGCCTAGTTTCAGAAAAGTGATTCATAGTTTGCAATACCTATACCTTTTTAAGAGGGAAGGTATTTCTTCATTTTGAAAATGGATAAGAACTGCAACTCGCTCCTTTTGGAACCTTCTTTATTAATTTTAGTGATTTCAAAACATAGTTGAAATGATTTGATGTTTTGGGAGAGACATTCAATATTTAACTTTTAAATAATTTCCGGTATTATTGTAATGGCACATGGCATCAAGTAAAGATTAAATAAATAACACAAGGTCAACAAGAGAAAGCAGGAAAAAGTTTTGATGGTGATGCCCTACCGAACAACTGAATTGAAATATAAAAGCGAGTGAAGCAAATAAACAACGCTTTGCATAGGGTTTTTTTAGATAAAAGCCACATACTTTGATAATAATGTTGCAAAACATCACAACCTTTCATTTTTCAAAAGCCTTGTCCTATAGGCAAAAGAATCCAGTGTTGAAAGTATGAGATTTTTGAAACAATTTCTTGGCAGATATCAGGGCTTTCACTTTGGTATCAAGTATGACCTAGAGCTCTAGTATGACCATTTTGTTCCTTTAGTAACCACTCGACTGATGAGTCTAAAAATGAAATTAATTGCCATCAGTGGGTAGTACTAGCATATGTGTTCCAAACAGTGAACTGTCAAAGGTGTTGATTTACTCAACAAAAATGCTTGCGACCTTTTTACATACAATCCATATTTTACTTGGAGATTAGGTCTCTTGACGTTTGAGAAGTCTAGGTGTGGTAAGCTTTTTGACCCTAGAGGCCCAAATTGGCAAAACGATCCTACAAATCGAACTCGAAACACATCAGCACAAAATTGGTCTACGAACTGTCGTAATGTACTGGTGAGCTCGAAGCTTTTTGCTGGTTAATTTGTGGGCCCCTGAACCTTAAAGCCTGTTTGATGGGACCCTGACCAGTGTTGTCGGAGCCTGTCTGCCAGAAATCACTAAAGATTTCTGGAAACCACCAGATTTTGTCAACATTTTTTCTAAATTGAGAAAATCACTAGAATTTTGTGAGGAAACCACTAGGTTTTTTAACGTTTTGTTCCCACATTTTTTGTTACGCAATTAATTGCTATTAGTGGGTAGTACTAGCATATGTGTTCCAAACAGCGAACTGTCAAAGGTGTTGATTTACTTAACAAAACTTGCTAACAGATTATTGTTCCTCGTCTTAGGCAAAACTCGTAAACATCCATCAAGGCCAGCCAGCACTGCATGCTTAAAAAGACTAAATGACTTTGACTAAAAGACCAAATTTAGAATAATTCCAGAAATTGTGCATAATGCTTTGTCTTGGAGCAAAACCACCAGTGTTAAAATATACCTATATATACATAAATATAAAGTTGCTATTTCTTTGGTTTAAAGTTGGAGTTTTTTCTTCCCATTTATTACACTTTGTCCCAGTAACAAAACCGTTTCTAAAAATCGCGCAAACGAATTTCTAAAAGTTAAACTTAACATTTTGATGAAAAAAAACTCAGTTTTGTTTCGCAGTGTTAATCACGAATATAGCAAGTAATGTACACAAAGTGCTCATGAAAAAAATAAATTCTCAGTTTTTCACTGAATTCTAATGATCAAGGTAAGGCAAAAAAAACCCAAAGGTTGTAGTTTGTAGCGGGAAAAATCGAAAAGTTACAACTTTTGATGCAAGCTGCATATTGAAACTTTCTCCGAGCCCTGAGGCTAGTTTTTTAAGCGCAAAGATCGATCTCAAGATCGAACTTTCAGTACTAAAGTACGATCTTAAGATCGATCTTTGCGTCTTAAAAAACTAGCCTCTGGTTATGATGCTTAACCTCAATCAAAATAGGATTGGGTTACGTAGTTGGGACATTTTGTCAAAAAAGGAAGCGAAAAAAGTTTTTTTTCTTCATTAGAGCATGCACGGAGAAAACTGGCCGTGAAACAACACTTATTGCCAAAAAAGAAGGAGGTTCAAATAAAATTACACATAGAGGTTGTGGGCAATTTCTACTGAAATTGTAATGAAATTTAGTATTACTTTTTTCCTCATATTAGTATTGTTCAGGTAGTCCAAAGTGTTGGCAGACATTAGAATAGCCAAAGTAGAAATTAATAAATTAAGAAGGAATCACTTCAGGTATCATATACACCAGGGATAGGCACGGCACACAAGTGGGCTGTGGACCACATTTGGGGCCAAAGGGGGTCTTTGGTGGGCCCAGGAGCTATGGGGACAGTCCAAAATAGTGGGCCCACGAGTCCACCACCCCACCCCACATCCTCAGTACTGTACGAAGTCAAAAAGTTCTCAGGCAACGACATATCTTTTAACTGGGCGAAAATTCACAATTTTTTGCAAGTTGAAGCATGAGCTAACATCTCATGTTTTATTGAACTACATAGAGAAAATTTCAACAGGAAACTTTCCTACATCCTCCTTTTAGTCCAGACCTAGCTCAATCAGACTACTTTTGCTTCCAAAGAACATCATAAAGGTACCCAGTTTGCGTTTTTAGATGATACGAAAAGTAGGTGATTCCATTGGTTAAAGGCAGCCCCCACAAGTCTATCAGGAAGGCATTCAAAGGTGGAATCATAGTTTTTTAAAGTGTATAGACAACACTGGAGTTTTTGTAAAACATAAAGGTAATGAGTTGTAAAATGCAGAAATTATGACATTTGTCTGAGAACTTTTTTGACTCACCTCGTACTCGTGGGCCCAAAGCTCTCGGATTTTTAATTTGTGGGCCCCTGAACTAATCAACGTCTGTTTGGTGGGCCCCTGACAATACGCAATCAAATTTGGTGGGCCTGGGCCCAAAAGTGGTTGCCGACTCCTGGTCTAGAGCGAGTGCATGCGTGGTCGTTTCTCAGAAGTTGCTCAGAGATGGCGGCACTTTATGGGTTAGTTTCTGACGGTTCTCAACATTCGTTTTGTAACATTCAGTTGCCAGGGGAAAAGTTTGTGGGACATCGGCTCGATTCTTTGAACCTTAAGAAGGGTCTGAGACGAGCGCATTTTATGTTCTGATGCCTATCTAATTCCCAGATCATGTATAACCAAGTTTTATATAAGATTACAAAATTGTGAAAAATGTTTAGATCTAGGAAAAACAAAACATTCTCAGATACACTGGATCAAATGTACCCTTGATGCATTGTCTATGATCGAATTTCAACCGAACAAAATCATGGCGAAATAAAATTCACCTTAACATTAACAACTCCCTCGAAAAAACTCAGAGGATTGTGACGGAATGAAACGACACTCTCTTCCCAAGTGAAGCAACAAAATAAATGATAATTTCAAAGCCATCATGAAATATCAGCCCATGACTCAAAACTTAATGTTCAATCCTAGTAAACGTTGTGGTCCATCTTTGTGTGGATGGCGTAACAACTAAAGTCTTTAGTAACAACTACCAACAGCCGTCGAAGGCTACTGGATAGATTGCATACCTCCATAGAACATATGAGCTTTGGGCTGTTCAAGCGGTGGCAACTCGCTCGTTCCTTCGTTACGTACAGTGAGTGAGCGTGTGTATTTTGTTTTTTTACATGGCAAGTGCGCACCTTGGAAGCCAACTTAGCAGCCAACGGACAGCGTGTTGTGTGTGTGTTACCCCAGCCAAATATTATCGTCCAGAGGGGCGGTCCCTCCCTCCCTCCCTCAATCCGTAAATTAGCCTTTGTGGACGTTGGTGTTGCTCGGCTAGGATTTCTGGGCGCGTTCGTCTTATTTCAAACTGGTGCGGGTGGCTTCTTGGAGGTCGGGTAGTGCCGCCCTTTGTCGGGCTGCTCCCACCTCCTCCTCCTCCTCTTCTTCCTTCTCGTTCCCCTTTCCACGGGCTCGATCTTGGCGGTGCTGGTTCCAAGCCAGCCCCTACCCCAAGTCCACCCGAGGAGCTCACTATGATATTACGTCCGTGGGGCAACGATTTTGGGCCGGACTCCAAAAGTTCTATTTCCCATCTTCTTCGGGCGCTCGAGCCCGCGTTGGGCGGGCCAAGGACGCCATCCACAAATTAGAACTGACGTCAGAGGCCCAGGTAAGCCGGATATACCTGGGCGGGTATTCTCCTTGACCGGACTGATGAGACGGGTTTGCGCGTGTGTTCGTTTCAGGCTGGATCCAGATCGGCCGGGGGCCATGGCGGCGGCGGCGCCGGTGGTGGGTTTATGCGCCAAAGGAGCTTGTCCGTGGCCGCTCTTCCGCGTTCTACGGGCATATTGCCGCCTTTCTCTTTCGCTTCGGCTCATCGGTTTCTCGTGAACTCGGTTTTGAAGCGAGTCACGAATACGCAAGCCGCCATTTTGAGACGAAGAACGGCTCAACAGCTCTTCACCGGTCATTCGGGACCTTTCTTGGCCTTGGTGGGCGTTAGTTTGGCATCGGGCACGGGTAAGGCGGGGATAGATTTAACCTCCAGTTCATTAATCGAGATTAGAATCCTGACCGATGTGTTTTCGATAGGTTTGATCACCAAGGAGGATGAAGTCGAATGCGTTTGTAGTGAAATTCGGCAAGCTGCGGCCAAGATGCAAACTCTGGCCCAAAAAAGCGAACCGACTTTTGGTCATCAGGCCAATTCGGCTGACCCGAGCGGGAATCTGGAAACGAGTTGCTTGCTCAAAGACTTCCAAATCGGGCCCATCGTGGCCAAAGGGTGCAATGCCGTCGTCTTTGCCGCCCAATGGGCTCGAGAGAAAGTCGCGGGCTTGAACGAGGCCATGAAGAGCATGGGTCAAACTCCCCTGATGATGGAGCCAGCGAAAACCATTGATTCGGACAAGGCCGTTGAGAAGGAGGATACGACGTTTCCCTTGGCCATCAAGATGATGTTCAACTATGAAGCTGAATCCAATGCCATGGCGATCATCAGCGCCATGAATAGGTGAGTGAGACCTTGTTACATGATTCAGTCAGCCTGTGATTAATTCTTGAAATAATTTGTTGTAGGGAAACGGTCCCGGCCCGAAATGTGCGGGTTCCTCCCCATTTTGAGAGTTGGTTGGTGGCCATGCGAGAGAAAAGTCAGACATTACCACCGCATCCGAATATCGTAGAGATGCATACCGCCTTCGCTGATTACGTTCCCGACATCAAAGAGGCCCTGAACATGTATCCTGATGCCCTTCCAAGGCGGTAAAAAAATTCATCCTGACGTTAACTTTGAAAGACACCCCCCGAATATATTAAACTCGTTCATCCTTTGTGAAGGTTAAATCCGGAGGGCTTGGGCCGAAATATGAGCCTATTTTTGGTGATGAAAAAGTACGACATCAGTCTAAAAGATTTCTTGGCTAAGCATGGTCAAGATTTGTCTTGGAAAACATCTCTCCTCATTTTAACACAAATTTTGGAAGGTAATGAAGTATTATTATTTAGGTATACCCAATTCTTTACTTTGACCCCATGTTTTGTGTAGGACTAACTCACATATGGAGTCATGGAATCGCTCATCGGGATCTAAAGTCGGACAACATCCTTTTGGATCTATCCGGTGGGATCGATTTCCCTCGAGTGGTTATCACGGACTTTGGATGTTGTTTGGCGGATCGAAATCACGGCTTAAAGATGCCGTACTCGTCCTATGAGACCAATCGAGGTGGAAACATGGCTTTAATGGCCCCCGAAGTGGTAACGGCACGGCCCGGGCCTTTCACTTCCATCAACTATGACAAAGCGGATGTTTGGGCTTGTGGAGCCATAGCCTACGAGATTTTCGGCATGAACAACCCGTTCTATCAGGATAATCACAAGCTGTTCAACATGCACTACAAGTCGAAAGAATTGCCTTCTCTTCCCGACGAAGTTCCGGATATCGTAAACAATTTGGTTCGGGATCTTCTCCGGAGGCATCCCAAGAACCGCCTTTCGGCAGAATTAGCTGCCACGATCAGCCAGCTAATTCTATGGGCTCCAAGTACTTGGGCCAAATCTAATGGCCGTGTCCCTAGTACACAAGATGTGCTCCAGTGGTTACTTACCTTGACGACGAAAATCCTTTGTGAATCTAGATTTGCCAATGATGGGAAAGCTTTACGCGAATACCAATTGGTAGCCACATTTTTGTCAAGAATGTCCGTGTCAAGGGTAAAAGAAGCTCTTCAATGGATGAAGAATAACGCTGGCTGAAGACACTGTCAATCGAAATAGAGTTTTTAAGAGAATGTAAATTTATTACAAAAGTGAAAGTTGAAAATAAATATCAATGAGTCAAACTAGTATCTCTCTGACACTGATTGCGCTAGTGAGGGAATCATTGGTTCTACTTTTGAAGTTCGAGGAAGTCATTTAGAGTCGAGTTTCCCAAGGGAATGGTCAGATAATCCATGCCGTCGGATCCTTTTTTGATACTGATCAACTTGTGATCGATGAACTCTGTTAGCTGAGCTCTGAGGGTCAAATCCGAATTGGACAAATAGCTGCGGCGACTCTTCATGTATAGCTCTTGAAACGAGATTCCTTGGTAGTTCTGAGAACCTCCCAATTCTTCGATGGCCTGAATCTGGTAATTGATAATGAGCAAGTAAATCCCCTTGGCATTGGGAGTCAAAGAAGCGAACACGTGGGTGAGTGAATTAAGTGCTAACTTGCCCGAATCCTTGACCAGCAACGAGTTCTCGTTCTTTGTCTCTTCGGTGTAGGGAAGAAACGTGGTCGTATCAAACCACACCAAGTTCAATTTGGACAGTTTCTCTTGGTCCCAAATGAGCGGAGCATTAATATGGTCAATCGAGCAAATGAGATGAATCTTGGGATGCTCGGCCAATTGAGCAATGACGGTTTGAGCTTTGCTATTGCGGAGCATGCTCCCATCGATGTTGTGAATAATGAGAAAAATGGGCTCCTCGGTTTCATCGTCTAGGGTCTCTTTGATGAATGCAATTTGCTCGGGTACGCTGCCGAACGTGTTTGAACTAGCTAAAATGTCACCAGTAATTGAGTTCAAGATTTGTTTGATCGTCAAAGACGGAAAGAATCCATTCACCACGACCACACTTTGCTCCTTGAGAATTTGATACTGAAAATCTTGAATGAGCGCCTTTTTCGAGCCCAATCCAAAGAGAACGAGATTAAAATCCCGTTGAAGAAGCTCGTTCCATTTGCCAAATTTCTGACGATAATCTTGAAGCAACAAATTAATTTCAGCCTGGTATTTGAGTGGCTCATTAGCTAGTAATTCTTCGACTTCCATCTGAGACAATCGCGGGTTTTTGAGTCGTGCCAAAGTGCGATCTGACGTCTCGATCTCACGCGTCCCATGGGCTTCGAAATAGGCCTCAGCGTTATCTGCAAAACCCAAGAAGAAAAAGCCAATGACCACCAAAATCATTCAGCATCCACAAACTCAAATACGGCTTACCTTTTTCATGCACAATCTTTGTTAGAGGTCGCCTCGAAAGTGGCGCGTGTCGATTTTTGGCGGGCGTCTTGAAGCCAAATACTTGACTACCTTTCAAATCGCCCCGAGTACGGTGTCCGGGTATCCGATACTTGCCATACATCTGAAACAGGAAAACCGTATGGGTTTGGTTCGTCATGAAAGTATTTAAGCCCAAAAATACCACAACCATAAAAGAGGACCAGTTTTTTGCATTGCCTAAACTTAGTGTAAAAAGGATGATGCAAAGGCAATTCAATTTCCTTTGTTTGTTTCTTCTTCTAGAAAGTGAACAAAGATCTAATGCACACATTTCTTAAGACCCAAAGTATTTAGAAATTAGCTTTCGTTGCCAATGATTTAGTGCATCAGTATTTTCCTCAATGCTTGCACCAACTGAGATTCTTGGTGCGACATTTTTGGTTGCGACTTCTCTTGAATGTTTCTTGCAAATTACTTGCTAATTTTTGGTTTACGTATATCCAACACATCTTGAAAATATGTCTCTGAATAGTTCCAACTAAGTATCATTTGGTTCTATAAAAAATCCTGGGTTGGAAGATAAAATTGCGGGTCGGTGATGACAAAGAAAATTACACTATTTTCTTGATTATGAATCTCCAGCCTATATCCTCTGAACGAATCAATTTCAAAACCTCTCAATAGTGTTTAATATAGAACATAGAAATTATCTATATTTTCTTAACTATTCCCAAATATCTGCTTCCAAACCCTATTGACGTATCACCTTCACGACTTTTTCAACGCTAATTTCTCTATGTGATTCCTATCCATGATCGAACTTAATCCCTTCCAGGAACAAGAGAATCCATCCCCAAACTCACGGTTAAAGCTTCATCGGCCGATGAAACATCTTCATCCTCATCCTCGTCATTTTCGTTCTCGTCGTCGCTCTCCAAAATGCGAGACGCTCCTCCCCGCGCTTGAATCTTGCGACGGATTTTGGCCGATGAGACACCGAGATGATCGCGGATGGGTTCCACTCGCATCTCATCGGCAAATCGCACGTGCAACGATCGGGGCACGCTCCTTTCCGATTCCGGAGAACATCTCGCGGGGTCGTCGTCATCGGAGAGAGTCCCAGGACTGTGGCTGGGTGATTTGGCTTCACGCGAAGGCTGTTTACAAGCGGAGGAGGAGACTCGTTTCCGTAAAGTCACCGGCATTGTGAAGGTTTTTGTTCGAAACGGAATCAAGGACGACGGTTCTGTTGAATGACAACGAGTTGCGGGAAATTAAATTCGAAACAAAACGGTCAGAGTGACCACTGTCAAAAAGACGGACAATCCAGAAATTATTACTCCGATGAATAATACTTTAAAATATCAAAATTAAGAACTTGATTGTTTTATTTTCTAAATAAGAATAGTGCTTGCTTATTTTTAAAGACCTTTTTCAAAAGAATCGTGCGTGTTTTGAAAAAATCGTGCATACAAGCCTCACTCATGACCTGGTCACGCTGTGTTTTGGGTCCTTTGTTTACCAACAAACGGGCATGACCCTTGAAAAACAAATAAGTGATGCTGGTTGGTTGGTGTGGACGATAAAATCATGACTTGGCACGAAAAGGACCTGGTTTGTCGAATCGGAGCGTTATATCAGTCCCACCGGGATGATGCAATATGGGCCGGAATGGGTGGAACTTTGATTCGGGTGCCTAGAAGCGACTGCCGCCCATTACGCGTCTTTTTAGACACCTATATTCACCGAATTCAACCGTCGTTGAGCCCAAACGAGATTTGGGTGTACGGGGGCAAACGATTAGCCGTGATAGATACCCTCCATCGTCGTGTTCAACGCCAAATCCAGGCCCCAGATTGGATTCAACACGTGTGGTCGAGTTCGAAGAACTCAAACTTGTTGTGGCTGCTGACCTCGCACAATCGGGTTCATCGAATTTCGATCGAATCGGGCCAAGTTCAAACTACCTGGGTCTGTGAAGAGCGATGCATCCTGTACTCGGGGCTATTCGTCCCATCAGAGGGAGCTGAACCCGCTGTGCTCAGTGGAACGGTGTTCCAGACGATCTTGGTGTGGCGACCCCAAGATCCTTCACCGGTTTTACATCGCTTGACCGGTCATGAGGGTGTGATTTTTGGCTTGGAGTTCCATGCCGAACGCAATCTGGTTTGTTCTACTTCGGACGATCGAACGGCTCGAGTTTGGCGGGTAATTTTTGAGGATAAGGATCGAGATTGGCACCGGTGTCAGATTCAAGCCCTGTGGGTATTTTTGGGTCACACGGCGCGCGTCTTTCGTAGCCTCATCTTATCCAATGGAATCGTTGTCGGGGGTGAAGATTCGCGCTTGACTTTTTGGCGTCAGGGACAATGCGTTCGATCGGAAACGCAAGCCCACAATGGATCTCCCGTTTGGGCTTTAGCCGCGCACTCAAATAAAGCCAATGTCGTGATATCCGGTGGGCAAGATGGCTCCATTCGTCGTTGGTCTTTGGATCCGGATCCAGTCGCCATTGAGCTTAGCATACCGAGCTTTAACGCCCGGGAGTTTTACCCTCGTGTCGTTCGAGAATTTGAGGGTTGGAAAATTTGCCTTGTCGGTCAAAACGGGATTGTCGCTTTACGCTGCATTGGAACCGCCCAGAACGATGTTCAAGCGTTGACTTTGGTGGATGAGACACCGGATCAAGTTACATTTTGTGCTCTGGAGGTGTTCCAGAACTCGATGTTTGCGGCTACGAATTGCGGACGATTAAAAGAGTATCGCTTGGAACGAGATTCAAAATGCGAGGTCTTAAACTGTGTCTTTGTCACATCGACAATAGTATTTGATGCTAAAGTGTTCTCATTGCAAATCGTATGGTTTGCTAATGATAATTTGATTCTGGTTTGTGGACCCCATGGAATGGTCAAAGGAGTTCACAGACGTACTTCATCGGTGTATTTCTTCGAATTGCCCAAGCCCAAGCCATCCAAAACCGAACAAGGCCAGTGGGTCAATTGTGCAGTAATTCACGAGACCTTGGGTTTATTAGTGCTCGGTGATCGACACGGTAATATCCTGAGCTACCTTTTAAATGACCCTTGCCGTTTAGAAGCCGTGCTTGATGTGGATTCAAATTTTGAGGGTTGGAAAGTTTGCTCTGTTGATCAAAACGGGATTATACCAAAGGCGCATCAACAACGTGGAGTGTCTCATTTGAGTATAAACCAAAATTTGAACCGACTCACTTCGATCGGAAGGGATGGCCTGATGAAAACGTATGATATAGATGAAGTTGCCCAATCAATTGCAGAAAAAACATGCGCGCGATTACCCTTGGACTCCTTGGAAATGATTATCGAAGCAAAATTCATCCGAAATGGAGAGATCATTCACCAAGAGCTCATCCTTGGATTCCACGGGTCGGATTTCGTTCTCTATAGTCTGGAAGAACATAGGGTGCTGGCCCGAATACCATGTGGCGGGAGTCATCGATCTTGGTCTTTCACCCCCAACGGCAATCAATCTGAATTTGCATTCGTTAAAGATCGTAAGCTCTTTGTTGCAATCGTCAAACTCGACGACATATTGAGCTCATGCTTAAAGGAAGGCTTTCACTCTCGAGAAATCCAGGTCGTGCGTCACTTTGAACTTGATCACGAGCATTACCTCGCCACAGCCGGTGAAGATGTTGATATCCGAATCCACAAGATCAGCTCTCAAGGAGAATTTTCTACTGAGAGGGTGTTGAAATCCCACATTTCCTCCGTAAAAGCTATTGACGTGGTGAAATTGGACAACCAATCGCGATTATTGGTTTCGGTTGGTGGGCGGGCTCAAATCAAAGTATGGTTGGTCACGCCTGGACTCATCATCACGGAGACGGCCTCGCATCTACTTAAAGGAAACGACAAGCGAAGGAAAAAGACTTGGCGAGATTTGAACGTGATCCATGACACCGAGACCCGGTTCACGGATGTGGCCATAGACCCGAGAAATAGCACGAGTATTTTCGTCGGCGGGTCCGATTGCGTGTTACGAAAATTTGAATTGAGCGATAATTTCTCTAGAATTGATCTCGTCGCTGAAAGCGAACCGCTTCACCATGCTTTTCTAAGTTTGAAAGTGGATCCACAACTTGGATTGGTGATTACCACGAGTAATGATGGATTTGTGCGAACTTTTACCACAGAAGATCTTACATTAGTGAACGAGCGGATGCTCACCAAGAGCGGTTTGAATGTGATATCAAAGCCCTGCCAAGGCCAAATGTGTTTCGCTGGGGGCGATGGAGGAGAAATTGTTTGGTTCGCCTACCCAAGTTTGACCAAGCACCATGTGTTTCCCGAATGCCAAGCAGCACAAATCAATGGCATGCATTTCCTTGCAGAAAAGAATGAGCTCATTACCTCCTCTGTGGATCAACGGATATCATTATGGTCAATTTTGTGTGACTCGAACTCGAATGCTCCGACCTTGCAATTAAAGTCCCAAATTTGTACGGATGTTGCAGATGCCCAGTGTTTGGATGTTTGGCCTTCGAGCGAAGAAGACTCTTATTTAGTTGCTATTGGAGGGGAAGGAATGGCTATTTTTGAATTTAAATAAAAACCTTTCGAGTATATTTTCTCATAACTTGACCAAGCGAGGATCAATCCGTTTTTCCTGGCTTCAAGTCAATTTGTGAACTTTCTTCGGACTGGTTAGTTTCATCATGGGTCCGTTTCCTGGTGGCTTTAGGGAGTGAGGTCTTCATTTGTTTTGGACCATTGATCACCCGCACTTTCCGAGAGGGAATATTTTGACGGGATTGCTGAATGATTTCGGTCGAGTCGAAAGGGTTTTCAGCCGAGAGGGGCGAATCTTCATCATCATTTCCATTTGGACTGTCTTCCTTCAAGCTTCCAAACAAATTGTCTTTGGCACCGAGATCGAAAGGAATCCTTGAAGAAAGAGAAACATATGTTCTAGAATTTGTTATGCATCAACGCAAGAAATGAAAAAGAATGTTCCTTTTAGACAAGGCTCAAGTTTGTGACGCACAAGGTTTAAGAATAGCCATATTAAGTTATTTCTTTCACTGATCTCATCTCAGACGAAATAAAAAGGGTACATTACATCATTCTTCATACGTTAGTGTCCAAAAATTTCAGCTCAGGTTTTATCATCCTATCAGATGGGGAAAGTTCTTGAAAGAGCGGTGTATATGGTAACAAATCTTTTTATTTCAACTCGGTTTATCACCGGATAAACTAAAATAGCACCATGATCCCAGGTTTTCAACATCTCGGCATTATTAAAGACCTCCATTGACTTGGTATTTCAATGGGCAAAAATATTATCGGAACCCCCAATTCTTCAGTCTCTCTTTTCGTGATGCTACTCAAACTTTGAAACACAATATCTAATTTTCCCCATTTTACTTCCAACTGAATCATAAAGAATGTTTTACTTACTTCATAGAGGCCATGATGGCTGGCCACAAGAAGAGCGCTTTGAATCTGTGGAATAACAAGGCATCGGCTTGGGATTCAGTTGCACGAGCATTAGTGGGAGCGCTTGAGTTCAACGAGGATGGCATGTCCTCCAATTCAGAAGCTGATAGGATCACATCAGGGTGGAAGATCCCGTTCGTTATCAAGGACGCAGAATCAACATGAAGAGGAATATTTTCATCGGGTGCCGCTCGCTTCTGAAGATATCGGTTATAGAGACTCATACCCCGGAATCCGATCAAAGTGGACAAGTTTGGCGGTAGGGTGGTCAGCTCTGACGAAATGGAAGTTGTAGCTGGCTCACTCGTTGGATTCTCTCGGGTTGATACTGTGGGCAGTGGGGTTGCATCAACCTCCATTGATGATGATGTTGCGGCGCCAGTTGGAGTTATCAACTGGGGATTCTTTCGACCATAGGTTCGAACTTTGGGTCGCTTTGGCGACGGTGGGGCAACTTCCGGCTGTAAAAGTGCATGAGCTCATTTTTTTGAATGCTAAAGTAATTTAGAACTCTAAGACACCAACTGACCTCTTTGATAGCTGGATCTTTTGAATCGTTTTGTGCAATAACACGCTTGTACTGTTCCATTGCGCCTAGAATGTAGTCATCCGGTTTATCTGTGGGGTCTTCGGGTTCTGTTGCCGTGAAATTCAAGCTTTGGTTGCATTTCAACACTTTCCCCAAATTGAACATGGCTTGTCCAAATAGCGCAAATTGCTCTTCGGTCATCCCTACAGAATCGAGAGAGTGTTTGAAAGGAATTTGAATCATGAAACATTCTCATCATCTTTTGCCACCGAACACCCACCTCGAATTCGGCGACTTGACCGCCTAGTCTCCCATGTTGGCCTCATGAAGAGGGTCAAACCATTTTTCATTCGCTGCCCCAAGGTTCCCTTGAGAGCTTGTGGCGTCACTTTGGGTCTTCCGATGCCTCTCTTTTCTTCCAGACGGTTTTTACCTAACCTATTCTTGACCACGAGCATAGATTTGGGTTTGGGTGCGACCATCCCCAAGACTTCACACGACGGAACAGTGAGCTTCCGCACGGGATCGGGCACTTTGCTAATCGCATCTTTGTTCCGAATCTCAGTGCTGAGATCCCTCATGAATTTTTCCACGGCGTCGATTGGGATCTTGACCTGCAGATATCAGAAATAAAAAAAGTTTTTTTGGATCACCACATTTACGCGATCGATAAAAGGACCCCTTACCCCTTCTGGAGTGGTTCGGAATGCTAATTTAGGCTCAGATGTGGAAGGTAAGTTGTCTTCAGTGGGCTCTGGTTCGTCGGTTTGATCCTGGACATCGCGATACTTGTTCAAAAACTCTTCAAGGCAAAGGTTCCACCGTTCAAACAACCGCTCTTGTCGACTCCTATTGGTCCTCGTTCTTGACCGATAGCACTCTACGCCTAAATTGAACTGATCGGGGTCGGTGATGAACTTCTTGTAGATCCCAAAGAACCGTCTGCGACATTGTAATCGACTCTTGCCAGGGGTTCGCTCGGCCACTTTCACCCAATCTTTCGTGCCCAATTCCTTGACAGCTTCCAACAACCGTTGATCGTCCTCTTTTGTCCAAGAATCGAGACTTACAGACAGAAAGTTTTGATATCGTGCCAGGATTTGAGAGGCATTCCTGGACGGAAGATAATCCGAAATGAGACGCCATTGCTCGCCGAAAAACTTGACCGCGGCCAAAACCAGGAAATCCTCGGATTCAGTGAAGGCTCCAGAACGAAGTCCTTCTGTTAACGAGATCACATAACGTTGGTAGCATTGATCTTTGGTTCGTCCATCCATATAGTAAGCCACTTTGGTCCAAGGAATGAAATTGTTAAGCCGACACTTTGCCACCAACTGTCGCAGTCGCCGATCCTCGGTCATGGTCCATTTACGTTTCTCGGAATTGCGATTCCATTTCAGTTGATAGCGCATGCAACACAAAAATCCCGTTCGATTAGTATCCAATTCCAAAGCAATTTGATCCCAATCAGTGCGTTGATGAGTATCCGCTAAATGCATGAGTAAGTTGTCTTCCTCACGAGTCCATGAAGCTCGATTGATCGTGGGATGAAGCATATTCTTCCACATTAACTCGCAACATTTGGCCGAAATTGTACCTTGGAACTGCAAAAAAACGCCTTCGTATCAAATTGGGACTAGGATCAAAACCGACTACTCAATTTTCTCACCGCTTGTGCGGATATTCGCATCCAATCGAAATCTTCTTCTCGGTTGTGGAACAATTCTTTGTCAGTGAGGGCTTTGATTCGCTCAATCTCTCGTTTGGTTTCTCTCAGTTGCTCTAGAAGTTCGACTTTTCGCTCAGGTGGGACATTTTTTCTTCGACTTTCGGCCAAAAGACTCTCCCACTTGGCCATGGGACGACTCATTCTCTCTCTCAAAGCGTCTTCTTTCACCTAGTGGAAACGAGCAAAATGGCCAAACACGTTCTTCCCTCGTCTCCTTCAATCTTTTTCCCTTACCGCCAAACGCAAACTACGCTTTTCACTCTCTTTCCATTCTTTCGGATTGGTCAAGTAGGGGTCAAGTTCGCAGTTCCGCTTTTTCTGAACGGAATCCGGATTGGGCGGATGACTAAATAGCCGTTCATCTTTGAAATAGGGCGAGCTAAACACGTTAATAAATCGCTTTTCGCTTTGAGGCAAACTCGCTTGAGCCGCCACCGTCATATGACCTTTCTGAAGCTCTTCTAATTCGTGACTCAACGCCTCTTGACGATTCTGATTCCGCTCCAAAGCCAACTGTAATGCCTCAATCGCCTCTAGAACCGCGTTTTGATAGGTCTGTGGAATTAGTTTTGGTCAAGTCTGATCTCAATACAAATGGCCTTTGAAGGTCGCCAATTTACCTCGTTCAAAATCAAGGCATTGTGGTAGGATACCGGGATATCGCCTTCCTCAATCTCGTCTACATTCAACATTTGAAGCTCGTCCTCATCGATGGTGCTCTCAGGCTCCAATGGGTCTGGATCCTTAAGAGTGCTGGATGAGGTGGTAAACTCACTCTCGTAAGTGCCTAAAGAGAAGAGAATCCATCTGGGGATGATAAAATCTCGGGTATATATAATTTCAAAAAAAATATAATGTACCCGTTTGTGAAGTTTGACTGGGCACGTACAAAGTGTCGGATTGCGTGTCTGAAAATTGAATCTCCTCGAAAGGAAACTCGACTGTAGGTGGAGGCTCCATTGAAGCGAGCTTGGGTTTGGATGCGGAATTTTTGGCTATTAAGATGGAGATGAAAGCGAGGGTAGTCGTAATTTACCGAGCTCAAGTTTCGAGCAGAACTTCGCGAGCGAATGTAAACATAAACTAAGGACCGCATTTTCTCGTATTTCAATTTTTGACTGACACAAAATTCATCGTTTTAGGTATTTTGAAATATTTTTGTTTTTGAAAAAATATTTAAAAGTAACCAATTAGTTTTGTTCCTATTATTATGTCAAACTATTGACTCAAATTTTCATTTTGTCTTTAAGACCCAACAATTTATCTTCCCTTGTTATTGTTTCAAGATTTCAGGGCGACCCTGAGTAAAACCTTATTGGTCCCTCATACGACGTTTTGCCTCAGTTGATAGGGCGTGTTAATTCTTTTTCACTCATTGGCAAATGAATATCTTTCTCTTCTCATTGGTATGTGATTTATCAAGTATAGATTGTCAACAAAAATCAAATATAATTGTCGTGAAATAAACGCCGGAGGTTTGCTCTCCCTTATTTCTAATTCCCTCCTAACTCTTACATCAACCTCTTATTAATGGTTTTACTTCAGTCACAAACCGAAATAAACATCCTCAAATCCTACCACAATATCAAAACCCACGATTTTCCTGTCATTCAAACTCATTTCATCTATGTTTCCTCCAATATTCTCATCACCCTGAGCTCAGCTGATGTGTTGTTTTTCCTGTTTACCTTCATCCGTCCTTTTTATTCTGCTGCTCGTTTCCGTCAGACCGAAGGCGAGGTAAGCTCCCACATTTTCTCTTACAGTCAGTCGTCCCCGTGAACTCGGATCCCTCTGATCGTTGATAGCGGTTCCCGGACCAATCCCGCCCAACTTCGTTAAAGCTCATACCCAGGGTGTGTCTCGAATATCCCCGCCCTTTGCTCGACTCCATGGAGGTTCGCCCACTCCTCTTTTTGACTAGCTTGACAATCTCCGTTGTCTTCCACTTTTGACCATCCAATGGTTGATATTCAAAGGTCTCATTTGAAAGATAGAAATCCGGCGCACCCAATGAAACTGTCAGAATTGAAAGGGGTCGTTGGATGGCCCGGATATTTCAAGATATCCATCCCAATGAAACGATCGAAAAGTTCCTGATTCGATGGGATCATTGCCGAATGGAAGATTATGAGCTTTCCATATCCTTCTCAGAGTCTTGATTCATCCGTAGATTCTCGAGAGCGGAAACGGTTAGCGACAATTGGCAATATTTAGGATTAGATTTCATTGAGGAAGAGGACGAAGGTGATCATGGCTGTATTTTTGATTTTGTAGCTGATCCAACCACCATGGCTGATTGGGACGAAGAGGTTCAAGTTGAAGGCGAGGCCCCCGTGGCCCCTGCCATTCCGGATCCGGTTATCTCGGAATTGCCCGACATCAAGCTGTTCGGCAAGTGGAACTGCGATGAGGTGAACGTGTCCGACATGTCCCTTCAGGTGAGAATTCGGCTCTGCCCGATTATTGTTTAGATCGATAACCGTGATGATCACCCTGTATTAATTGAGTACTGTGTGTACACATGAGAACAATTCTCATCACCCATCTTGACTGAGTTTGATAAATATCGACGGATTTTTGACCCTGTGTGTGGATCCAGTGGATTGATATTTGGGTTTTATTGTTTGCTTGTAGGATTACATTGCCGTGAAGGAGAAGTACGCCAAGTACATTCCCCACAGCGCCGGGCGTTATGCCGCCAAGCGATTCCGCAAGGCCCAATGCCCCGTGGTCGAGCGATTGGTCAATTCGCTCATGATGCACGGACGCAACAACGGCAAGAAGCTCATGACGGTCCGCATTGTCAAGCACAGTTTCGAAATTATGCATCTTCTCACCGGAGAGGTAAGAAAGATAGAAATCAACTAGGCCATTGATGTCTGAACAAATGTACGATGATGATTTTACTACAACCAAGATCTCCGATTAACGGTGAAGATAACCTCACTCTAACTGAAGCATTTGTTCGTAGAGACTTATCCGAAGTATACTCACTTGATTCCGTGGCTGACGCATTCATTTATTGTTCGTTTCTAGAACCCTCTGCAAGTGTTGGTGAATGCCGTCATCAACTCTGGACCTCGTGAGGATTCCACCCGTATTGGACGTGCTGGTACGGTGAGACGTCAGGCCGTGGACGTGTCTCCTTTGCGACGCGTGAACCAAGCCATCTGGCTTTTGTGCACGGGCGCCCGTGAGGCCAGTTTCCGTAACATCAAGTCCATCGCCGAGTGCTTGGCTGATGAGCTCATCAACGCCGCCAAGGGGAGCTCCAACAGTTATGCCATCAAGAAGAAGGACGAACTCGAGCGTGTGGCCAAGTCTAACCGATAAGAAGCTACTACATGTGTGTAATCTGAAATTTGTTCTTCATACACGGAGCGATTGTTCCATATGGAATAAAGGCTGTCCAACCCCAGAGCTTGCGTTTCAGATTTATTTTCAAACCATTTATTCGAGAGTCAACTCCACGTTTTGGAGTACCTAATAGAAAATCCGGCTGCCTGAAAGTCAATCTCAAATGAAATCCAAATTACGAAAGTAGTTCTCTCTCTGTATTTCGTGTGAAATTTGAGGTTGTTCTGGTCTTTTTCCTGCGCTTGTGTTTCCATTGCTCGAATTGAAAAATTCGAGCAAATTCGAAGAACAAAAGGTGGAAATGCAACTGTCTTGATTGGAATATAGAGCTATAGTGAAGAATAAAGACTTCTACATTACAAGAGACTGGAGAAGAACAGGTTTTGTGTTCACGAAACTTTATAGTTCCTTGTGATTCCACCAAGCTTTCTTCCGGAAAGACACCTGTTCATTGTTTTCCGTGTAGGTTACTTCGAAGATGAAGCGCGTAATAATTTTAATCAATAACAGAGTTCACTTGCACATGCGATCAAAGGAATCCTCAATATCAAAAGGATCTGAAGTTTTAATACCGGGTGAACTTGGAGTAAACTGTGCTCGTGCATTTGTTGTGGCTTGTTGGAATAATCTCAATTCCTTTTTCTTCGGCCTATGAGAAGTTGGGGTAGAAGTTTTTAATGGCGATTGAATCTCTCCTCTTTTCAAAGGGCTCTTCTCAGTCATTGGCCTCTTCAATGCACCTTTACTGATGATATCGTCAATAATAAAGGACAAATCCGAGCAATCGAACACCTCCGTCTCATTGTGAGATGGGTCTGGCTCAGTTGGTTTTGATCTCACTTCTTGACGTACTTTTTGTTGGGAGAAGAATTGCGTAATGGGCTTCTGAATCTGATCCTCTATATTGGCAGGTTCGTTTTCTTTGTTGGCCTTGATTGGTGCCTTGCGAGGTTTGCAAGTCACTGCAGTGGTCTTCTTGGTTTTTTTCGGAGCTTCAACATAGTTCATGTAAAACTCGGGATACACCTGATTGAAGATCTCTGCAGCATCGCAACTCTCAAACGTTTCGGGCAATCCTTCCATGTCCTCGGCGTGAGCATTAATCAATCGCCATTGAACTACGAGACTGGGCACTCCACTCACAATGCGCTTTTTGACGAAAACCTCGGGCTCGATCACTTCTTGTCGACCCCCCGAGCTCAAATGCTCGATCTGCCATTTTGTCAGGATAGGAATGAGTTTTTCCAAGGCGTATTCTTCGACCCACAAGAGCTTCTTACACATGATGGAGAGACATTGCTTGATCTTGGGACAGCCGTAGTTGGTGAACTCACTGAGATCCGTGGGAGCCGACTCTTTGACCTCAAATTCAGCCAAAATCTTGGGCACGTCGTCTCTCCACCAATCCATGGGCAAAAGTAAACACTTCTTTTTCAAGCCATTTTCAACTTTGACAAGGTTTGGATCTTGCTTGAGTCGTTGGCAAAGACAATCATCGTCACTCACCGCGTGTTGCCACTTTTCACATGTCTTACAATGACGATCCTCCGAGTCATTTTGACAATCTTTGAAGGAGGAACACGCGATCCAAGGTTGGAACACGTTCTCAATCCAGAATTGAAGCACTCGAATGGCATTCAGAGCCATTGGCCAGGCTCGGAACATCTTAAGCACACTTTCTTTGCCCACTCCTGACACACCCGCTGGACAAAAGTCACACCCCAAGATTACTGCCATAAAAAGGAGGCGATCCCGTGAAAGTCTGAGGTCGTTCATGAGTTTCTTAGCAGTAAAACGTTCCACAGAAAAGGTCTTGGCCGAGATGGAAAAATTCCGCAACACCGTTTGAGCACCGTAACAAAAGGCATCCGAATCATCGGAAATGACCCCATCGACAAGTCCTGTCTCGTTCAGCCGGGCACATAAGGCCTCGCCCTCCCCTTGGGCCTGCAGACATTGGACTCCCAAGGCCGAAAGGAGGAACTTGCATTCGTTCATCACGGCCTTGAGTCGATTCCGACTCAGAGACTTGACTTCCACCTCTTGGGTGCTCACGCCCATTTGAGCGGCTTTCCGTTGAGTCATGGTCTCCCGCTTGAGATCAGGGGCGTGTCCATCCAAGATAAAAACAGGTCGAATGCCCAATGCCAAAAGGGTGGAAGTGCGGAAGAACACGTTTCGTAGATGCGGTTTGGCCACTTTTCCGTGACTCATGGCTCGACATTGGCTGTTTTGAACCACCCAACCCGCTAAATCGACGGCCAACACTTGACCGGACAATTGACGAAGATCCACGGTCTCACCCGAACACTCCACAATCGGCCAGAGGGTCTTGATCCCCATGGTTGGTGAAAACTTCAGATGGATGTGTGGATGTTTTGGCGTGATGGTTTAAACCTTTGATGACATGACGTCGGTTGATGTGACCGGCAATGCCACTGACGCAACCTCGATTTCATTCGATGATCAGGAAGAAAAGCCGAAAATGCGGGACTTTTCAGTTCAAACCAGCTGGTGTCAGTGCCTAGAAAGGAGAAATTTTGGGGTTGAGGTAGTATTTTCTTTTCAACAAGTCTGATTATTCCCATGTTTTAATGGAAAGAGAGCACAACCGGAAGAGTAACTTTTATCTAACAAAGAATTTACATCATAGTGCCCGGTGAGATCATAAAGAGCGGGATCGTATAATACAATGCATATGACACGCGGTTCTATTACTCCGCATCGATAAATGGCCCAATTTTAGCACAAAACGAACGCGTGGAGCTAATGCGAACTAGCTCGATCTACATATCTACAAAAGGGATTTCATCTTCAAAAGCCATGATGGCCTCGGATTCGTTGGGCCAAGATCATGTCCTTGGTCATGATCGTCACTCGTTTGGCGTGGATACAACACAAGAGCGTATCTTCAAAGAGGAACACCAAAAACGCCTCGGCCGCCTCTTGCAAGGCCATCAAGGCCGCAGATTGGAACCTCAACCCGCCACTCGGGCTCAAATGCTGCGCGATATCGCGAATGAGCCGACTAAACGGCAACTTGGGAATCAAGAGATGGGTACTTTTCTGGAATTGGCGAATCTCTTGCAAGGCCTTGGTTCCCGGTCGATATCGGCGTTTGGGCGCCTTCTCGACCTTCTTTTTCTTCACTCCTACGGACTTTGGCGTGACCACGATCTTGGATTTGACCGGATTCACGGGCGTGGCCTGAATCAAGCTCGGTTGTCGAGAATCCGGTTTGGGCGTGGACGTGCCGTATTGACGACTAGGACCGGGGGTGGGTTCTGAGGGTGGGACAGGCGTGATAGCGGTGGGTTTAGCTTTCGCTCGAGCTCGTTTAGGGTGGACAAGAAAGGCGGACGAGTCGGTGGATGTGGTCCCATTGGGACTGGAACTGGCGGGATCGGATGGGCTGGCGTTGGCGGCAGTGGCGTTGGAGGTGCTCGGGACACTCTTGGCCTTGAGCACGCTTCTTCGTTTGACCATGATGGTGACCTTGGGGTCGGAGTGGAGCTGTCGAGGGAGAAGGCCAAACGAAGTTCTTCTGACCCTTCTTTGGTCTTTCCGTTCGTTGATGATGTCCTCCGAGTTAAGTTGTTTTTTCCAGCGATTCAGGGTTACGAAAAAACGAAAACCGGGAAAAGGCCCATAAACAATACATTCAAAAAGAGAAGACAAGAAAAAGTAATCGAAATAAGTAACTACGAATGGAAGGAAAATATAAAATTTTAAGGGTGCTGAATCGGAAAGCAAAATTTGTTCATTCTTGCATTTCAAGAAAGCATTTGTTTGAACAATCCGTCTGCAAATCGATCAATGTGATTAGCTGATTGAACGACAGTATCATAACTAGGGATGGGCAAAAAGTGCAAATAAATATAGCATTTTGGTTACCAAAAGGAGCGGAAAAATGTACCCAACAGTGCAAAATAAATGTGCAGAAACAGGCTCAAAGTGCAAAAAATGCCGAAAAAAGAGTAAATACTTGCCTTTGGACTTAAAAAGTCACGGATGAATAAAGAGTACCCGTTGAGGTATAATTGAGGTGGAAAAGTCATTTTGAAGTTCCAAAGACATTTGAGAACAGGTGTAGTGACAATGAATGTTGCACATGCCTTCAATTAATTAGGTCATAGCCCAAAAATGATGTATTGTCTGTTTTAAAATGCTTAAAACAAAGTTATGAATACTTTCTTCAGGATAATTGTTGAGCACTTTTTGGTCAATAATGTTTTCAAATATTATTATAATATATTGAGCCATTGTTCTAATATGGCTTAAATGATGTCCGATCTTGTCCTTTGAGAATGTTGTTCAAAAATAGCAATTATAATTGATCGGAAAAACGTATGTGAGCCTAACAAACATTTTAAAGAAAACATTCAAGGGTACATTAGGGAGGAGATGTGGTGTTGTGGTTAGCGCAGTTTCCTTTAGTGTGAGAGGTCCCAGGTTCGATTCTCCTCCCCGACTCAAGGAAACTTTTAGACGTTAATCCACACCCACAGACGGAGAACCATTCTGATACCGGACTTGAAATTGCCTATCGGAAATGATTTGGACGATGTGATGGCTGGCTTCGCTGGACAGGCGAGGCTCAACCCTCCGACCCTAGCACCAACAATCGAAAAAAAATCATAAATGTATTTTAAGTGACATTGCTTCAATTTTGGGCCTGTGACCAAATTACTAGAACTCGATTTCATATGTGACATTGTCACTACACCTCAAAACTGTCTTAAATGTATTTGGACATCTCCTAAGCTTTGATCTTGTTACTTCAAGATGGAGCATACATTGTGAGGTTTGTATCTGAAATGCACATATTTCATTGTAAGGTGCTGAGAATGTGGGATTGCAAATGGAAGCTTTTTTAGTTGCAAATTTGATCTTGAAACTAAAAATTTCAAGTTTTTAAAAATTTCAAGATTCTCAAAACCTAAAATTTTCTTTGCGATCTGTTAATTTTGGTCAAATTCGTAAAGAAAAGTGCAAATATAGGTGAAAAGTGCAAAAAGGCAAAATGTGTTTATGGTGTCCTACGATTGAGACGATGTTAGGGTTAGGTTAGGTTAAAATAAAAATAAGTGCATTTTAGTGAAGAATACATATTATTTTGACCTAATGATGAATTTTCATTTGATTTTATTAGATCGAGAAGCAATACTATTTGTTGTTTTGAAGCTAAACTACTCACTAATTTGTGATTGCAGATTCCAGAAAATCTGAACTGAACTATCTTTTTGGGCCAAAACTAAGCCACTTAAACTCAAATAATTCAGCAACGGATCAATATAATTTCAATTAATTTCAATTCTAAAGTATCTTATTGAGCTCTTAATATGTACTGAATAGGTTATTTAAGAAATAGTTGGTGTAATTGCAAAATTATCTGCAATGGCGAAAAAACTGTCTTTGGCTTATGCTAATGTTCAAGATCAATTTGGTCTGAAATCGGAATAGTGCCGTTTGGTTTCAAGTGATTTCCACACTTGAGTGGGGAATTTTACTTTACCACCACGTTGTTGGTTGGCTGCCAAATCTTTTTCTTCAATCAAAGCTTCTACATTGTAGTGATTTGGAACTGAAGGCGAGAATGTGACAAAATAATTCGTGTAGATTGTAGATCAACCTGATTTGTATACTTAGGACCTCATCGATCTAAAAGTTTTTAATTAATGAGTTTTTCAAAGACGGAAAATTTGAAGATTATATCATGGAAATCATGAAACAAAACAATAAATTCTATGATAATCGCAAGACAATTTCATTTGACTATCTTTTTCTAAGCCCTTTAAGACAGCAATCGAATGTATTTCTTCAGAGCAAAAATAGCTCTGGTTCCGAGTATTGTCCCCGTTGATTTTACCGAACGGTGTTTTGCGCGCCAATTCCGGCTTAGAATTCTTCGCTCCGGAGCTTTTGATTCTGCCGCTTGGGCGCTCAACTGCAGTAGTGAGAAATCAAAGGGAAACGTTCCCTCGGTCAGGTAAAGATTCCAAGGCAGGAGTTCATGCCTGTTAGTCTCCTTCAATTAACTCGTTGATAATGTCATAATCGTGGATCCTGCTCGCCAAGATCGTGAGAATTCCAAGAAAGAGAAGAAGATGCAATTTGTGTAGATTTGGCATCTCCTCCCCTCATTTCCCCGAAGACCAGGCCACGACGAGATACTAGACGGTTGTGCTGCCTGCGTGCCTGGTTAGATTTGAGTTCTGCATCATCCCAAGTGATCCCAAATGCCGTGACAAAAGCGAAAAGCTCACGGGAAAATCTTCATTCTAGCTCCCAACGATACGACTACTCAGTTTCGTCTTGAAGGTAGTTAATGAGAGCATCTTCGCCAATTTTCGTCGATGGTATCGAGATAAACGGGAGCCAAAATATTTGAAGAAACGAAACTCGGTAGGCTCATGAAATAGTGGCAGTTGAATCAGTGAGTGAGATCCTATCAGAACAATCATGGGCTCTCCAAAAGGTGAATGTCAAAAGCTTTTCAAAGTGTTCCTGGTGGCCTGGCATGTAATTCAATTATTAGAAATCGTGCATTCCCAAGAATTGTTACCCAAACCAGAAGCTATTAAAATCGTGGTCAAGCATGAAGATTTAATTCTACCCAAAATTTTGACCAAACCTCCCTCGGAACCTCCAACCATTACCGAAACAGAGACTTCCTACTCAACCACTAGCAATTCTCTGAATTATTCGCCTACAACCCTGAGAGATGTGATAAAAAGACGCCAAAAAGTCCAGGTAAGACTCATTTCAATTTAAAAATGAAATTCCGTTAAATAAACACTTTTTCATCCCTGACCTTCTGAAGTCAAAGTCTCAAATCGAGAAGATTTCTCGGCCAACATTGAGTAGGTTTCCAACGTATCCTTCCACTACAACGAAAACCTCAGTACCAAAAAAGGATAGAAAGCGATTTCGGCCCCAAAAACCTCCAAATCTAGAAGAAAAAGCTACTGTGGTCGAGATCACCGATCAAACAGAGCAAGCGGAAAACACCACACAAGTTCATTTGGTCTATCCAATCAATTCAAACGACTATTTATCAACGGTGCCTGACTCCTTACCAGGAATGAATTTTGCTCAGCTCCAGGATTACAAATCTCGACAACAGTATCCTTCAAGCACGATCCAAACCACCAAGACAACAATTTTGTCAACCATAAGCGGTTACCTCGATGAGTCCACTTTAAGCGAAAACATCATTTCCACTACCGAGCGAAGCACTTCACGAGATACCACACAAGACCTTATTTCGGATGAAGATCCTACTAACCGAGAAATTCTAGAAGAGGTGAACCCTACCACGGAAAGTGGGTCAGAGACGGGCAATCGGTTTACTACAAGAACCAATCCTGGACGGCCAAAACCACATTTGTTGCAACACTTGGAACCGACCCCACCCACCACCAATTTCGGCTTGAAGATATCCTCCACTGAAGCGGAACCAACTGGAATCGAGTCGAAAAGTTTCGAGACAAGAACGTTTACGGCCACCTTTCGCCCGTCGACGGCTATTGCCAAGACTTCCAGACCAAGTTATCATATCACATCCACATTCCGTCCCACTGTTCTTCCGTCGTCGAGATCTCGATCCCATCCGTCTCAAGTTCCCACTTTGATCGAGGATACCGCCATCTTTGATCCTGCTCTCTCTGAGCTGGAAGAGTTTGGATTTCAATCGGAGCGAATCCACAAGGATGATCTGGTTGAGCTTGATACGGACTCAGATGAAAGTGAAATCTTCCCTCCAATCACTGGAACTCCCATCACTACCACAATTACAAGTAACAAAAGTGTCTTAATGAGCTCATCTCGAGCAAGCACAGACAATCGTGAGGATGAGAGCGATAATAATGACGAGGGTATGAGACACCAAAATGACGATGATCTAGTTGGTTTCAAGCGTCATGAAACCAACAGAAAACTTGGACCGAAATCAAGTGAGGAAAATGACCAAAGTCGGGAGAAAGAGGATGATGATGATGATAATCATGATGATATGGAAGAGCTGATCAGGGATTGGGGTGAAAGTATCATTCGGAGTGTGAAGGCCAATAACCAAGCCAACAACTCGGAAAGTACTTCAAAGGCAAGCAGACAACCAATACGCCATCGATACAAAGTAAATATTCAGAATCTTGAATTCGCGTCAACCGAAAATGATGGCATCCTCACAGAGCAATCCAATCGACTAGTCAGACAATTACCACCCATTGTACCACCCACCGACTTCATTCAAAGAGCCGTTCCATCACAATACGGAACACCTGAGCACACCCAATACAAACGTCCTCAATATGAAACAAGTACGCCACAGGTGATCTCATCTACCGTTTTCAATGGGCATGGCATTGTTCCAACAAATGGCCCAGATCCCATCAGATCCAAATGGCAAGCGCCGACCATTCCTCCTCTGAGACGAAATCATTTCAACGCTCACAACTACTTTGATTCCAGTACACCTGACAGTGAGTCTAAGGTTTCCGTGTCTAATTTCCTAATCGACGATATGGACCAATCCTCGCAAGATTCCATTACCAAATACACTTACAAATATCTGCCTCGGAGCCAAAGTCATAGCAAGTCAACGGTGACTGAAAGCCCTCTAGTGTCAATCACAGCTCAATCAAACAGGTCACCCGATGGTTTGTTCCATCCAGAACAAGCCACACCTTTACCCAAACACAGCAACGGAACTTTGAGCAATTCCAACTTTGGTTCCAAATTTCAACGAGGAATCTCGGAGAAAACTACGCCACTTGTCACCACGTTTCGTCCTGAATTTACCAATGAGTATCAAGACCTCAGGTATATGTCAAATCAAGAGAGAAGCGAGCCAAATAAACCAAGTCCCAGTCCCACTCCGTCCACTTTCCAAATTGTCAACGATTTCCCCAAAGTCTCGAGAGGAAGTACCATCAATCTTTTCCGGCATCCCACCAATTTTCCCAGCCTAGTGTCTGAATCGATTCCGTCAAGAACTTCATACAAGACCACTCAATTGCCTTTGCGAGAACTTACTCTACCAGTGGTGAAACAACTACCATCCACAACGGCCACTTTGACGAGATCGCCTCCACGACCCGATTTGCAAACGTTACCAGGCCTTAGACCTGACCCAAAGAACCACCAACCACCTTACCCTGTCTCAAAACCATTTGTGCTCAAAGGATCCCCTTCCAGCATTACTGACAAAACGGAACAAATCGCTCCAGGAGAAGACGAAGAGGATTCCGTTGCAGCGGCCTCCTTTGAAGTAACGAACAAAATCAAAGAGCTCAAAAGCATAGCCAACAAGGAAGACAAACGAGAAAGCCCCAGCTATGATGAGATAAGGCCCAAAAGAAAACCCTTCTTTCCACGGCGACGATATTCTCGACCGAATTCGCCACGTTCAAAGGAGCAAAAGTTATCCGTTGGCGCTAGTGTGGTGACGAGAGCGCCTGACGGATACAAGATTGAGTCGCCCAATCTCTATTTAGAGGTGGGTTTCCCAGCCAATGGGGATCGCGAGGCAACCATTTCGAGAAATGACATTAGACGATTTAATCCGAAACGTGGGCGTCAAAGATTGTCGACTCTAAAGCCAAAGACTCCAAATCCAACCATTGATAAATTAAGAGACTTCTCTATTCCGAATTTCGATCGATTTGAAACATCACTGCAAGAGCGTGAACATAAAATCAATCCAGTTGAATTCAACTCGAAGCAAGATAGCAAAGACAAGAAAACTGCCCAAGTTCCGCCCACCAAACCGACCAAATTCAGTTTTGAGCGACAAAAGTTCAAAGCTCTTGATGAGGAGCGATTTAAAAAAGAGCTTAGAGAGATTCCAAATATTGTGCCCACCGATTGGTCCAAACCATTCAGTAGTGAAAAAGAAGTGAAAGTTGATTCAACCACCTCTCGAATTTACACCGTACCTCATAGAAAATCTGTCAAAGATTTCAACCGATTCGATTCCAAGCCCTTGAGCAAAGACTCAAAGGAAGATTCTTCCAAGAAAGAACCTTATGTTAATAGATTCCATTCTCGGAGAAATTTCACCCACAGCAAACCACGAGATCACAACTCATTTAATGCTTACCCAAAGACCACCGAAATCCCCAAATTCACGTATAAAATATTAGAACCGCCGTCAAAACCAACACAACTGCCCCAGTTTACGTATACACTTTTGGACCCAGAAAAGATCCAAAGTTCCAAGCCAACTCATCCTACCATCTTTGACCAATTCAACGACTTTGCCAAAGATGTGGATGATGACGATAACGAGGATGATTACATCCTTGTTCGAGATCCAGGTCAGAGAGGGTTCATCGAGATTAAAAAGGAAGAAATTGGCAGCGGCCTTGCATCCAACAATCCATTTACTCGCTCCAAAACTAAAACCTCAAACCAAGAATTTCCAACGCCAGATGCAGAGCCTCAAAAGTTCCCCCCATTCTTGAATCCCGATCCAACCATCAAATACAAGGATGCCTCTTTCCCTTCGTTTTTTGCGGTCCCTTCTGGCTCAGATTCTGAAAGGCAAACTCCAAAGACCAAGGACACTTTTCCATCAGCTTTGGAACCTCAACCAAGCGTCCATACCTACACCAAAGTGAATTCACCGCCACCCAACGTCCATGCTTTCAATAAAGTGAATTCACCTCAACCAAGAGAGGTGAGTTCAAATCTAAACCAAAACCACAATTCTTATCAGGTCCTTAAGGAGAATGCGCGCTTAGAAGCCAAAACTCGTTACGAACCCATCGACATAACTGACGTTGAAGGACCTCCAAAGGTTTTGAAGAGTTCAAAAACATACAAAAAATACATCCCTCCGTCTAAGAGCCTCACGTCTAAACCCTCCATAAAAGCTCCCATTAATAACCTGCCGACATTCACACTTCCGTCCATGACTCCAAATATTTTAAAATTGAACTCTCAGTTCCGGAATCAACCCAGACACATTCCAAGCCAACAACCCAAAATCCAACCAAGGCCAGGATTGAGAACCACAGAGTCCACTCTCGATTTTCCAAGTGACATGCCCAATCCGTTTCGAACTGAAATCGGATCGAGTTTCGAGTTCCTCAATGTTCCGTCCTCCTTGCCTCGACCAGCTTCAACGGCAGAGCTTCAAACCATTGAATACGCAACCCGTCCCACTGTTCTAAAACTACAACCTCAACCCCCTACTGAAGCTGTAGGTTCTCAGGTCAACAAGCCCAGACCTTCTTCGTCCCAAGTCTATATTCCGCCAAAGGTTTATCGTCAACCGGCTCCCTCTATTTCGAACATTGCTCTAACCACACCTCTTCCTCAAATCAACCATGTGACATCTCGCAGCGACTCTGGCGATGACCTCGAATATGAATACACAGGAATGGGAACCGATCCCTTGCCCAAGGTCCTCTTGGCAAATGGCCTCACTGTAATGGCTGCATTGATTTCTGAAGCAGGTATGGAAGTCCGATTAAGTGGTCCTGGTCCTTATACTGTGTTTGCTCCTTCGGACAAGGCCTTCAATGAGTTCCTCAATGATTATCATGAAGGTGGCGTCTCTTCAGCTTTGGAGGCTCTGAAGGCGAATAAGGCGGAACTGATCAGGGTAAGACATGCGTTTTTCATATGATGGATGAGGTGAAATTCTCACGGGTTTTAGAGCCTGTTTCTTCAGGATTCCTTTTTTGTTTCGAGACTTTTGGCAATCAAATCTCAGATTTTAACTTAATACAGAAAGTTAGAAGACAATTTCGCTCCTTACTTCAAGACTGAGAAAACCGGATAAGAGAGAAGAGTCTCCTTCATCTTTCTTTTCATATTGATGCCTACCACAATTTCACTTTTTTACTCGTCGTTGATACATGTCCAATTACATATTTTTGTTACAGATTGTTCAAAATCACGTGGTCAAGGGCCTTGTCTTAGGACGTGATCTAGAGGACGATTTGGTTGGCACCTCTTTGAGTGGGAGTAAACTCAGATCGAATTTGTACTTGACGGAAAGTCAAGACTGGAAGGAAATTTTGGTGAGTCCCTCTCTCACGTTTCTCGTCGTGGCATAAAAATGCACTTTAGCCAGTCAAGATAATGAGAAACGATTAATTTCTTGAAATAATTTCTCGAGGAGAAATCTTGAGAAATCTAGTTTTACAGAAATAATATTTTTAAGCCAAATCATCATTGAGGTGGTTAGCCGTCCTGGAGTGAACGATAATGGACACTAGCTTCTCAAAATGCATGGTCAGATCAAACCTGATTTGAAGAATCGGAAATGGTTGCTAATCTCTGGAACAAGGGTATTCCATGTTGGCGCTGTCGTCATTATCGTCATCACTTTAACCCTCAAATAGGTTTATGACGTTCAAGTGAACACTGGCAGCAATTTCTACCATAACAAAGTGATTTTGTTTTTCACGTGACATTGATCCTGAACTTCTTCGAATTAGGTTGAAATCCTTGAAGCATGACTTAATGCGTTACTCCTGCGTCCACCATTATTGCCCTTCTACGTATTTTCTTTTTGATATGCGTCCTGCAATAGCAATTGAGATCGATTTTTTGCCATCGTCATTTGCGTCATCCAATGTAGACACAAAATGAAGTGTGTGGTGTTATCTTTTTTTTCGCTAGGTGAAAACCATCAACGGAGGAATTGTACAGAAAACAGATGTGGAAGCATCCAACGGTGTCATTCATCTCATCGATAGGGTGCTGTTCCCTCCTGCCACACAAAATATTATTCAGACCTTGAAATCTGACCCAGAAGGGCGATTCACCACAGTATTGAAAGCCCTGAAAGCCACAAAACTTGACCAGGAGATTTCAGATTTTTCAAGTGAGTTGACGCAATGCATTGACCATTGGAATCCAATGACATGTTGCAATTTGAACCAATTTCTTTATAGCTGGACCTTGGACGATATTCGCTCCCACCAATGAAGCCTTTATGAACTTGCCTATGACCGAATTGGAGGATCTCATCCAAGATCCAAAGAAGCTCCACCGTCTTGTACTCAATCATCTGATTAACCGAAGTGTGTTCAGTGCGGGGTTGAAGCCTCACCAAGTGATTGATATGGCCAATGGGAATAAACTCAATCTATTTTCAAGGAGGGGTAAGTGTGATCTTTTCATTTATGCGAGACAATCGGACAGTAAATTTGATTATGATACCATCATACGTACACTCTCTCTGTCTTGATCACAATTATTTTCCAAATAACATTTCGTAATGACCACAATCACTCAAGGAGGACGTGTTGAAAGATGATACATTGGCGAAGAATTCCAGCTCGGATTTGTTCTTATTTTCAATCGTCCTGTGGAACGAACTTAAGCCAAAAATGGGAAAAAAGTTTCTTCACATTACCAAACAAATCACGTGGGAAAATAACCTTGAAACAAGATAGTTTTTGCCAATTGAAAGAATACAATCGTTTTGAATAGGCGCCAAGAGTTTTCTTCTTTTTCTTCCGAGATCATTTGGACGTTTTCTGATTCCAGATCGCGTCAAAATAGACGGTGCTAATATCAGTGATATGGACATCCCAGCTGCCAATGGCGTGATACAGATCGTGGAAAATGTGATTGAGCTGAAAGACGATGCCCAATCAAGCTTGGAGTCGCTTGAGAGGACTATTAAACCAAGTTTACTTAAGCCTCCCAAAACTCCCAAGCTTTTCAGGTTTTAGTGAGAGTTTAGCCGTCGCTCTCAAGGGAGACGAAGAAAGACAAAAAAACGAGTGAAAATATCGCAAATGAAACGCTCCAGTCAATTTCAACTGAAAGCGAAGAAGATTGTGCGAACGACGACGACGACGTTCTTAAAGAGGGCTGTTTGTTCCTATTAGCTCGTGAGAAATATGTTTTCTTCTCTTGTGTGAAAGCCTGAAAAGACATTGTGAAGAATCGTTGAAAGTGCGAGAAAAATGATGCAAGATTGCACACAGGCACATACAACCAGGGTCAACAGCATCGTAAAAAAGTCTTTGTGATCCCTTCCCTAAAACTTGTGGTGGGGTTATTATAAAGACCTTTTGATTCCCTTCCAAGACCCTCGTCTGCCATACATACAGAACCTCATCAATGAATGAATGGTTCCCACTATGCTTGTTCCCGATATAATTAATGTTGATCACGGATTCCTTCTTATGAAATAAAGACCGATTTAAACACGATTTTCCAGACTGTCAAGCTGCTTGTGCAATCAGGCTCAGGTGACAGTAAACATTTGTATCTTTGACCTAACTCTCGTCTACCAAACCCCCGACAATTCTGTCACGGAATACCGGCTACATCATCGAGAGCAGAGGCGGAGAAAATCAATCGCACTTTGTCATGTTCAACTCGATCCACAAATGAAGAGGGCAGGCAGTCAGTCCTCTGTAAAGTAAGTATACGGAACCAACGATGACCACTTTGTGTCCATATGTACACGATTGCATACGGTACGTGCTATGATGTAAAAGAAGGAAGGGGGGGCTGCGACAAAACCGCTTGCAAAACCACAGCGTAACTACTTGCGTAATATCGAATTGACGCACTCACTCACGCACGCAAGCATGAACACACGTTCCAGGATGCAGGACAATTGGTTTTAAGGTATTATTCAATGTGATGGAATAGCTAGCTACTACACTGGGTTAGCCAGACACTCGATGGGAAACTGCAATTAGTAAAATAACGAGTTCGGTATTGAGACACATCACGACCAGCAGAAATTCTTCATCGGACAAAATTTGTTTAATGGATTGATTGAACTTGAAGCATGGGTAAAATCGGGAAATTTCCAACTAGGCGCCATTGATGAGAAGTGACTTACAAAAGCTTTGGACATACCTCGTGAAAATGGGGTTGTGTGAATCAAAATGATTCCAGATCAGTGTCATTGGCCGAATATAGTTTGTGCCTGGGAGCTGATGGTTTTCCGGCAAATTTGATCGCCTGTCCAGACTCTTTAGGATTCGACTTGAGCTTATTCCTCCATGTCGCTTGAGGTGATTTCTTAAAACAATTCATGGAAGGGACCCGCTCAACAAATTTTGTTGTCTCATTGAAGGACACACGTTTCTTCTTGGTCGTGGGCTCCTCAAAGGCCGGATGAATCTGATTGGAAGAACTGGAACGGATCAACGACGAGGTGTTGCGCATTACGTTGGGACGAAACAAGGATTCCTCGGCCACTTCCGATCTAGGAGTTGCTGTCTTTGGTGATGCAAACAGAAGTGAGCCTCCAACTGGCCTAACAATCCCGGATTTAGCTCTATTTGGAGTCCCAACATCCCCAATACCCGCATTTTGGTTCAATTTTTGGCTGCCATTGTGATCTTGCTGGGATTTTTTCAATTCCCTTTCCAAGGAAGCGATCTTATCGTCATACATGGACTTGATCTTCTTTTCCATGGTCATCAGTTTAGCTTCATACATAGTCTTGGCTTGATTGACTTTCCTCGAAATGACTTGCTCAGGATCTCCTTCAACCCCTTGGATACTCAAGATGGTTCTTTTGGCATGGGCTAATTCATTCTCTATCCTCTGAAACTTGTCTTGGAAAGAGCGTTGTAATTTCTCGATGCTTTGCTCTTTGGCCACCATTTGAGTTTTCCAATGGCATTCCACGTTGCTCAAATCATTCTCATGCTCTTCTTGAATGGCTTGGACGGTGTCTCGATGTTGATCTTTCAAGATTTGCACCTCAGTTTCCAATCTCTGTGTCCAAGCTTCCTCCATCTCTTGAGACTTGATCCACTCCCGTTCCAAGAGTTGACGGGTTTCTCGTTCCATTTGAAGCCTTTCGTTTTCTTTCGCGCGTAAGTCCACTTTCAATTCGGCAATGCAAGATGACATTTCTTCGATTTCCAATTTGAGTTCCAAACTCGTTTTAAGATCTTGTTCTAGTTTGATTAAACGTTGCTCCAGATCGCGCTTTTCGGCTAAAACTTCATCGAGTCTAGCTTGATCTTCCTTGGAATGGGTTTCAAGGATTTCAATCTTGGCCAAGCTCGTCTGGCATTTGATTTTCCAACCTTGTCTGGATTGAAATAAATCTTGGAACAGATTTTGAATTGTGCTCCGTAAAGCGAGAGATCCATCTTGAGATCCTCCTTGGATAGCGGTTGAGTCAACCAAGGACACGCTTTTGTCCACATCCATGAGATTGTGACTCATTTTCAGAAGCAAGTTTCTTGGTAATCCAGATTTCTGACCTACATTTGGCGAATGTTGTTGTTGTCATTTAACCAGTTGCACCGTTTCTGAAGATGATGCCAAACAGGGTCGCTAGTTTCAGCTTTTGAAAAGAAGCACTGTTAAAATTCAGAATAGTAATACATGTGTATGCAGTCAAAGTTGGAAATAAGAATAACTTTTGATTGAAGAAAGAGAGCGCTGATCAAAATACATAACCTGTAGGTACTGCAGTGTCCCTCCCTTGAAAAGTGAATATTTGCCGATAAAATAATAATCTAACACACGCAGGAATATTCGCAGAGTTTGAAGGTGTGAATGATTTATTCGACTCCGTTGACTAGAATGTTATAACTAAGACTTGGATAAGTTGTTGTTTTTTGGCTTAAAGTTGCACGAAATTTGCTAAAATGTTGCCATTTTGTGGCCTACAAAAATGTTAATTCTGACAAGAAAACATCAAAATTGGCCAAATAAATGTCTCAATCCTGGACAACATTTGTAATGTTAAGTTTGTTTTTTCTTTGCCCTTTAGCTTCCCGGAGGACACAGGTTTGGTTTGCACAAATTATTCTAGAATCTTTAATACATGTAAATTCTTTGAAAGTCTTGAAAAAATTTCCCCGGGATTTAATTGATCGAGACAAGAAATACCAAAATTTCTTGTTCATAATAAAAAAATATCCTCAAATCTGGGCACACTTGGCGTCTACAGAGCGCAGGACACCCCTTGTGAGATTTACGATGCAAAAATATTATTTGAAATACTGATTTCGGCTTGAAAGAAGTTTATGATTTGATATTTTTTTTCAGTTTTCATGATGCAGTAGACTAATTACAGTTAAAAGCTGGCATTGATTGACAGACTTTCACGATAAAATGAGAATGAACGGCGATTCTGAAGTAGTTCATGAACATTTTGCAAGCTCCATAAATGAAAAAATAAACGGTTTTAAAGATAATGGTCATTGATCCAATGCTTCTTCTGTAACTTTACTTGTTGCCATATTTTTACGACGAACATGAGGTAAGAAAGAACAATTGCTAAATTTGAAATTAGGTCGACTTTTTGTCTCTAGGTTTCCCAGAGTTTTTTATTCCATGAAACTTAATTCTTTATCAGAATTTTGAACAGTTAACTCTTTTGTTGACTTTGATGAGTCATTTTTAGCACCGAACAAGGACGCAAAGAGTTCATTCTTAGATTCGTCTTTCCACGTTTGTGTGTAGATGGGAGCCATAAAATTGACGAGCTTTGAATGAATATCGAATCGAGTTTTACGGCCTTTACTGGCCTTAGTATCGACTTTGCGCTTCATTTTGGACCGCATCTTCTGAATCTGGAGCCAATGTTGACCAAGCTGATGCGGATCGGTGATACTTGAAGCCTTGCGATCGATAAATTCCTTTAACAACTGATGGTAAAAATCGTCGTCATCGAAAATCTCCACATTGGAGGGATGACCTTTAGAATGTTCTTCAACCTCCTGGGACTCGGAGAGAGGTGTACCCAAAATATGATATGCTGATCGTTGGATCTGTGTTCGTTTGATTAACCTGGGCTTATCCAAAAGCAGATGTTCGATTTGCTTGAGCGTGGATGTTTCAAAACCGGCAAACGATTTGCTCTTGACCACACCCGAAGCCAATCGGGTTTTGTCGTTCCATTTTTCAATCACTTGATTCCGCATGGGAATGACTCGGTCAAACCTAACTTGCAAGTTTCGATCTTGTTTCGACAATTTGGCCTTGGGTTCTAAATTCGTCTCGTCGTTCTTGTCTAGGCTATTGGGTCGTTTCAAGACTTGACGCGCGTTAGCATTGTTCTGGATGAGTTCATCTTCCAAGTGCAAGATTTCATCCATGATCCCATCGAGGCATTTTTGACTGGCTTGGACGTCTTGACGGTACGGATCATCACCGGCGGCTTGGAAATCGGCCCAAGACGAGGGTTGAGGATATTGGTTAATCTTGCCCAAGGCCTTTTGAAGTTGGATTCGGACCTCAAGTAAGCTCTCCCAGATCTTCATTTGATTCTGAATGGCTCGCCCTTTGGCCACCTCTTTATCCACGTTTTGACTGAACATGGTGCTAATGGGACCCGCAGACCCTTCCTGAGCATCAATATCTTCTCCATCGTCGTCATCATCAATATCCTCATCAAATTCTTCTTCTTCGTCTCCCTCCTCCTCATCTATTTCTTCGTCGTTCTCCTCATCTTCTCCTCTTTCGTCTTCCTCGTCATTCTTGTCTTCATCATCGATCATGGATCCAAACTTGTTAAAATCCATATCCTGATCAAAAGTGAACCCGCCTTCGTCCTCTTCATCCTCTTCTTCATCCTGATCATCTTCAATTCGCTTCGTCGCTTCCTCATCTTCGTCGTCATCCCCTCCTTCTTCCCCATCGTCGTCATCGCCAGACTCATCAAACATGTGTCCCCAATCGGCTTTGTCGTGTTCCTTCTCATCGATGGTCAAATTGGGCGTTGTATCGCCCCGCTTTTGCTTCAGAGCTCGACGAGAGACCTTTTGACCCCGATATTTGGGATCCAATTGAGCCAAACTGGGGGCAGCTTTGCGTCGGAGGGAACTCGGAGCTTGAGCGAACTCGTAATCAAAGTCAGCCTCCTCCAAATCCGAACCAGAAGAGCCATCACCCGAATCCGAAGCCTGACCCACCACTTTGGCTTTGCTCACTTGAGCATCCTCTTCAATATCGGCCAAAGTATCTCTTAACTTGGGTGCCACCGCATTGTCAATCTGAGCCTGAAGGCCTTTCCGTTTAGGGCGAAGTCGGGGCATTATGATCGATCGTGATTAATACGATAAATCAAGGAGTCCTTGGATAAATATTAGCAATCTCTTTCAGTGTTCTCTCTTTCTTTCGCATGCATGCACGCATGAGTTTGTTATTGTTGACAAGTTGTCAGCTGACCGAAACTTGGTGTTGGGCCTCTCTTTTTCCGGAAAATGTTTGCGCTTGGCCCGTTCAGCCGAGAGTGACATTTCCGAAGCCTGACCTCGAAGGTGACCATGGGAGTTTCAGCTATCAGTAGAAATGAGTTGAAAAGTACTGAAATGCTCATTAAAATACGTCTTGCGAATTTTTGTGAAGCCGGAAGCCCATAAAGTTTGAAATTGAAATGGCCAAAATGCGACATCTTGATTGAAATTCATGGGATTTGACCCGATAAAAATACGTTTAAATCACCAACAAAACATTGGCCAGAGGTAAGGAATTTGTTTGAAACCATCGCGAAAATAATTGCTCGGAATAGTTATATGTTTCCAAGATTTAAGAGTATTCTCAATTATGTTCGTACTGAAACTTTTCTTTCTTAATACGATTTCAATGTTGCGTGATTCTGATTCAATCGATCCCGATTCAACAAAAACTAACCCAATCTAACCTGCTCCTATTCAAGATGAGCGTGCAAACTTTAATCTACTCTCTATAACAGTGACTTAAGACTGTTCAAGGATTAACCAGAAACACGAACTCAAATTGTTGGATTCAGTCACCTTTGTTTACGAACGATCAACCAACCCACCAACACATGGTGAAGCGTTCAGCTGAACATCTGGCTGTGTTTCAGTCCAGGTGGCAAGGACAAGCTCATTCATTCCATTGCGAGTGCCTAAAAGCCCTTGGGACGAGCCCATCATCCAGCTAATCCCACCGGTTATCGCGTTCGTTGGTGAGACGGCCAAGATGCCGCCCAAAAGTAAGCGAAAAGAGGCGGATGAGGGCGATACTTTGACTCGAATCGCCATCGTGAACAATGATCGATGCAAACCCAAACGATGTCGGCAAGAATGCAAGAAATCTTGTCCCGTGGTTCGGATGGGCAAATTGTGTATCGAGGTCACGCCCAATTCCAAGATCGCCAACATTTCCGAGGAGTTGTGCATCGGTTGCGGCATTTGCGTCAAGAAATGTCCTTTCGACGCCATCAATATCATCAATTTGCCCTCGAATCTGGAGAAAGAGACCACGCATCGTTATTCGGCCAACTCGTTCAAGCTGCATCGACTGCCCGTGCCACGCCCGGGGGTGGTGTTAGGCCTGGTCGGCACCAACGGCATCGGCAAATCGACGGCCCTCAAAATTTTGGCCGGCAAACAGAAACCGAATTTGGGTCAGTACAGTGATCCGCCGGATTGGACCGAGATTTTGGCCTATTTCCGGGGATCTGAGCTGCAGAATTACTTCACCAAGTTGCTCGAGGACGACTTGAAACCCGTGCTCAAGCCGCAGTACGTGGATCAAATCCCGCGAGCCGTCAAAGGCTCGGTTCAAAGTCTTTTGGACAAGAAGGATGAGATGAAGAATCAGGACGAGATTTGCCAAGTCTTGGATCTGACCCGGGTCAAGACTCGGAATGTGGACGAGTTGTCGGGTGGCGAGTTGCAGCGCTTCGCCATCGCCTTGGTGTGCATTCAAAAGGCCGATATCTTCATGTTCGACGAGCCCTCGTCGTACTTGGATGTGAAACAGCGGCTAAACGCCGCCCGCGCCATTCGCAACCTGATGTTGCCGCAAACGTATGTGATTGTGGTCGAGCACGATTTGGCCGTGTTGGACTACTTGTCCGATTACGTGTGCTGTTTGTACGGCGTCCCGGGTGCGTATGGTGTGGTCACGCTCCCATCGTCGGTGCGGGAAGGCATCAATATCTTCTTGGATGGGTTCATACCCACGGAGAATCTGCGATTTCGCGTCGAGTCGCTCGTCTTCAAGGTATCGGAAACGGCCACCGGGGAAGATGTCAAGCGTATGACTCGCTACGATTATCCTCTCATGATCAAGACCATGGGTAGTTTCAAGTAGGTGTCACGTGTCCGCATCGGCGCAGTGCTCTTCATTCATATTCTCGCTGATATTTATGCTTTGTCTTCTCATAGGTTAGAAGTGGAGGCCGGTCAGTTCTCGGACTCTGAGATTCTGGTCATGTTGGGCGAAAATGGCACGGGCAAGACCACGTTCATTCGTATGTTGGCCGGCAAACTCGAGCCCGATTCTGGATCCGGCGAAGTGCCCCAATTGAATATTAGTTACAAGCCCCAGAAGATTTCGCCCAAGTCCGAGGGCACCGTTCGACAGCTTATGCACAAGAAAATCAACGAGGCCTACATTCACCCCCAATTCGTGTCGGACGTGATGAAACCCATGAGGATCGATGAAATCTTTGATCAGGAGGTGCAGAACTTGTCCGGCGGTGAATTACAACGTGTGGCCATGGCTCTCTGTTTGGGAAAACCGGCGGATGTTTACCTAATTGACGAACCCTCTGCTTATTTGGACTCGGAACAACGTCTCGTGGCGGCCAAGGTAGGTTTACTATTTGTTTTATTGGTTGAAATTTAAACTAACAAATATGAATATTTTTACGAGTATTCAAATCCATTTATTTTTTGACGTCTCCTTGAATAAATATGACTCTCCATACAATTATCATGTACACCATGGGAATACTGTATATATGGGAACCCAGTAATTTTTGAATGAAACAACTATGGTAGAATGAAAATCTTTGATTTTTTCACACGGACTCAGATATCAATTAATACCACTCTTTCATTACAACCACATTCAAAATGGCTGCCTTTGCTGAAAGTTATTTGGCCAAGTCCGTCCTTAATGAAACTGGGTTCCCATATTAATCTCCCATGCTGTAGCTGATAACGATCAACATAAAGATTGACTTTATATATTGAAGATATATGGTATTTTACCTGTGTAAACAGTGAAATACTGTTGAAAGAAATTACGATTGTCTTTCCAACTTTCGCAATTGTTGATGTCTGCTATATCGATTCAACCTTGGCAAAAATTCTAACATATCTTATTTCTAAACTGATTCTAAACTGTACAATAGACCCAAAAATTTTAGATCGATTCTAACAAAATCTGGGATTTGATTTCTTCGAAACGAAAAATCATGAAGAACGTTTATTTTGGGTAAAATAGAGGCCGAAGGAGGCAAATAACTTGCTTTCATCTAACTGAATTATGCACTTCCGCACAACCTCATCAATTTTTCAGGTTATCAAGCGATTTATTCTGCACGCTAAAAAGACAGGTTTTATCGTGGAGCACGACTTCATCATGGCCACGTATCTGGCCGATCGTGTGATTGTGTTCGAAGGTGTGCCCTCGGTGAACACCAAAGCGTGTTCGCCGCAGTCTCTCCTCACTGGCATGAATAAGTTCTTGCAACAGTTGGAAATTACATTCAGAAGAGACCCCAACAACTACCGGTAAGAAAACTAAGACAATTGAAGTTCAAAAGTTATTGTACATTCGGATTGCTTTCTCGTTTTAGGCCGAGGATCAACAAGCTGAACTCTCAGAATGACACCATGCAAAAATCAAGCGGAAACTACTTCTTCTTGGAAGATTAAACACCATTACAAGTCATCAGAAACTGACTGCTTCCTCTGTTATTGAAAAGGGGTGGAAGCCATAGAGAAAAAAAATTCTGCTCCCATGATGTCCCCAGAACACTATCCACACACCCTCGCCCTTTTTGTATCTTGTTTGTAGATTTTCAACCTTCATATGCTACTTCAGAGCAAAAGCCGAGCAGACCACGGGAAAAATACAATCTATTTAAACCCGTTGTTCAAAGTATTACATGATCTTATATTTCATCTCAAAGGGGGAATCAACAAACAAAAGCAACGTTCAGGGTGTTTCAAGAGCGATGGATTCTTGGAACTCGGATTTCTTAAGTCGTTTGTTGGCTGGAGCACCTTCGACGTAATGTGAGGCGGTTTTCCGTCTCAAATCCTCGACCGTGTCCTCATTTTCAGCCCATTCCAAAACCAATCGTCTTCCATACAAATGAGTACTATGGCACAGGGCCTCGAACGCCTTCTTGGCATCGGACTTGGTTCCATATTCGATGAAACAGAATCCCCGATGAGAGCCTGTGACTTTCTTGGGCAATCGAACCGATTTCAGTTCACCAAAGGTCTTGAAAATGTCCTCTATTTCCTTTTGATGAGCCTCGAAGGGCACATTCCGAACCATCAGTTTCGTACCCGATTTAGTGGGATCTTGCGAGTTCACATTCTGCTTGCGAGCAGTCTGGACCTGATCATTGGACGTCGTAGCTCTGGTAGATCGCTTTAGCTCCAAGCAATGGTCGTTCAGCATCTTGTGTTGAAGATTTTTCAAGGCCTTCTCCGCTGATGATTTGAGCTTGAACTGAACGAATCCGTAGCCCATGGAGAGCATCTCTCCCGGTCGTTTGAGGTCTTTTTTCTTCGAGATGGTAGCCGAATGGATGGGTCCGATTTTGGCGAAAAAGTGCCTAAGATCCTCTTCCGTGGTGGAAAAATTGAGGTTCTTGACAAAGAGGGTTGTATCATCTTCGGGTTCGAAATGATCATCCACATCATTTCTAGTATCCACCCCGGAATCATCATCGTCATGCGAAGTTTCAGTCGTTTTTCGTTGCTCTTCCTTTGGTAAGGCTTCTCGTGTAAAGGAATTTTGAGGGGCCCATTCGAGATAAAGAGGCGTGTTGTGGAATTTGGAATAAGCCAAACCACGAAAACCTTTTCTGGCTTCGGACGGGTCGAGATATTCCACGATGGCCGTAACTCCATGAGGTGGTAAAACCACACGACCAAGTTCTCCGAATTTAGCAAATTTGTCTCTGATTTCAATGGGTTGGGTTCCAGCAGGCAAGTTTTTGATCAGAATCACGGTCTTGGATCGCTCTTGAGGGGGTCGGCTGAAGGCATCCAAGGAGATGCCTTCGTCTTCAAGGAATTTCCTAGTTTCGGCCACGATCTCGGTCTCTCCCAAAGCCAATCGGACAGCCGCCGATTGTTTGCCATCACCCGTAAGCACGTCACTTTTGCTCACGTTATACTTCTGCGCCATAAGATCGGCCACAGCAGAAGAGCCCAAGAACAACGTGTTCCAATTATGGCTGGAACTGGCCTGAGCCTTTTCTTTGAGTGCCTTCTTCTGCTTGAAGGTCAGGCCTTCGGCATTAGCCAGTTCTTCGACGGAAGGTTTGGATTTGCCCGGCAAGATGTGCAGTAATCGACCTTGAAACGAAGTCCCGTCCAAGGCCGTGTAAGCTTGAGTGGCGTTTTCGGGGATCACATAGGTGATGAAGGCGAATCCTTTGGGTTTCCGAGTAATCCGATCAATGGGCAGATTCACTTCGGCTAATGGACCATAGGGCTTAAACAGGGTCTCCAGGTCTTCCTCCACGATTCCATAGGACAGATTACGAAGGAACAGTCGGCCTGATTCGGCCAATGTCTCTTCATGTTTCAAACCTTCTTCTTGCTCTTTCCACTTGGCTTGGACATCGACAGATTCCTTGATCTTCTCGTAATTCTTGACCATGATCTGGTGGCCTTGTAGGAAGCTCTTATGCTTGGTTAGGGCCTTCTTTTGCTCTTCAACCGTGGCAAAACCAAGATAGGCAATGCCGCCCACATGAGGCGGACGGCGAATCGATTTAGGCTTGACGGGTTGGAGAAAATCCTTCAGGTCTTTCTTCTTGCACTTCAATGGCAAGCCTGAGAGCTTAACGGTGAAATAGGTTTCGTTCTTGGGCTCCTTTTTGGGTTTCTCTGGCTTGGCTTTGGCGGGTTTGATTTCTTCAGGTAGAGCTCCTTCTTGCTTGGTTTTAAGGTAATCCAAATCAGACAAGGCCTTGTTACAGGCTTGTTTCGGCTCCTCTTCTTCCACGGGCTCAATGGACTCATCTTCATCATCCTTTTCTTCTCCTTCGTCGTCGTTTTTCTCATTATCATCCGTTTTTGGGGGTCCATGCTCGGCTTCAAAAGTTCGCCCGACTTCCAAAATGTTATCATTATTCCAAACTCCTTCTGCGGCGTTTCGTTTGTGTATCCGCATGAACTCCTGGAACTTGGGATCATCGCTATACTTGTCCAACAAAGCCTGGACTTGTTGCTTCTTTTCGGCCTTCTTCTGGGCCCTTTTGGCTTTCCTGATCTTGCGTTCGTCTTCTTCTTCTTCATCATCGTCACCTTTTTCTTCTTCCAATTTCTTCTTCTTTTTCTTTTGAATGGATGCCGATGAATCCGGAGCGTATTTACTCCAAGCTCGAGGTTTAGTCTCGTCGCCCAAATCGGCGCAAATTTCCACGTGGATCCTGGAGCCATTCAAAAAGTTCTTGTGAAAATGAGCCTGGGCCTTTTGAGCGTCTTCTTCCCGACTGAAACCCACGAATCCGAAATGACGGAATTTGCCTTCGGGTGTGAATTTGAGCTGGACATCCGTAATTTGTCCGCCCAACGAACTGAAGGTCTCGCGCAATTTCTTTTCGTTGAGGCTGGAAGCCAAGTTCTTAACAATCAACCGGGACATTCTTACCGAGTCCTGGACTACACACCCGTCTTAAAAATCTGGACAAAGCTACAGGATAATCGGTGTCAACGGGATTCGTAAGCAAGATGAACACGTTTCAGAGCATTTAGAAAATCCCGTGTGTCTATTGTTGATCTTGCACATGAACATTGAACAACAAACACGTGGGAGTTCAGGGTGACTCATAAGAGTTCAATCATTCACATTTTCTTGTGAATGATTTTTGAATCATTGTTGAATGAGCAAGTTGAACCTGAGCAAGTTTTCCAAAAGGTGAATTCTAAATTGGATTTTGAGCCACTTGATTTCGTTCATGATGTGTTGAGAATTTCTTTCCGGTTGATCTTGTTTGGAAATGATCAATTTGAGTATGATAGTGTTCCGTTGGTTCCTTTCCTTCACCCACTTACAGAAATCTTGAAAGGCCTCAGGAGCTCATGTAGATAACTATTTCTACATTTGGCACAAACTTTCGACAACTAATGCCTGAACAATATTAAACACACGGCAAATGCGTAGAATTTGACTTTGGAAACGGTTTATTTTTTAAAACGAATGAATGAGTAGGAGGAGCAGGCTCTCCGAGGAAAATAGTAACAGTTTTGTATCATTTTCTGTAGTAATAGTAATTCAAAATTGAATCGGTTTAATCAAGGAAAGCGAAGAGATTTCCACATCTATCCTTTCATTCGGTGGAGCGAAACCAGGTTTTTTTTCTGTTATATTTACAACGCTCGATACACGAACAGTGGCTGGCATTCATCATTTTCTTTCAGTTGGTTTCTACTCAAGTGCATAATATTTTTGGACACTGTCTGGACCAGTTCCAAAGCAGCATCGAAGATGCTTTTTTTTATCTCTTCGGAAGTTGAATAATGATGATCATTCTAACCCCCAACCACTTGTCCTCTAGACGGAAGAAGGGAAAAACTACGTCAGGTTCTCCTCTCTCAATCTTCCTATGATTTCGTCTCGAGACATTTTTCCCTGCGTGATGCGTGTGAGACAAGGGAGGGGGGTCATTACTTCGGAGAATAATAGCGTCAACGGCTCAAAGTAAAGGAAATTGGATTGGTGTTGTCCGCGACCACTTTGGGCGTGTTTAGCATGCTGTCATCAATGTCGACGGGGGCATCCTCGTCTCCGGCCATGAGTTTTTGCACCTCATGATCGCTCATCATCTTGTCCTCAGAGTGGTCGTTGGTGGACACTTCGTTGAAATCATTCAGCCCGAATAGCGTGTTTGGGCCGGAGGCATCCTGAATGGCGGGAATATTGGACATGGACGAAAACGAGTCGTTGTCGTTGGAGCCCAGATCAAATTGCAAGGGGAAATCACTGGCCATATTCGGATACAGGCTGGAAAATGAATCTTCGGGGTTGAAAATGTTGGTGATCAGATTGGGGTCCAGGGTGATTTGCCCGGAGAGGATGTCTTTGAGGTTGTCCAAGTCCTTCGTGGTCATGGTCATATCCGTGTCAATGTCTTCGCGCGAGATCTCTCGGGTGAGTGTGGGTCGATTCGGGGTGCGTGTGGGCGTGACGGCCTTGCTCATGGGCGTCGATTTCTGGGCCGAGTTCAGGTTTTGCGCCGTCAACGTGGGCTTGTTCCTTTTGGGTGCGGTTTGAGTAGGTGCGCTCATCATGGTCACCTGATGGTTGCTGCTAGTGATGGCCGGGTTCACCAACTTGGGATCCACGGCCTCCATGCCCACCGTCACGGGTGAAATCGACCGAGTCATCTTGCTGGAGGTATACGGCGAGAGTGATCCCGTCGAAGAGGGCACGCTCACCTGAGGCTCGGGCGTTTCGGGCAATTCCACGTTGATCGGGTTCTCGGCCGAATTTCCCGCCGCACCTTGTCCACTTTGCTGGAGTTGCGAGAGCGAGTTCATGAATTCCGGCGACACGCTCGTGTTGAGTTTGAGGCCGCTGGACTTGCGGTTTGACTGAGGTTGCGATTCGTGGGTGACATCTCGGATAATGGGACCATTACTGGGAGGCGAGTTCTCGCCGCTCATTTCCAACTTGGCCTCCTTTCCCCCGGACGGATACGTGTCCTGGATTGCAAGTTGATTTGGGTAACGTCGCTTGACCGCTCCGCCCATGCGAGGCTGAACCATGCCCACCAGGAACTGGATGAGTTTGTTGACAATCTTCTGTTGGCTCTGATGTTTGTGTCTCAACGTGACCACTTCCCGCCATAAAGCCTCGTTCTCTTTCTTCATGGTGTCGAGCTTGCCGTCCAGGTCTTCCTGTCGATCTTTGATGACACTGACTTCGTTGAGGACCTCGTTGACGCGCTCACTTTTCATGGCCGGAGCATAATGGGTGGCCTTGTTATTCGAGACCTTGCGCTTAATCTTGTCCAGGAGAAATTCCATGCCTCGACGGAAGAAATCGTGGGCAAACTCCATCTCCTCTTGTCGCTCGCTCTTGAGCCCACCCGTATCCACGCCCACCACTTTGTGAAACCCGTACATGTTCAATTGTCGGACAAACGAGGCCATGTTCGAATGCTTGTAGTAGTAGGGCAACAAGGACTGGGCAAATTCGGCTTGATTGTGAATCAAGAAACTGTGGCCTTCGTCGTTCCATTCAATGAGATGATTCGTCTCGGGATCGTCCACCATCTTCCACAATTTGGCCAAGAAGGCCGGGACATTATTCGCAGCTGCGGCATTCTGCGGCAACACAAACTCCATCACGGGGAGCATAATCCTGGGTCTTCAAGGGCTTCAAATCAAATCTGCAAAGAACAATCACACTCATTTCATTAGTAATCCAATCAATCCGCCCATCGTTGGCGACATTTTATTATTCATGCTTTAATCGGACGCATTTTCTACAATTCTGACAAAGGATCCTCAATCACGGCCTTCACGGTTGGCCCGTGGGAATGTTAAAGGACATGGCATCGGCCACGGCGCCCCAAGAAGCCCGATATTGATTGAAAATCACGATCCACACGATCAAGGCCACCAAAGAGAGGGCGGCTCCCACGGCCGAACCCACCACATATTGGCGGATGGCCTTTTGTTCGGCAAAGGGCGGAGCGCGAAAGGCCAACGGGCCAAACCAGACCGCATTCACGGCCCAAAGAAAGGGCAAAAGAGCGAATCCACCCAGGAAATACTTGCGACACAAGTCCAACTTATCGGCGCCACTCACTTTGGCACTGGACAAATCCATGATGGCTTCTGCTTTCGCTCAGAAAACCGCAAACGGGAAGAGCGATTTCGAGCGTTAGATAGAATCTCTCAGTTCCACATTGACGACTCGAAAGGATTTCAAGTCAGGAATGGCTTCAGTGACACGAGGAAAAAGTACAGCGAAAAAGCGCAACAGGACCGAGAACCGAATGAGCTGAGATGAAGCACTCGGCGTGCGATACAGCCGAGATAGGGTATTTTGTAAGGCGATCAAGACGATTTTAGACGCAGTCTGATGTTTAGCAAAATTGGTGCAAACGCTCAATAAAATGTGAAGGAAATGGAAACACTGCTAAGAGTGAGTCATGGTGACAGGGTTGCCAGGTGGATTTTTCACAAAAGACACCTGGTGTTGAGCTTTGGATTTGCGGCGAGAACTAGCTTTGAAGGAAGTTGCAGGCTTCGACACCGGTCAAAGGCTCGTAAGGATTGTTCTGAGCCTTGATTAAGTTGGTCAAAAGCATTAGGGGCGTTTTTTTGGCATTATGCGTGCCAGGGAGGCCTGGCCATGACTGGCCCATCCAAATATAGAAAACGGCCTGAAGAAAAACTAGGCCGTTCGGGCGGTGTCAGGCAGTCGGGACACAAAGAGCCAACCAGGGTTGATGAAGTAAAGTACTCTTAGGTCAGAATGGAAAACAAACACCTGGGATGAGATGGAAGTCCCTCCAATTTTAATCAGGGCTCAAATCAGGAATAAGGAGGAAGGGTGGTTGAGCGATGAAACACCTTGACAACGTTTTGGCCCAGGTTATTGTTATTAATAATGGTTGTTATGTTATCTTTGTACTTTGTCATCGCCTTACCGAGAAATGTTGAAACCACGGAGCGGTTTCGTTTTCCAAATCCTCACTGACCAACGAATTTGGTCGTAGTCAAGGGTGAGTAGGTGTATTTTTTAACACTTTTGTACCTAAACTCGAGCCTAACTTGTACGATGTCAACGTTTCGGCGGATGAATTGAACTGATGAAACAACACTACACGCACCAGCCATGCAGCTGCACATTACTCTTTTTTTCCTCTCTCTCTCTCTCTTTCTCTCTCGGCTACTGTGCCATGGATGACTTACATAGAGGATTATGTTACAGCTACTTTGACTGTCATTAAATGACCATAACGGACTTCCGAATAAACAAAGATGTAGCGACATGGCCCCGTTATGGGTGCCTATTTTGATGTAACTTAGTGCATAAATATCTTGATACCGGGTTTGCCCTTTGCCAATCTCTGTTGGTTCATTATGCAAAATCAAGTACAAAATATTCTGGGACAAACAGTGTTTATCACTCTGCTTAAATCCTATCCAACTTGTTTTGAAATAACCATTGCCTTAAAGTTATCAAAACAAATCAAGACCAGGCACGTGTATGCTTTGGTTTTACATAAAGATTACTGGTTTGGGTTAATATAATGATTATTCCATTGGCGCTTAATTAACATTACTGATTGATGCATAAGAAATAAAGCAGGAAGAACCATCAACACCCAAAACCCTAAAATGGGAATGGGCCTTATCAATCTAATGCATCCCATATTTTTGGCCTAATAGATTGTTCATTCAAGCCTTAACATGAATGTCAAGATTTTTGAGCCATGTCTTCTAAGGCTTTTGTATCCTATGCTTTCTTGTAATTTTTGCACTAGTCACTTTTTATGTATGTCAATTTTAACCTGATCAATGATTGAAAATACAGCTGGTCCCCTTACGTTCCCTTACAACTTCTGTTGATCATACATGTTGGCTGAAACAATAATTTTAATGTAAGAGGGTGTTTTCGGTGCCATGCAGCGTCATTGGTAATTAGAAGGTTTGGCAGATTCTAGAGAGCTAAAGACAATATCATGGAAAATATGATTCAAGAATAGAAAAGTCTCATCATGCAAACTGGTTTCAAGAGTTGTTCACAATTCAACACTTTATGTGTTTGCTCTTACATCATTTCGTTAAGATTTTTCTTTGAAGCCGTCTTTGTGGCCGTTTCGGCACATGCGTCAGCTACGTGTCGAGTCCTCCAGTGGTCGGTCCTTGATTTGGCTTGTCGGCGTTCAAGTCGACGCTCGTTGCAGACGACCCAATGGCTGGACACGTACTTTAGGTCGCTCTTTCATAATAGCTATTATATCATATATATCCGCTGTCTGCCATACGGTGTCTCATGTCGCACTCAGCATATGAATCGCTTTCTATCAACTTCATTAAGAGTTTCTTTAGAGGTCAAATAGTCCCGGTTAACAGACGTCCTTGGCCTCTTGATTTGTAAAACACAAACCATCAGGGACGACAGGACGGTAGCCTCAAAAGCCCCAAAATAACCCAAAAGCGTCATCCCAAACGCTCACTCCTTAAATAGCTTCAATATCAAAAGTTGCCCTGGATTCCTAGTGAAACTTTTTTGTCTTTAAGGCGAGTGTGCTCGAGGGCAAAAGGGAAGATGAACATTGAAAACAACAAAATACACCGAGTCACGTGACCGTTTTCGATCTGAAAAAACAGGCCCGGCCGACGACCGACCTCTCACTCGATCAAGGGGCCTCTCGCTCGTTTGAGGCCTAGGACACTTTTTTACGTCCAAATTTTGGAATCGGAGACTAGACCCGTCGACGCAAGAGTGTATTCTGTGTATTCCTTCTCGGGGATCTCTCGATTCTACCCTGGACTTGGCCCTCTTTCATCATCATGACTGAAGGCCACGTGGATTACTACAGAGTTTTGGACGTGAGCCCCCAAGCCGATCGAGCCACCATTAAGGCTCAATATCAACGATTAATTCTGATTCATCATCCGGACAAACAAACAAGCCCTACAAATCCATCCGATCCCGACCTATCGCAAGCCATTATTCGAGCTTGGCAAGTTTTAGGCGACGAGACATCACGAAAACGTTACGACGCATGGTTACTGCAGCAAAAGGCTGCGTCGGAATCCGGTCAGACCGTGTGGAAAACTGTATTCCTCCACGAGTTGGACAGGGAAAATGCCGAAGGGACCGACTCGGGTGCCGCAAATTCAGGATGGTCCATGGCATGTCGTTGTGGGGACCGATTCGCTTTTTCCGACGAGGATCTCCGTCATATTGACGAGGACCAACTGACGGTGGAATGTGATTCTTGCTCGTTGGTGTTGGTCGTGTGGTTATGGGGCGAACAACGTTGAGACGAGCTCCTTCAAAGAATACACCCGTGAACCTCAGAATACACTCGTACTGCATGGACCTCAAAGGGCGGATGAAATCACCAACCAAAACAGCAGCCAGGCAGACCTCTAGGCAGGCCTGAGCGAGAAAGGCATGAATGGACGAAAACAAGGAGATAAAAAATCGAGTTAGGAGGAAGGGCTGGGCGGCCTCAAAGTACAAATTGCGACGTAACGTCCGTCCACCAGGTGCAAATACAAAAACAATGCCGACATAATCGTCCAAGATGTTTTTTCCTTGAAAATAGGAGGAAGGTTAAAATAACAAGACTATCCGTGAATGTTGAAGGGATCCTTGTGTTTCCGACGAATTTTTTCTTTCCTTTTGCGCTCTTTCTTGGCCCCGGCTTTTACCCCTCGAACGTGGAATCCGGCCGACACGGTCAACTCCGGGAACGAATCCACTATGGAGAGTTCGTATTCATCGATCACATTCACCCGGGCCTCGGCCAAGGCCGGTTGATACTCTTCGCGTGCCATTGTGGGTGGGGCTTGACAATATAAAAGCTTGCCCAAGACATAATCCTTAAGCATTACCCGGGCTGCTCGAGCCTGATCCGGCACCCCTCCGGGTTTCATTAAACCTCGCATGAGTCCGTAAGCCGAGAGAATCTGCATGCTCTCGGATTTGCGCTCGTGTTTCTTGGCTTCACGGACCGAAAACGGCATGATCCCGTAGTGCTTCTGAATGTAATGAAAGGGTAATTTCGTCATCAGGAGGTCGACGCTGGTCAGGTAATCGGTCAAATTGTCGATGGGCAAAATTCCGGCTAGCACCATGTCGGCTTTGGTCATGTTCAAGTTGGGGATGACCAATCCCGGTCCGTCGACCAAGATCACTTCGCCCTTGAGCACGTGCGTCTGGTAGTGTTTGGTTTTGCCGGGTGTAGCTGACACTTGGAGGCGTGTGTTGGTTAAGAATCGGTTGATAGTGGAGCTCTTGCCCACATTGGGATATCCGAGGAATCCCACGGTGAGAGGGGAGGCGTTGCTTTGGGCTTGCAGAGTCTGAAGCACTTCTCGCGGGCTCAAGATCTGAGGTCGATTAAAGCACAGCTTTTCCTCGTCTGGATTGGGTTTGGGGTTTTCTTGATGCTCGGGCGTCTCATCTTCCATGGCCGAGAAGAAGAGGGTTTTCATATCGCTCTCTTTGAAGTAGGCCGACCAAATAGATCTTTGCTCAAAGGTCAGAAAATCGGCCTTGTTGAGCAGAATCACGCTCTGTTTCCATTCGCCCACCTCTTTCACATAGTCCGACAGATCTTGGCTGTGAAAGAACAACGGATCTCGGGCATCCACCACTTGGACCACCACATCGCTCATCTCGACAATCTTCCACAATTGTCGCCAGAAATCGAGATTCTTTTCAAACGGCGGTAAATTGGGACGGGTAGCCTGAAGCTTGGCCAAATGTCGTTTCCAACGTAAGAACTCGGTTTGCTCCAATTGACGATATTCCTCCTTGGTGACGACAGTCCGCCAATCGGGCTTTTTGGGCACCGAACTGAACACGAAATCCTCGTCCTCATCAACTTTGGCGTCTCGCCCATCGTTATCCTCGTCTTCTTCCGAAAGTCCTTCGTCATCGTCCTCATCGTCGTCCTCGTGGATATCGTCCAAGTTATCTTGGTGTTGCACGATGCGCATCTGACCTCTTTCGGCGTTGAAAGTGCGTTGAGCGGCGGCTGCATTGCTCAAGAACTCTTCGACCGAGGTGTTTTCCGTGACGGACACGCTGGTGCCCGTGGCTTCTTCCGTCGTGTGACGTCCGGAGACGGCCAATCGACGATCTCGCTTGCGAATCAGACTTCGGCCTAGATTGCCTCCATCCTTTTTGTTCTTAGTCATGTCGTCAAAATCTGAGAAACTTGAAGACTACACTCTTTTGTGATTCTCGATGACAAACCAACGTGTTCTCCGTACTTATTCAGCAGATTTGTTGTGGTTCAGGATTTTGTTTTGACCGTATGTGTATGACGTCACGATATTTCAGCCAAAGTAGCCGAAAATAATGCTTAGGCTGTCTTGAAATCCACAAATCCGCCTAAAAGTGACTGTTTTGAGACGGATTATTTTAATTAATAACATAATTATGTTGAAATCAAATATCAATACAAGATCTTTTCAGATTTTCTATTTTATTGCAAGAGTTTTCATGCATCTTGTATGATTGGTATTTGGTTCAATGGGCATAACCTGCAAGTACACTTCTTGCTAGTCGCCCTTAAATCCTGGGACGAATGTTTTTCCTGGGGTTTCGTCGTCCGTCCTCGCTCTTCTAGTAGACTTCTACGATCTAGGCATCTGGCTGCGTAGTCCCGAGTTCTTTGAAGTTGGCCCAGGGACAACGTGACCAATCAAGCGCATAAAATGCTTTTGAAATAAAGGGCACATCGAACAAATGAATTAGTTGAACCGCGCGTTTCATAAACACATTCACAAATAATTGTTGACATTATTTTTATGGATTGCTGACTCACTATATCTTCGAAATATTCTTGATTTAAATATATCATTCAAGTAAGATATTTTCGATTGTTTTCAATCCTAGTCAGCCTGCTCATTTGTGGCTGTTTTGAAGTGTTTCAGCCTGCTGGACGGGGATCACTCACTCACTCGTTCGCTCTTGGGTCTCTTTTCTCGTGGAGGACTGACTAACTCATTACAGGCTTAAGGCTGTTGACCGTGTTGCCCGTTGTCCGCGCACCGATTGGGACGTCCCTTCTCTTTCCAACCGGCGATTCATAGTCTTTGAAGAACCCAACCCACCCGGACCCCTCATTGATTGGTAGCCCCTAAAGAAAAGGCCGATTTCATAGTGAAGCGATGAGCGCCTGTGGTCTCAAACAGCCTTGATTGAAATCCAAAGGCTTCTTTTTGAGGGTGATTTGAGCCCCGGATTGGTGTCTCTGACTCTGAAAATGCGACGAAGTCGACGTCAGGTGAGGTTTCCGGGGAGGATTCGACTCTCGCCGAGGAAAAATACTGGTTTGGAATAAGGTTTTGATTCTTTGACAGGTGATTGAGAGCGATCCTGAAGATGACGAGGTGGCCATGGAAATCCCGGACTTGGTGGGACCCTCGCCCACAGCCTCCGCTCCCCAGTACAACATGGACACGGATATCTCAAAGTTGGAGGCGCCCACCTTCACCACCTTAGATCGGGGCCCATCCAAGACCATGATTAATTTGGATTGGGATCACAAGCTCAATTTGGTGGGACAGAAGGTAGACTCATCTATTCCAGCGTTCGTTGCTTGAGAACAAGTCGCCAGCTTTGATCTCACGTTTCAGGTGGCCAATCCCATGATCCATTGTTGCGATCAATGTCTTCAACCTATTCTCATCTATGGACGGATGATCCCGTGCAAACACGTGTTCTGTCTCAAATGTGCCAAGTTGAGCTACGAGCGCAGCACGGCTTGTCCCAGGTGTAATGACAAGGTCAATCGAGTCGAACAGGCCGGTTTGGGCTCCATTTTTATGTGCTCGCACGGCGGGTCGCAGTACGGCCACACCGGCTGCCGAAGGACATACCTCTCACAACGAGATCTGCAGGCCCACATTCAACATCGGCATATGAAGGCCGCCGCCGCTGCTGCCGCCAAGGCCAGTGCTAATACTCTTGGTCCTATGGCGGGGAACGCCGCCGCTGCTGCCTCTGTTGTAACTTCCACCCCTTCGGCTTTGACGGCCATGACTTTGCCCGAGCTCCCGAGTGCTGCCGTTATTGCCGAGGCCACGGCCGCTTTGGTGAGCGCGCGGAAAAAGACCGAGCACCCGACGGCCTCGTCATTGGGTCGGACGTTTGACGGGGGCTATGCCGCCTCTCAAAGCCCTCATTACCGAGCTAGTGGCAAGACGGTGCCCGGGAATAATGTGATGTCGGGGTCGTCGGCTCCTTCTTCATTTCAGTCACCGCCACCCACTCTGGGTGGGCCAATAAGCCGGACTTCTTACGCCACTGCCGGAGTGACTTACACCAGCGGCAGTGGCCATCATCACTCACAACAACAACAGCAACAGCAAATTTCCGTGATAAGTTCAAGTAGTGGGGTGGGTGGTAACCGATCTTCAAACCTGATTACCATTCCCATTCAAGAGACGGGCAGTGGAGCTTCGCCTTCTTTTGTGCCCCATGCCGCCAATAATGGCGACAGACGGACGTCTGAGTTTTATGGTAACAAAGGTGGGGGTGGGGCTCAAGTAGGTGCCTACGGGTCAAGCACGGGCTCGTACACCGGTCAGAGTGGGAGTTACGTGCCTCCAACGGGGACCTTGGGCAACAATGGCAGTAGCAATGGAGCGCATTTCTCACAACCCCCTCCCAATTATTATCACGTCCCACCGCCTCACAACACCAATGGTACCACCAATACGGCTTATGGACAACCAGGTAGTGGGTACCTTCAGACAGGGACAGGGGGCAATCCCAGTGGTGGTGGGTCAGATTCTTGGACTCGCTCAAGTGGTTCAGCATCGACTTCCACCGGTTCATCGAACTACTACCGACGTTGATAAGAAACCAGAGAAAACCAACACCTTTGGGCTTTGTGGTCCACTTGACGGTGGCAATGATTGTTGACGTCACCTATTCGTTTCTAAGTGTTCCCTCCCCATATTGGATTCTCGGAGTCGATGGGTTTTGAAAGCGTTCCCAAATTTAGGTATCCGGTTCAGAAATCATTGACATGATTGTTATTCATTCAAAACACAATACACCTCAAATTTCAAAGCCCGTGAATATCCGTCTTCAATTATATCATAGTCGATATTACGGTGAATCATAAGGTCAGAGACTTAAACACCATTTGAATGTTTGATAGACTGTCTAGTTGGTAAAGGTTGCTTCAAGGTTATGTTCGAGGCCGCACATAAAGACATTTTACTTATTTGGATTACTCATGAATTTTTGTTTAACTTTTTCTATTGTTCCAAAAACCAAAAATATGCGCAAATGATCATTTCTAGGCCATGCCATGATTAATATTCCCATAAAAACATTTAACTATTTGCATTCTGGACATTATTTGCCAAGCATTTTGGCCAAATTCTGTTAAAAAATTGTGCTTTAAAAACATCCTGATTTTCACGTGCTCTTGTTTGAAATTTAAAGATGCTTCTAATAGTTTTGAGATTGATTGTACTAGAAAACTGATTTCACAAGGAAATGGTTTTTTTTTCATTTGTCTTCGCTGAGATCTCACTTTTATTTTACCTGTATATTTATACGAAATTTGGTCTACCATCTGTTGGGAGTGGATAGAATGTTGTTATACTGTTGGCAGATCTGTACAACCCTTGAATAGTGGGTTGATCAGGAATAGTATTCAAAAATTTGTCTAATCCTGCCTTAAATGCTGTTAGAGGATCAGCTCCTGCATTTTCCTGACGAAGATCTATGGGCAACAAATTGAACAATGAATGAGCCCGATAAAGAAGAGAGGAGAACTTCATTGTTCAAACTACAGGGTGCGCCACTTAAATCGGACATGAAGAATTGCTAATTAAAGGGAACTGAGTGGTCGAATCAAAAAGCCTTTGCTACAAATGTTATTGATTGCAACAATATTTAACGGATCTATTACTAAGTTATTCGACATTGAGGCCCTTGCTTTTAACCACGGTCTCGAATCTCCTCTCTGCACATGAGCAAATGATCCGCACTTGCTCTGCTGGATTTTAGTCCATGCAACCTAGGAACCCACATTTTTTGAACCTTTACTCCCCACCTTCTTCTCCAGAATGGCCTAAATAGAAAAGTTCTTGGATTAAGATCTGGTTAATTTCGCTTCAAGAAGCCTTGAATCTATGCTCCTCACAGACAAACCTTGCTTGAACAATGTCAAGATCTTTTTACGAGCGTCTTTCTTGGTTGCCTTTTTTCTTGCTGAAACAGCTAGAGTCCCCAATTCCCTCAAAATAATAAGTGATTGGCCTTTGAGCTGGATTTGGGGGGCATTGCTGGCCTTTATCAAACCTCTGTCCGATTTTAAGCGGCGCTCCCTGTAGCTTGACTTCATAGTTCAATCTAGCTTGGATTCCTTGGGATTTGGAGGTGCTTTCAAAACGCAAGAAAAACCTCTATGGTCGCTACAGCTGACCTCAAATCTTGGGTTTGGACAGAGCCTTATTCAAGTTTCCTTATGAAGGATAGGACAAGAGGAGAATCGAACTTGGGACCTCTCTCACTACAAGAAACTTCGCCAGGCTTGTCAGGTGGCAGTGAGTTGTTTCACTATTAGGAAGTCCTTTTCGAGTTTCCAGAGGTCGGAATTCAAAGTTTGTGACGATGTGCTTTTAATTTTAAAGCTTTAAACCAATTCTATGCCTACCGAAACCGATAGCAAACATGCACTGTAAAAGATGGAATTTGACAACAAAATTTGCGACTATTCAACATTGAACACATGAGTAATTAAATTTTTAAGGTGGATTTTGCCTTTTTTCAATTTTGTAATCAGCTGCTTTCGGTTTCGGTTTCAGTTAAGCCCTCTTTCGGCTAAAACTTTTGGTTTCGGTTATGAGCCCTTTCGGTCCATCACTAGTAAGAATTTGTTTCACGAGATGAAAGAATTGTACATTTAATGGAAATCGGACCACGCGACAAGAAGTTACTAGAAGTATAGGAAGGATGCAGCTTGCATAACTCGACTTTGTCACTCATACTTTTGTCTGAGAAGTTGCTAACTGTTGTCAAATTGAGTTTTCCTTCTCCTGTTAATTTACTTCAACACCTTTACTAGTTTTCTGAAACATTTCCAAACCTTTAGCAAATAACGAACTCGCCGCCGATTGACATTAATCACGATTGGCGCTAGTTTGGGCGATTCGATGATTTCCGATCCAAAATGCGCCGTCTCCGCCCGCCAGTTGAGTTGGTCTGCGTTGTCGAACGAGGAGAGCTCGTTCCTTCCTCGGAGCCATGGAAATGATGCGCACGACGATTCGCCTTCAAACTCGCTTGGCGAGGAAGATTTCGCGGAACTCCCCAAGGTACTCGGAACAGAACAAGGACGAGTAACATGAACGCCCGAGGGAGACCACTCTAATGAGGTAGTGTGAGAGCATGAAAGCTGGCATCTCAGTTGAAACCGGGAGTTCTTTGTGAAAACATCTCAGGCACAAAGAGACCTTGTCTCATTGGTATATGCTTGATGACATGGAGTCGCCCAACTACAGTTTCTCACCGCCCTCAGTAAACGGTGGGACTTTCGATAGCGACATTCAACCCTCCCCAGTGTTCCACATGCTACGAGAGCACAATTCTGCGTTCTCCTCAGTGTTATCGGGAAATAGCCAACTCATGTTCGGACCCAGTGAAACTGGCCATCTAATCACTTTGGAGCCCCTAACACCCACCAAAACCAATAGCCCAGATTCCAGTTCTATCAACGAGGTCCGATTGAGCGACCACAATTCAGACCACTCCCAATCTCCATCAGCCAAGCGAAGAAGGCGTGGTCGGAAAGCAGTCAGAAGTGGAGGACTCAATGACGATGAGTTGAAACAGCAACGAGAAACAGCCAATGACCGGGAACGCTCTCGTACCAAGGCATTGAACATTGCTTATGCCAAGTTGCGGAACATCATTCCTACCCTGCCTTCAGACAAGCTGAGCAAGATCGAGATTCTAAAATTGGCCGTCTCGTATTGTCGATTTCTATCCCGGGTGGTCAATGACGAGTTCCAACCTCCACCAGAGGATTGGTCCACGTTGATCAAACAATTCCATTGGGATCGCTTCAAGCAAGAGGGCTCGGAAAGCCCTTGACTCTCTTCGAAGACGTTGATCTCGCAGATCCAATCTTCTAGATGAGCCACCACGTTGACCTGAGATCATTGTGCAAATTGGTACTCTTTATCAAAACGTTGCTTTCGATTGAGAGGTTGCACATACAACGACAAAATACCTGTGATTTTACCCGAAGATGGACGGTTCTTCATTCGACTTTCGCTTCCCGAAATTTGGATCGATGAAATGGATTGATGCCTGATCGGCATGGGAGGATTCTACCAATGTGTTCTAGAAATTATGGCACTGGAGGATTTCGTCTGCATTGCATTTATTTTTTATTTGTAGCCCAATTGAGCCTTGTACACATTGATCCACAAGAACATCACATACCAATCTTGATGAAAAATGTCAAATTTTACCCTTTTGTAAAGGAATATACGTCTGCCTGATGTGTTACTTTTTATAACAAAGTTCAGAATCAATTACTATAGGGAGTCATCATTTTTGTCACTAAAGCCCATAAAACTCGAGGACTCACTAGGCCACAATCGTATCGTTTTGTGCTTCTAGCGAAATAGCTATGATCGAATATCTCGTTTTTTTGAAGGTCGTTTCTTCTTGATGTGCTTCTTTTATATTTTCTTAATATTTCTTGGACTTCAGGCAATTAACTCTCATATGAAAACGTAACAACATGTAAGAAACAAGATCAATATGCTGGTTTGTTGATACTTTTGTATCTTTGCTTCAGAACTAAAATTAAGAGAGAAGGGTCTGATTTGTTTTGCTCGTTTTGGATGAGAGAAAACATGCCTTTTTAAACGAAATGAGTGAACAATTGTAGCTAGGAAACCATGTTTTTCCCCCCAAGATTACTATTTCTACATTTTGAAGCACATATTAAGGGTAGCAATGAGTTAATGATAGAACAAGGAAACTGGATTTTGAATTTATAGACGATTCATTTTCGTCTCCTTGTTTTTTGAACCAACCCTTGTTGAATTAGATATTTCATCAATAAAAAAGTTATCAGAAAAATTATCTTGCGACGTTTTAGATCATTTCAAAGTGAAATGACCCTTGGTACATTTAAAACCCTTAAATAAAGCCATATAAAATGTATCTTGTAAACTTTGTATATATTTGGAATTATATTCGGTACAAAATGTCAAAACGTGATGACTTCAGTTTCTATAATAATGGACGTTACTTAGGTTACTAGAACGTTATTAGATTAAACCGTTTCGCAACATTTCAGTTTTTGAATCTTTGACGAATGTGATAAGAGTGGATTTGAGAGTTTAAAAGCCCAATCAACGATTGACTCGGGGTATAATTCACCTTTTAGGCAATTCTTTGCTGCATTTTACTTGCAATCCTCAATTCCTCGGGACTGTTCTACTTAGTTCTGAGGATTAAAATTTTATGTGTCGTTCAGAAGGACAGTACTCAAAAAACAACAACCAAAACGATCTGCGAATATTCCATTTAGATGTGCATCTTCTTCAATAATTCGAGATACGTTTTGGTCATACTAAGGTTTCGCTTCGCGTTCTTCATCGAGACAGTAGGCAGAGGTTTTGTAGCCCCTGTAGGTACTATGTCGTTTTGTGAACCTAGATTCTCCCTGAAAACAACTTTAACTTGGAGTCGAACAAAATCCCGTGCAACAAGATAGTTGACCCTACCGAGACGATGAAGTTTTTCCCCCTCTTGGCTGCCAAAAGAGATTTTCTCGGAGGACCATGAAGTCATGGAGATCGCCTTCTCTCAACATCAACAGCACTACTACTATACTGTCACAGTAATAACAACAACAGTAACAACAACAACAACATCTTCATTAGCCACACTGCCAAGTTGACTCTGGAGTTGTGGGATGGCCTAAAAAGAGGGTGGATTTATAATTAATGAACTTGTTAATGAAATTGACCTCTGGCTAGGAGACATATGCAAAGTCATCCCGACTTAAGGTCACCCCATCTTAACCTTTGTCCTTGATATGGAAAGCCTTCTTTGCTCCACTTGAATGCAGCTTCAAAAACATGTTAAGGGATTTTCCACTTAATACGGTTCATCAATAACATGGGAATTTCCAAAAAGCAAAAAAGAGAGAATGTTAATCAATCAGTAGTTCCACGAAAGAACATAACATTAGGATGGACATTATGAATAAATCTATTGTCGCCCGATTAGCAAACCAAGATCCAAAACTCATTGGAACCATACGATATGACGTTGCCAAAATGTGAACAAAGATTGAAATTTGAGAAAGATTGGGGAAAAAGAGATACTCGGTGAAATTACAACATTTCCCGTTCGTTTGTTTCAGCGCTCTCTTTTGACAGCACTGGCAAAAATATAATCAAAAAAAACATCAAGCGAAAGCTTAGCAAAATCAACATGAGAATACCTCGGTTCGATTTACCTCATGATACTTTCTTTATGAATTACAAATGTTGATTTAACACTTCTATAACAATCATGGCCAAATCTTCTGAAATATTTAACATCTCCAATCGGTTTTTGACAGTGCTCCACTGGGTTATTCCAAGTGATAGGATAGGAGCATTGGGTTAAGAAGCTTTGGGTATATCATCATTGTCGTCGTCGTTGTCGTCTTCGTCGTCCTAGCCTTAGTCAGTCGTCTTTGGCAATTTTGTTTCCAGAGATGAATCCAATCCTCCACGCAGCTGCTCCCTTCTCTGTTCTCTGCAATGAAGAAGAAGAAGGATGCGACCAGAAAGAGATTTACTCGTTTAAATTCTACTGAAACATGGACTTCTGTCTTTTGAGTTACCACAAGAATTCCCTCATTTGAGGGGGAAATTGCGTAGAACTCGTAAGCTCCAGAGCATCCGGCAAGCTTGGACTGGATGCATGCATGCAAACTGCTCCATCTTCAACATGGTGGGTGTGCACAGTTTGGATGTGGGAAAGAGGTCTTTCAAAAGCAGCATTAACAATAACATGGTTCAGCTTGGAAAAATGTGACTCCTTATCAGCACAAGTTCAAAAATGCTTTATGATGCTGATTCTGACTTTGGTGATTATCTCAAGTCTGCTAACATCCGAGACACAAGTATGAAATCAGAGAGCTTGTGTGTCTTCTCAAAGCATGATCATTTTTTGCTGTGTGTAAGAATTGGGTTATCCAGTTTTTCTTCCGAGGTTCTCCCGCTCAAGTTTATTTTATAGGGCTAAGAAACCAAGAGAAAAAAAAAACAGTGAATACTTGAAAAGCTTCGTAGAACACACAATGTTGGTGGACGAGTCCAGTGCCAATGGCGATAACCTCTAACATGACCTCTGTCACAAATGCATACTTTTCGCTTTGACTATTGCTTTTCGAACAACCCAAGAAGGCCAACCGACTCGACATTATCATCCATTCCTTAGCAAATTTTAACGCATTCGACAATAAACACCCACATTTCACACACTGAAAATTCCAACAAAGTGATTTCAAGTTACAAAACATAACACGAAACAAGGCAAAGCCAGTCTTGGAACCACTGTATGTATAAAGCGTCTGGTGGGGAAAAACGAGTATCTCCCAAGAGTCTGTGTCCTCAATACCGACGAGGGGACAGGCGAGCTTATGGTCGTTGCTCTTTGGGTATTGGGGGACTTGTCCGTCTTGAAACAAGGATGATGATCCAAGTGCACTTGTTCGTTCGTTCGTTTGCTCACTAAAACAAGATATCAGAGCTGCCTTGACTAAAAGCTACGTAGCGCAAGGAACGACGGACATACTTGAGATATTGGAACATCGCCTTTCAACTTGAGGGTACGACAAAAGTTATGTTGGAAACAACAACAACCACCATCACCCGAACACGCTTGTTTTTCGAGTTCCCAGTCATCACAAACCAGAGAGAAACGGAGAATGAGAGCGATGCAAAATATTTAGACACGAGGTATCAAGTTTCTGATAATTTCGCAGCACATCTCTCTGAGATTAAAGAGAACTGTAGCTATTTAGTTTTTTAGTCACATCTCCTCAAATGGAACAATGGGATTCGAGAAGGTAGTTGAATTGTGATGAGCAAAATTGTTCAAGAAAAGAGCGTTCCTTCAAGTGTTTTTTTCTAGTTTAGTACATTTGCCTCGACTTCTCGAGGGACGCTCCAATTCCGAATGGTCACCAGAGTATAACCCATGGCGCCAAGGCGATCTCATAAATCCATCTCCACTTGACCGACTGCTTCGGTGCAATACTGAACCCAATGTGTTCGTGTGGGTCTTTTCCTTGTAGACTACTCCTTACTCATACGTCCACATAGAGTATCTTGAGACGATGGCCAAGATCGTTGAATAATGTTCAATAACATTTTCCTTCATAGAGTTATACTAGAACTTGACATTGAATGTTTTTTAATAGACCAATGGGTTTTGATGTGTCGAGATGTCTCAAAACCATTTATCCCTGATTACAACTCATTCGTCTTGCAATATCATTTTATTGACAACTTCCTTTCATGCTCTCTTAACGGTTTCGTTTTCTTTCCTTGACGCCAATCGAAATTCGCTCAACTAGTGAAACGGAATGAATGAAGACGAAGAGAATGAATGATCGGCTAATTTGTGTTAAAGGGATTGTTTACGATACCTATTTCTCACTTTGTCGCGAAAATCAATTCCAATGACAGGCGTTTCCTTGATCCAATCCCCGAGGGACCCCTTTGCTGAAAGACAGCTGGCGTAATCCGTCAGGATAAACTTGAGAGTTAGATTAAAGTCTGTTGGCTTTCATCAATATCGCGTCTTTGAAACGTTCTTCAAATTTTAATGAATTCCAGCCATCCTCGCTCTTTGATGAACGAGCCAACTCGAATATGGACTGACCGACCTTGACATCTTCGACGAGAGACGCAAGATGGAGAGGGTTCGATTGACCGAAGGTTCATATTTCATTCAAGGAGAACATCTCATCATCTGGCTACGTTTACCATCGGAAAATGAAAGTGGACACATTTGGAGTCATCTGTTGAATCAAAAGTTGAAATGGATTCCCTCCTTGCCCTGTTCTGGTCATATAACAATCCATAAAGAAGTGAAACACGTGTAGAAGTTTGGAAGGATTTATGTATATTCAAACCTTATGACAATTTTCAAGATTCCAAAATAGAGATTCAATTCGTGGAGGGCTTTTATCGATAGTTGGATCGATAAGACAATAAATTATTGCACAGACTGTGTATAAAAATAGTGCTGACCTATGTATGGTATTAGTATTGGCTACTGAAGGAAGGTTGGGCTGTGGAACGGGCTAGGTAGATCTGGGGTATAAAGCACGGTATGTAAATATGAGTCAAAACCTCCTCACAACTATCTTGGTAATGTGAATGTTGTATCAAGGACCAGAGGATGCAACTGATCCAATTGGACTTTTTGTGACATTTGAGAGCTCAACCACCCAATCATTACGTTCAGGGGGGAGGATAATATTTCTCAATAAACCGTCTCATCATCGTGTTGAGCTGCTTGGGCTGTTCTAGCATGATCATATGTCCGGCCAAGGGAACCAATTCGAGAAACGCCTTGGGCATGGTTCGCTCCATTTCACACATTTCTACGAGTGACACAAACGGGTCTTTCAGCCCATAAACTAAGAGGGACGGCGTTGATATTCGACGATGAAACGTGGCGTCTCCTAAACGAGTGAAAGAAAAGAGCATGATACAACTACGCTCAAATCATCTTTTGGACCCATTCAGGTCGATTTGCGCTTACCCTCGGGCCAATGCTGACCGGCCATGATATGTTTGAAGACGTAGCTGGGCACATCGAAAGCTCTTTGAAATTTGATTTGTCTCCCGCGAGGATTGTATTGCTGCTGACGGAGAAAACCGCACCGAAGGAACGGCTTCATGCAAGACACGAGAATGGTGGGCATGGTTTTGAACATTTTGGGCGGAGTAAGTGGTGAGGGACCCCCGCAGGCAATGAGAATTAGTAGCACCACATTATTGGGACGGATTCGAGCAATGGCCGTGCCAAATGAGCACCCATACGAGTGAGCGATGATCACACATTGGCGGCCATCAACGATGTAATGGTCGAATATGGTAATGAGGTCACGGAAAAGTTTATTGAATGTGTATGATTTGGGGTTGTCGGGAACCGAGGAGAACCCATGCCCCAAAAGATCAGGAACTATGACTTCATAGCCGTACTCGGTAAAGTATTTGACTTGGTTGGACCACGTGGAGGCGGAGCCCCCCACGCCATGGATGAAAAATATCACAGGTCGGGTTGGAAGAGGCTGCTCTAAGCTGCTTATTGAGTTATCACCATTGGAGATTATGTCCGATGGCATCGGATTAGGATTCAAAGAGATGAAGGGATTCCGATCGCTCGACGATGGATTCTCTGAATTGGGTTGATGGGGTCGAGGCACGGGATGGTTCTCATCGGCCTCCTCTGGAAGGGGCGAGTCTAGTTCACTGTCCCCGCTGTTATTTTCAATTTGAACCATATCTTCGGTCACGGCTAAAGCAAGAGCTTGGGATAGATTTCTGACCCGCTGGTAGCCGGCATCGGATTCGTGCACGGAAGAGTTTCGACTAGCTTTGCCATTACTCATCTTGTTGCTAGACGAGTCCGACTTCTCGCCGGAATCAACGGGTTCATCTGACAAGCTAATACGGTGACCCGAGACATTGCCATTGAAACTCGATTCGCGGGTGAATTCGCGCTCCTCGTCGCCTTCAAAGGCCGAATTGGCATGACCGCCCAAATTCCCGCCATCAACCACAATCTTGACTTCACTGGCCGAAATATTGGAATGCTCTCGATCATTGGGATTAGGTTCAGATTCAACGTACTTAGAATCAGCCGCCGGAGGCACGCGTTCCGACGGTTCCGGACTTTGAGCCGGAGATCCCTGGCCCGTGGAATCGGCGGTGATGTTCAAGATCATGTCATTCATGTCGGACAAGACATTCGCTACAAAGTTCTCGTCCATGACCGGAGATTGAGTTGCCGGGTTAGGGTTATTCACCCGCACATCGACCTCGGGCTGATAATCAACGGACGGGGCCAAATTTCCTAAATTAGAGTCTTCCATATCATCCTCATCTTCGTCTTCATCGTCGTCCAAAACCAGCTGATCGGCCGGGATGATGACCTTTCGAGCTAATCGATGGGATCGAGCCGGTGAACGACTGCGATTCCGACTCCGGGCATGACTGCCCGAAACCCGCCGTGACGGACGAGTGGTGGGCGGTTGAATACCGGGAATACACGGAGGTTGTTGCGGCTCAAACTTATTGAAGATCCGATTGGGCGGATACTGACGCGGCATGGGCGCTTGAATAGGTTTTCGTCGCGGGGCCGCATTTTCAAACCAATAGTCTTCTTCGTCGCTCTCATCCACGGGCTCGTTGCCATCGCGTTGCAACCGAACGTGGAGTCCATCCACGGAATCTTGATCGGGCCAGGGATTTTTGGTCCACGGGAGGGTCACGGGGATGGGCGCTCGGGGCGTGCCATACCGATGAATCACGCGAATCCGTCGGTGAGGTCGAATCTCCAGAAAATCCGACTCGTTAGGATTAAACGTGACGGGTAGGATTTTGTTAATGGGCAAGACTTGAGACGTTCCACAGCCATCGCAACAACAGATATGGCAAATCCGTTGGACCATGGAACGAGGACCCCGCCAAGGCACCCAATACGACGACAATCGGCGTCGTTGTATTGGTGGGGGCGGTGGGGGTGGCTGTGGAAGCGTTTCAACGGATGCCTGAGATGGCAGGTTAGCCATCTGAATATCATCGGGCTCAAGGGCTGCCGCGTCCGGCGGCGGTTCTTGCGATCCGCTAGCCGCGGCGGCTAAGGCCATGACGAGGAACCACCGACGAAAGGGCCAGCCAAGGGCATAGCCACCCACCCGATCAAGCACGACGACGAGACCGAGAACCAGGAGATGGACCGCGCAACACCGCCTTCAAGTGCATCCAGCATTAGTTTGGAACGGGCGGACCGGTGCGGACCGGAAACGTGCTGCGCTTTGAGCTTTGAATCGGCTCAACAACTTTCCACGCCTTGGCGTTGGCCAAGGGTTGGATGGTTGGTTGGTTGGTCACCGACGATGACTCAGTGAGTGAGTGAGTGAGTGAGTGGAACTGGAAGAAATGGTTGAATTGGTCCAAGGGTGACTAACTAACTGACGAGTCACTGGGTCGGCTTGGCATCTATGTACACCTGCAACTTGTACTAGCGAAACTTGTACCAACAATAATCATTCCGCAGGTAAGGAAAAGTCATTCAGACAGGTATGCATTTCGAATCACGCAACCTTACAAATGCGGATGGTTGGTACCAAATTTATCTCAAAAAGTTCTTGTTTTGTGAAACTTCAATCAGGTTCAAAAAGTAACTCTTTCAGTTTTGATGATTTTTTGCTCCATCCTGTCTGTGGTCAGCGAGACATTAGTATTGCTTGATTTTCAAAACTAAAGTGACCGAAAATAATTAGACCCAACCAAGAAATCTAAACGAGAACATTTTGAATTAACAAATTTGACAATAACACTGATCAAGCATAGTATTATTCCCCTAGTCCCAAAAAAGTTTCCAAATCAGTTTCCAGTAAACAAAAGTTTCTAAACCAAGACAAGAAAAGAACAATTTTTCCTTTATAATTATTTTAGGGTTGAAAAGATGAATGTCACCATACTTAACAAATCAGAAAGGAATTGAGCAACTAGTCATGAAACATTTTTTTGCATGCTCTTGTTAAATATCAAATAGAACTGTTATAAAATGGATAGTTAACATAATATATAGATGAATTAATATTGTTTACTTCAGATGGTTTCATCATGAATACGTATTATAGAGATCAAGAAGAAATACTCATGACATCATGGGATGACTTGGAATGCCGGTCATGTAACCTCAACCAAGAAGCACGGTAATCATGGAGTGGGAGGCTACTAATGAAAATTATGATTTCCAGCAGAAGCGAACCATTTGCGTTCTTCTGCAAATGAGACCTGTCTTGCATTGAGAAGAACACGTATTTCAAATTTCAGCCCAATCGAATGCCGGAGTGAAAAGTTATGCCTTCTCGAACTTATGTACTGAAGAGAGCATAGAATGAATGAACTCGCCCTTTTGTGGTAAAACGATTACCACAAAAGGGCTAGTTCATTCATTCTCGGTAGGATTTGCACTGAACTTTAAGTGAGCATAACTTTTGTCTCCGACGTTCAATTGAGCTGAAAATTGAAATATGTATTCTTGTCAACATATGCAAGGTCTCATTTGCTGCAGAACGTAATTGCATTATTCTTACTGGAAATCATTATTCTCATTGCTAGCCTCCCACTCCATGATTCCAGTGCTTCTTGCCTCAACACAAATGTAAGACATCGTTTGGAAATCACTGCTATGTTTTTTGCCACAAAAAACTGCTTTAGGCCAATCAATTGCGCTGTTACAGGCTTAATGACTAAGTAAAAAAGTACCAGTATGGATTGGTTTAATTTTTGAAACAAATACTCAAGAAAATGATTTAGAAAATTTCTAAGAGGGTTAGATTATCAATTCCAGCCACTGTTGTAAATTACCTGATCAAATGTTTTTCATCAAAATTAAAATTACTTCCTCAATACATGTAACTGATTGCAATTACATTGTCTGAAAAGGCATTGGACATCAATTGGTCAAGTGGAATTCAAACTTATGGGGACATTTTCCTAATATTTTTCTTTTTTTTTCTTTTAGCAAAATTAATTTTAAGGAAACTGATTTCTTTCTTGGTTTCAGAATTTCAATATTTATTTGAGGTGCTTGTGAACATTGCCATTTTCAAACTTGTGCAATACACTGCAAAATATTTAATGACACACATTTTGTCATGAAATAAATTGACATTTGACATGTTTATCTAATCAGCTGATGTTCTAGAATCTTTTTGTTGAATACTTTTTGTTAGAAGCTTAAATTGGTACAATTTCAGCAATTATTCAAGTCTTAATAACTTCTTCACCAACTTCTTGACAAACTTAACCTAGCAATTGATACGCAATGGTATAAAACTTATGGTATGTAACCCATTTTTTTGTATTCACAATGAACCTTGAAACCCCTACTGATCAAAAACTAGATCAATTTTAAGTAAAAATCATGGAATTGCATTTGGGAGATGTCCTACTTTTTTACGTCAGGGTGACTTCAGAAAACATCTACTTAAGTAGAGGCATTTTATGGCTTGGAGGTTGATATGTGTACTCTTTTCATAGATAAATTGGTCTACGTTTGTCTTTCAGATTTTTAAGACAAATGAAGTATTTTCTTGCAAAAGAATTAGTCTCTGCATCCTAAACCGTTGGACTTGGGGGTAGGAATTGGTCACCCTCTGAGCATACTTTAGAGTAGATTTTCAAAGCAAGAGGAGGCTCAGGCTCAATATGTTCATTCAGGAACTTCAAAAGTTTTAATACTTTTCAAATCATAAGAGACCCAGACAAAGTACAATCCTACTTTAATTAGACAATATGGTAAGAGATATTGTAATGGCAAAACCTTGTCAGTGCTAAAGACTAATCCTAGTGATGAACTGAATTGGCTCTTAGTCAAAACTGAAAGTTACAGTTAGGAATAAGCTTGATAGATCAGAAACAAAAGCTGATAGCAGCTGACTACAAAACTACAAACATAATTCATCTACAGGTATAAATTGTCTATGCATTTGCAGAAGGCAAAACACATTTTTTTAAATCGGACAAAAATTGTATCAAACTTGTGTTAAATGTTTTTGAACTAAAAATACTCAAATATTGTATTAAGTTTCATGCAAGTTCACTTTTGGCTTTGGTGGGCATAACGAAAATTGAAATTCAAATGCAAAAGATGTTCAACTCATCTTTAGCAAAAAAAGATTTATTTGGATAGGCCAAAGTACCAAAAAATATATGAAATACAATGAAATAAAAATATGCGCAAACGAGCTTTGTGACAAAAAGTTCTTTTCTTACATGGCCATTTTGGAGGGTCATGGACCATGGGGGGCCATGGATTTCTTATTGCCGCTAAAAGGGATGGAATTCCCTGTAAAGAGAGTTAATGATTAATATAGTTTATATAATCAACGTTTATACGAAATAAACTTATAGTCAATTTTATCAATCAATTCACCATCATCATATCATCAGATCATCAATTTTAAACCAATCGAACACCAGAGAAAAAGTCAAAACCCAATTTGAGCAATTTTGGCAACACTTCGCATATCTCACTTGGTCTCATAGAGGTTGTGAAGAATTGATTGTTGTCTTTCGCTATGGACGCTGCCAAGACCTGCCGCGTAGACACACTGTAGGCCAGCCTGCATTGTCCAGACACATAGGAAGAGACAAATTACCTAATATTTCAAGTAAATTTGCCAACAATGTCACCAACCAATGTCCTTTTTGATATCGGTAAACAATTATGATACTTATTTATCAGTACAATGTCACACATATTGCGAAATAGTTAAAATTATGTTGAGTTTTGTCTCTTCCCGAGTGCACGGACAACGCTGGCTGGCCTTTAGCGATGTCTACGCGGCAGGCTGGTGGGGCGGGAATAGAGGGGGACAACAAACAATTCTTCACAACCTCTATTGAGACCGTCCCAAGTAGTGATGTGACTTGGGCAAGTAATGAGTCATCACAGACACCCAAGAACAAGTTGTTGACAAGCATTACTTGGGCAATACACCAAAACACTTGGCAAGCTCAAGGAACATTGGAAGATGCAGTTGCCGGCAGTTGCTCTTAGAAGAGTTCAGATGCTTGCAGTGTGACTTAGAAGAAAAGAATGTCAAGTTGCATTTTCAATGATCTTTTGACCTTAATAATTTAGCAATAAACAGTGGAAGTGAAACAAAAAATATTTTGATTTGGATAGCATTTGCAAAACCATGTTTTTTCTTTAGTTTCCGTTCTAAGCCACACATGAATACACTTTTCGGGCCAATCAAGAATGAGATTTAACAGTCACACTTGGGAACAAGCTCGGTCACTCAGAGTTGCTAGAAAAAAATATAAGATGCCAAATCTATTTTTTTTTTTTTTTGAAATATTCTCAAAAGCTTTTGCATTTCTCGATACAAAAGCTTTGAATTGTGTATTTTCATCTAAAAATCCATCCTAACAAGGGCCTGGGCCCTATTTAGCTGAAACTTTCTGGTTAATTGAAATTCTGATGACGAAGGTTTAGTCTTCATTCCTAGCAAATTTGGCAAACCTGTAAGGTGGGAAAAATACTTGTACAGGCACCCAAGTAGACCCAAGTTTCGGCAAGTACACGGTACTGTACCGGACCGCTTGCCCAAGCTCTTGCTTGCCTCCCATCACTACTCTTGGAAGAGTTAAGATACTTGCAGTGTGACTTAGAAGAAAACAATGTCAAGTTGGATTTTCGATGATCTTTTGACCTTAATGATTTAGCAATAAATAGTGGAAGTGATACAAAAAATATTTCAATTTGGATAGCATTTGCAAAACCATGTTTTTTGTTTGTTTCGGTTCTAGGCCACACATGAATGCACTTTTGAGGCTAATCAAGACCAAGATTTAGAAGTCACAGTTCCAGAACAATCTCGTTTACTCAGAGTTGCCGGCATGAAAAAGTAAAATGCCAAATCTTTTTTTAGTATCCTCGAAATCTTTTGTATTTCCCCATGTGAGAGAATTGAAGTCCGTAATTTTCTTAAAAATACATCGTTTCAAAGGTATAGGCCCTATTTAGCTGAATCAGCCTGGTTTAGTAAAATTCGTATGGCAAGTTTATTCTTCGTTCATAGCAAATTTGGCAAACCTGTTAGCTGGGAAAAGTACTTGTACAAACACCCAAGCTATGCCAAGTTTCAGCAAGCCCAAGCACTGTGCCAGTACAGCTTGCCCAATCTCTCGTTTGCCCCTCATCACTAGTCCCAAGTCGGAATCAAGACCAGCGAGACTGTCATTGTACTGGTTTGGTCTCATACTGTATGAGACATTGCTATGCTGGTATCGGCCCCATCAGTACCCAACACTATCCAAGGATCATTTTATCAAAAATGTTTGGCAACCCTGACTGGATCATTTTCAGAGTAAACAGGATAGGAAGCCAGAAGAAGAAAGAGGCGAGAGCAATCCAAAGTTCAACATAGTCACTCATCATCATCATCCTTCTTCTCAGCCTCGTGGTACATTCTTCGCCATTGTCCCCCGTTTCGACCTCTTGTCATCGGAACGAGTTGATTTAGGTTGATGAGGATCATCCTGCCCAGGTTGAACGATATCCACGCATTGTCTTCCACTGGCATTCCCTCCTTCCATCCAACACGCCCCTCTGTCTGCCTAGAGACTGCCTAGTTGAATTGGTTTGGCTTTTCTCGTTTCGCCTTAGTCACGATGAATAATTACATGCCGTTGATGCGGCAAGATTCGCCCATGGTCGACGAGATGTTCGACGGATCGCAAATGGATGTGGCCGATTCCGAGGATTCCGCTTGTGCCATGATGACCGGACCCAGTTCCAATTCAGGTCCCAATACCAGCAGTGGACACGGTACTTCCAGCTCCAGCTCCACCAATGCCCCTTGGAACAGCGGACACGCCAGTGGAACCGGTGCGGGACCCGCCTCTTCGCTTTTGTCCGAATTAGCCAATTCCGATCGCACGGTTCACGCCGAGTTCCACAATAAGTTCGGGGACCTTTTCAATGATCGAGACTTGGATTAGTAGTGCTCGATCAGTCACGTCTTTAGACACGGTCACTTCAAAGAGATTCATTTTATCACTCGAAAAACATTCAATAGACATTCAGGGAGTGATCTCGATTCTTTTTTGTTTCAAAGACTTTAAAAAGTTATCATGAGTGTGCCCGTGATTCCAGTCGGTCGACGGGGTAGCGCCAAAACTGGTGGCCTCGTGGGTCAACCGTCACCCGGCGGTCAAGACCTCAATGGCGGTCCGAGTGGTCAAGTGATCTTGGCCACGGCCGGTTATGATCACACCATCAAGTTTTGGGAAGTGGGCACGGGGCAGTGTCTGAAGACCCTGCAACATGCCGACTCCCAAGTGAACGCCTTGGAAATCAGCCCCGATGGCCAATTGTTGGCCGCCTGCGGATATCAGCACATTCGCATGTTTGACGTCTTGGGGACGAATCCTAATCCGGTGGTCAATTACGAGGGCGTCAGCAAGAACGTCATGGACGTGGGGTTTCAGGAAGAATGCAAGTGGATGTACACGGCCGGGGAAGACGGCACGGTCAAGATTTGGGATTTAGGCATGCGGAACTTGAGTTGTCAGCGAATTTACGATGCCCACGCCCCGGTCAACTCGGCTGTGTTGCATCCCAACCAACAGGATCTCATTTTGGGCGATCAAAACGGTGTGGTTCACGTTTGGAATCTCCGTTCGGATCATAGTGAGCAATACCTGGCTCAGCCCGGATGCAGCGTCCAATCCGTGGCCGTCGATAGTCAAGGTGAGTGAGATAGAATCTGTTTTGATGACTCCGTATGAGGATCCACTTCATCATTGCTATTGTAGGGTTGCACATGGCCTGTGTCACGAATCTAGGCACGCTTCACGTGTGGGACTTTGCCTCTGGCGGAAAAGATCAGACGGTGGCTGAACAACGTCAAAAGATTACGGCCCACAAACGTTATGGGCTCAAATGTAAATTCAGTCCGGACTCATCGGCTCTAGCTACCACTTCAGCCGATCAGAGTACCAAACTTTGGCGACCCAAGGATCTGACGCATATCACGGTAAATCAGGAGGTCATATGATGTGGATTGTCAAGTATGATTCGAGATACGTCTAACTCTTGTTTTAGGACCTTCATAAGAAGAACCAGCGATGGGTGTGGGATATGGCTTTTTCCAACGACTCGCAATACCTTTTTACCGCCAGTTCCGACGGGGTCGCTCGTTTATGGTCTTTGGCGAAGAACGAGGTCAAGTGTGAATACGTGGGTCATTCCAAGGCTCTCACGTGCTTGGCTTTCAAGGATCGACTTTTGCCTTAACAAACAAAATGAATATTCATTGCTCTGTATTGAAGGAAAAACAAGCGATCCAAAATATAAAAATACGAACAATATAACAATCTAATCGTTTTTTCCAATCAATCACACGGACTGCGCTCCGCCCATAATATTGACAGGACGATTTTTATATCGACCGGAAATATCGGCTTCGATTTTACTCTGCAATTCTCTGGCCTTGACTTTCAACAGAGCAAGCTTACTTTGAGACGCAGCCTGTTCCTGAATGGCTTGATCGCGTCTTTCACTCAATCCTCGATTTAAGGCGTGCATGCGATCCACTAGGGCCAACTTGGATTTCAAGCTATCCACCAATCGATCCACATACTTGGGAGAACTTCGAATTAGTTGCAAGTGATGGAGTTGCCCGGCCGTGAGAACGGACACCACGCTCTGGATCTCATGCACCATGGTTCTCATTAAATGGGGATCTTCGGATTCGGTCATGTTCCCACCTCCTCCGAGCATGAACTTGCCATCATCTTGAAGCTCGAGTTCGCGAAGTCGTTGTTGAATGAAGCACTCCAATTCGGTCAAGTCATCCAGGATGAGTGTACGGGTCCGACGATTGTCCAACAACGATAGCGCTTCCGTATCGCGAGCCACACCTCCGGCGACCCCGCCTTCTTCGACCGTGATTCCAATCACGGCACTCTCCTCAATGGATTCCACGGCTTGGCCCACTTCTCCCCAATCGATTTCCCCCGCTTCTTGTCCCACATCGTCCAAGTTTCCCCAATCGATATCCCCGCCCGTCTCTTGGCCATCACCATCGGCTGGAGTATCTCCGAAGTCAATGTCATCGCCGAAATCGATATCATCATCATTCTTGGTCGTCTCGATCTCGTCGGGCCCAAAATCCAAAGCGGGTGCTTCTACGGACAAGGGCGCTTCTCCGTGAATCCATTGATAGGTCGTGACATTGCCGTGTTCTATGAGGAAACTCAAGGTGGGCAAAATTTCCACGTCAAAATGAGACGGGCTATTGGGATCGTCCTTGTCTTCGTTGTCCGTGGTGGATCGCATAAAATGGGCGTACAATTCTCGGGCTTTCTTGAGCTTTCGACAATCCGAAGCCACAGTCCGATAAGTGTCGGGTAAACTGCTCATTAACGCGATGATCTCTTGGCGGAGTTGTTGGCCGGGGATGCCGAGCTGTTGGCAGGACTGATCAAAGTCGTGTTTAAAGTCCTTGGCCTTGCGTAGATTGTCCTTTTCTTTTTTATCACACTCCTCCTGCACTTGGACGGCCTTGGCTACTTGTTTCTTGAGTCCGGGGATCTCGTAGATGACACTTTGGGATAATAATTGAGCGGCCTCGGCGAGATAGACGTTGTGGTTTTGGTAGAGACTGACCACGGCCTGCCAATCTTTCATCCGTTGAGAGCCATAGGAGCCGAAAAAGGTCTTACTATCCTTCTCGGTCTCTTTGAGGATCTCTACGATCTGCAGACAATGGAAGTAGTTGATGTTGGTGCCCGAGAGTAGGTCCTTGATCACGGGATGTTCGGGCATATCACCGATGGCATGACCAATCTGGGACCGAATCTATAAGAACACAAAGCATGAAGAAACTGTATCAAGTTGGCTTTTGTTGAGTGAGTCTTACGGGTATGATATCTTGATGCCAATCTCGGTTGCAAATCCTCCGACTGATGAGCCAATCCAAGAGCTTCTTGAGCTGAATATCAATAGCCAAGTTGTGCTCGTCCATGATGGACAGAGAGAGAGAGAGACAGAGAGAGGAGCGCGTTCGTCAATGGACTTGGAGTCTTGGAATCTGTTTAATAATATGGATATAGTCGGTGAATAATAATGATAATAAGGTTGTCCCACGAACCAGGCCCGTCCACACGTACGTATCTAAATAAGAACGAATCTACGTGGACGTCAATATTTTGACCGAAGTTGCGAGAGTTGACGTTGACCAGCGACCTCTGTTGGGAATCCTCAATTTTCAGTTAAGATTGATATTATTGATATTATTTTTTTCCATAGCCAGACATCTATTTGCCAATCTTAGTTCCCTTTGTGATATTTTCAATTCAGGACCAAAGATGAAACTACAGGAAATACATTAAAGTAACGTTTAAAAGAGAAACAAAAGAGAGAATTTCGACCCCAAACACAAAGCCAAGACTTTTAAGTCAGTTCTTTTCTTTCTGTTTTTTCAGTTGTTTTAACATGTCCAGCAGCGTCTCTACTTGCCACTTTTGGCCTTAAAAGACTACGTTTATTTAGTAGAATTCTGGATACCTGGCCCATTCACCAGTTTTCAACTATTTCCATTAAGTTTGATTAAGTCGGAATATGTAAATGATGAGAGTCCTCAAATTTATTTTAAAGGAAACAAAATCTCGATTTAGCTTCAACAGGATATCATATGCAATAATAAAACACCATAATTCATGCAGGTCGATGGGTCGGACCTAATTGTGGAGGATCGCATCATAGATGGCGAAAATGCTGTGGCAAACATCCAAAGCCCGAGATTTGATGGCCAACTAAAATGAAAACCATTCCATTATTATTCTTATTAGCTTAATAGTCTAGCGATTTGTACGCTAATAGTCTTACCGTGACACTGGGATTGCCCGGTTGGATCTTGAGTTCCGCCAAAGCCCAAACATCATTCGTGAATTTCATCGATTGATAGACCATATCTTGTCCTTCGAGATGTCGTTTAGCCACGGTGAACACATTGTTTTGGTTCATCTTGGTAGACACGCCATCTAAGCGAAAAAGAGGTTAAAGCCGGCCCTCAGACTGCATCACGTGTCATCCAGTAAACTTATTCAGCTTACCCGCATTACACTCAATGTTCTCCAAGGTGAATTGAACCTCATTTGCCGATGGAATGTCTTTCCAAGTGGCCAAGAATACTTTCTTCTCCATGTTACCGTCTTCGGTGAAGAACACGTGAATGGGCATCACGCAAGCAAAGTAGAAGACATCGATGTTGTTTTTGATGGCCACCTGCAAGTTGGTCAGGGGTTCCATCTTCTGAACGGGTCCATTCGTGTTCAAAGGCAACGAAATATCTAACGACTGGTTGGGTGGAATGTTGGGCACGTTCAAGGCTTGAGCCGGAATCAGGCCGAAGCTATTCTTGTTCAATTGAATAGCAAACTGATTCATGGGCTGCATGGCCTTGTTCGAGAAGGTCAGCTCCATATGGATTTGACCGTTTTTCCTCGAGAATGTGCCACTGATCTCCATGCCTTTTCCTTTCGAAGCGGGCAACCAAACTTGCTTAGGGGGAATATGGAATGTTGTGCTACTTGTTCCACTTAGGCCGAAGATATCGCCCAGGAGAGAGTTGGTGGACTGCGAATCAAAGTGGTGGGGCGATGTTTTATACATACAAATAGGGTTGATTTTTGAGGCCAATGTGAAGTGAAACTTACTGGCGCAGCTGGAGCACTTCCGCCGAGGATGTCCAATCCGCCTCCAAGAATGTCCACGATGCCACTGCTTCCAGCTCCAGCAGTGGATCCTCCCCCTCCAATGTCCATGGAGAGTAGATCTCCAATGAGGGATCCAGGCTCGGGGATAACGGAAGCAGAAGCTCCTCCACCACTTGCCAAAACAGAAGAATCTTCTTCGCCTGTCCGCGATGGAAGAGCTCTCTTCAAGCCCCCAGTGCCTTCCACGAAGGCCGTGGGAGGCTTGTGGTAGACAGAGGCCAACGACGCAATGTGGCAGATCAATTCATCCAATAAAGTCGGCTCGATCAAGTCGGTCTCCTCGGAGATCAGAGGCTTCTCGGCCAAAACCACCTCTTTCGCTGCAGCAGGATCCGTGGAAAGTAGACGCCAGTAGATGAAACCTCGATCTCGCAAATCGGGATTATCCGAATCTTGAGTTGCCAACGACAAGACCTGAAATAAAATGAATAAATAAATTACCTAGTAGTTAACACAAGACCACGCCGAAGATAAATGGCAAGGCTACTCTACCTGTTGAACGAGCTCTTGAGTATCAGTAGGTCGCTTCAAGAACAGTTTCACGATAGCCGTAAGAAGCTGAAGCTGCACTTGGGTGTTTTCATCCTGGAACGAGTCCAAGAAGCTCTCCAAGAGCTCGTCGGCGTTGTCGATTCTCTCGGCGTACTCGCCAATGATCCAAATCATGGAGGCTCGAGCCTCAGGCTCATCCAAAGTATCCAAGTTCTCGCACAATGTGGCGATGATGCTCTCGTACTTGTTGGGATATTTTCGGAAGATGTCCTTAATCACCACAATGGCCTCTTGAACCACGTAATTGACCTTGGTTTGAATCAAATCCAAGAGGGTTGACACGCAGCGTTCCGCCGATTGCTCAACCTTGATAGCACATCTTCCAATGGCTCGAACCGATTTGCGAACGAAATCCACGTCCACCTCAGTGGCATACCTAAAAATTAATAAAATTGTATAATCATACTTGCAATATGATCAATCCCGCATAATGTCAAGAACTCACTCTTTCAATTCGGAGAGCACCTGAGCGATGTTATTCTGCGAGGCCAATCGAATCATGATGTCCAGTTTCTCCAATTTGACGTAGATGGGATCATTGTACTTGACGAAGAACACTTTCATCTCGTGCTTCAGGATGTCGGGTCGCTTTTGGATGATCAAGTTAATGTTTCTTAGAGCCACATATTGAACCTGAAGTATAGACACGGTTGTAAACACACACCCAATCAAAATCCAATCCCACGAAAGCAATTGGCCAAAAGCCTACCTCAGGTTCAGACGACAGCAACGTGACCAAAGGCGGGGCCAGCTTCTTGCTCAAACTGATGACGAACTCGGTGTCTTGACCCATCATCTCCATGTACTTCATCAGCACCTTCACGGCCGATAAGACCACGGCCGCATTAGCGTGGGCCAAACGCGGCGTAATCCGTTCGCAAATGGACTGAGCTTCGCGCTCATCTTTGGGCGTGTAGTTGGACAGGGAGTCCAAGATGAACACCTAAATCCGAAACGAGACGCTTCAGATGAAGTTTCAACACTCAACCGCCATGCATTGATTACCTGTCCCCATTCGGTGCATTCGTTCAAGGCCGTCAAGAGCTTATTTATGGTGGGTGCATTCATCTCGATGAGCGGACGACCGGTGGCCGAGGCTTCATTGATCTCCGAGAGCGCCGCCACGGCATTGGCCACCACCATGGGATTGGAATCGCTCAACAGATCCTTGAGCGAGTCCAAGAAACCCTGTTCCTCGACCAAAGCCGCGTTGATATCGTGGAGCTTGGCCACGGAGACGGCGGCCGTTTTGCGCACATACGGGTCGTCATCCTTGAGGCATTTGCGCAAAGGCTCGCAGAGATACTCGGTGATCTTATCGACTCGAATGCAGCCCATGGTACGGACAGCCAAGGCCCGAATCAGCGGATTGGGGTCTTCGCAGTCCTTGACGAACGTGTTCACGGCCATGATGGCCATATCCGGTTGGGATTTGGCATAGTTCATCAAGTACAAGTAGACCAGCTTTTTGAGCTCCAAGTTGTCGGTTTGCATGCAGTTGGCCACATCCGGGAAGAGGGCACTCACATCCTTGCCCACCGTCATGGACGCGATCACCTAAAACGTAATCAAGGGTAGGAAAGAGGGTTTGTTTTCCAAAAAGAGACAAATGGTTCCAAAAGAATCGACCCCAATCTACGTCGGATTCGTTCTCGGCGGGGTTTGCGCTCACCTTTTTGACGGCTTCGCGTTTCTTCTCCTTTTTGTCGGAGTTGAGTTCGGATTTGAGCTCGAAGATTTCGCCCTTCTTGGTGGTGGTGAAGTACTTGGAGTCCGTCATCCTGCGTGATCGAGCGATCGGTCAGATCAAGAGGGGGCGATTTACGCAAAAATGTTCGAATAAGCGAGTGAATGAGTGAGTGAGTGGGCGATCTCCGAAGGTTGGGTGCGTGTACCAGGCGGGGCCAATCACGGCTTCCTAGTTGTTCGGTGGGTTGTGGCTTTGGGAGGCGTTGACTTCACTTGACTTGATCATCGAGGTTGGCGAGAATCTACATAGTACATCAGGTGACCGCGACGAGCACAGATTTCTAGAATTTTGAGATCAAGACAGGACATTTCGGAACAAATTGTTCTTTGTTCCTCGGCAAAAGCGAAGATATTCGTCATAAATCGTCAAGGCCAGGGAGAACTGAGTATGCCCATTGACAAAATTCAGGATCATTCAAGAAATTTTGGATAATATATGAAGTTGGAAAAATCCTATTAGGGACGGGCAAAAAGTGCAAATAAATATTGCCTTTCAGGTAAGTTACAAAAAAATCGCGGAAAATGTACCTGAAAGTGCTAAATATGGTGCAGAAAAGGTTGAAAGTGCAAATAAATGTCTAAAAAGAGCAAAAGACTTTCCTTTGAACTTGTAAAGTCACTCATAAAGTAAGGGTAATGACATCTTCTCTCCTTAAGGTTTTCAAGTTTTCTTTTTGAAATAACGATCTTGGACCCTGCTCAGAAAGACTACCCCTGTGAATCAAATTATCAGCTTCATTGAGCACACCTTAGTATAATTTGGGAGAAGCAAACCATAGGCAAGAGGTCACATCACTCACATGCCGAAAACTAAAAGTTTTTCAAAAATTTCCCTTCGATGAATACGTTTGTTTGGGCAAATTTCAACTAGTCGCTGATGATAAACGGCCCTTGCCAGGGTTGCCAGGTCTTGGTCGGCTCTTATCGCCAGATTTGCCACCGAAATTCGCCAGAATTCGCCACCTCATTTCAAAAATCGCCAGATTTTCGCCAAATTTCTTTTTACTAACAACCTTATGTACATAAGCAGTCAATCATGCTGAATTAATCTTCAAGGAATGCCTATAATGGTTAATTCTTCAGTTTTGTTTTTCCAACTTCCATTTCAACTTTTATCTTTTGATACAGATTTCATGAAAGAAAGTCTCGAAGAAAAACGAAATGCCTCCACATTGACGTTCCTTCATAAACTTTTATTTGTATAAACTATACTTACAGCGCGTTTTAGCTTGTAATTTGTGAACAAAATTGAAATTTTATTGATGCTAAATAATAAAATCTTTCGGACTCTTTTCTGAAATGTAATGAAATTTATAACTCATCAAAAGCAATGTTAATGGTATTAAATTAACGAAATCTGATCAAATGCCATTACAAAATCCCAAAATGTGACTTGATCACTCTAATAGTAAAAAACATTTTCAATACCAATGACATTGTTCATGCCCTGTATTTTGACCATATGATAATAGATTGAGTAGTAAACCATAAAGAGGACGTAACTTAAACCAAACTGGGACAATCGCAAAATAATAGTTTATGCACACACAGTTAGTTAGTTATGTGTATTTTAATTGACCCTACCATCAGGAAAATCAAATTGGGAATTTTTCAAAATCAGTTACGCACGCGTTAGCCGTAGCTTTTGACTTCATGAAAGTCTCATTTTCCCAAACCCTCTTGTTAAAAATTCTAGTCTGCATTTTTTAACCAATTTTAACTGGTACACAGAATGTCATTCCATGTAAATGTCAAAAAAAGGTGAAACCCGAGTAGGGAAAAGTCATGTCTGATAAAAGTATTGGTCTGTAAGGGAGTTGGAATTAGCTGCCCGATTAAGTCCCTGAACTTACGGCAGGTCACAGAATTTAAAATGGGTCGGCTAATGGATAGATTCGTCAGTTCTACAACAAAAGAGCGAACCAAACTTTCTAGTTCTTGGTAAAAGCACAATCAAGTCATGGAACAATACTTTGTTCAAATCTCTCCCCCTTTAGTGATTGTCATCTAAAATATTTAATCCTTGGTTTTCAGTCAGAATGAAAGTCAAAATCATAAAGAGAGAATCAAAGTTTGCCTGAGTTATCGCCAAAAACGGCAATTTTGCCAAATTTTTCGCCAATTTTCGCCGATTTCGCCTTATTTTTCGCCAAATTTGCTCATTTCGCCAAATTTATCGCCAGAAATACTAAAATCGCCAGATTTATCGCCAGTGATGTCAAAATCGCCAGATTTATCGCCAGATCAGCTGATTTCGCCAGATTAATTTTTCTATCGCCAGACAAGTTTTAAAATCGCCAGTTGGCAACCCTGGTCCTTGCTGGCCACAATGAAATTTCGCGACCGGCCTGCTCTAGCATCTCCACTCTATAGACCTCTATGGCCTGGACAAATGAGGGTGATGGCTAAACTGGCCCAGTGGGGCCGTCGAATGGCCAAGGAAATTCGATATACCCTAGTCGAAACCTAGAGGGCATGAACGTCAGAAGTGTTAGTTCACACCAAGACCACTACGACGTCAGCGCCCCGTCCCATATCAACACAACAAACACAACTCCTCGATCGATTCAGGCACACACGTGGGTGTGTGAAACTGTGTGTGTGACACAAGGTTTTGGTCTTTGGAAGGTCGTGGGTTCAGAGAAAGTTGGTCAAGGCCATCAAACAGAGCTTTCAGTTGATATTCAAGAGGGAGTCTGTGGCCAATTTTCAAGGCTTTCAAGGGAGACCCACATTCTTTCTTAAACCAAAATGAAGCTCATTACCCACAACATGCTCAGTTCTCAAGGGCTCAAAGGCGTCAAAGTCGGATTCCCGTTAGTGATACAGGTAAAAAATGGCTTGAGTTGAATAATTCATCAAAACTGACGGGTCAATCAATGCTTTCTGTGTCAGGCTAAAGATGTCAAGGTGTCGGAAGTGGAGTTCAACCCGGAGTTTATCGCCCGGATTATTCCCAAATTGGATTGGCCGGAGGTGTGTCGAGCGGCTAAGGAGCTCAATCAATTGGGCGATTTGCCTCTCAAGCTGATCGACGACTACGAAAATAATCATGAATTCCTCAAGATGGCCCATCACGTGCTCCTCGAGGTCGAAGTGATCAACGGCGATCTCGTATGTCCGGAAACAGGACGAAAATTCCCAGTCACCGATGGCATTCCCAACATGTTGCTGAACGAAGATGAAGTTTGAACGCCTGAGTCCAGCTTTTTATTAACGCTTTTTCATGAAACACCCTTTCCCCCTATCATCATCATCATCCACGTTTGCCTTCGCTTGAGGTCCGAGCTTCGGAATCTCGGGACCTGTGTTCGTCCCCTTAGTTTTAGTCTTTCCCCGCCATTTTTCTCTCACCCACAAGATCCCTCCTTGACCCGATCAATCACCGGATATGGAACCAATAATAAAGTAACGGGTTGTCGAACCTTCGTTCATTGAGAAAACGAGTTTCATTGAGATTCTTTGGGTAGAGTTAGGAATAGACGTAATTTTCCCAATAAATACGCAATTGGGATGGAATGTTTCATACTAGAACTCGCTGGGATCGTGAGACCGTTGTTGACCATCGCGCTTGGGTTCACTAGGAAATCCCCAAAATGTTGAGGGAAATCCGTGAACATCGCGTTCGCGTTTGACAAAGCCCGAGAATGAACTCACACAATTCCCCACGAAATGATTGGCTCGACCCAAGATGGCCAAATCCACGTGAGATTGATCTTCAGTGGGCTTGATGAAGGTCAAATCTGTCTTTTGAAAGTACTTGGCCAGTGTTTTGGTCATGTGATCGTGATCCGAAGCCACAAACACTTTGTGGACATCTTTCATGCGTTTGAGCAATCGGCGCAAATGCTTCACGATGACTTCTTCCGAAGGCTGGCACATTTCTTCGGTGAGTGATCCTTTTTCGTTCCGATATCCCAAACATTGAGCCGAGGAAAATAGATTGGGCGCACTATTTACGAACTCACAAGCCCGTGACTGTAACATAAAAGGGAAACATAAAAAACATAACAGGGAAGATGGTATAGCGCAGTTGACTAACGCGGGGTTCGTGGTTCGATCCCAGGTCTTCCCCCCACCCTATCTGTCTAATGGATATTACGACTCAAATGGCGCCTCCAGAACCCAGAATGGGCCCCAAGACTCCATTACAATTATTGTATAGAATATTTGTAGATATATATCCAATGAGACATTTCTCGCAATAAACATTATTATTATTATATACCGTTCAAAAGCCAGCCAATCTCCCATACGACTTACCCAATCCACCCCATTTCGTAAGTGGATTCCAATAAAGGGACCTCCGCTCAAATGCTTTTGGATGAAATCCCGCGCACGCCCTTGTATCTCGTCGGACCAAACCAAATATTTTTGCAATGGTACATTTTCTTTTTGAACGGGAAACGTGGCAGGTGCTCCGGTGAATGCCAAAACCGGCCATTCCAAGGCTGGAAATCGCTTATCCCATTCTTGAGCAATTTGCGTATGATGGACATCATAGTGAAGCGGTCCATAAGTGGCTGAATCAGCGAAATCGATCTGAAACGTGTCCCAAAAGGGTCCAAATGGATTGCCATCCTTAGCATTGCAAGAATCCGGTTGAGAACCCGATCGGTGGGAGTAGCAAAGAGATGTTCTCGAAGATTCGGGCCAAACTTGAGGCGCTAATCGCTCCATAAAATCGGCCATGAGAATCACCCGATGATAGCGAGCCATTTCGGCCACTTTGAAGTACGTATCAAACGCTACTTGTACCTATAAAGTGATGATAGGAGAGAATTCGACAGCCCTGTGGTGTTAATCATGAATGACTTACGGATTTGGCCTCGCCTGGACGATATTCGACCCACGGAGGTAAGACTAAGGTTCGATTTAGACCGTGAGCGAATCCCAGAGCCCCCAGGTAGTGGTCCACTTGGTTTCCGAACCGCCCTGAATGTCAAAAAAAGACAATCTTAAAATCCTCAGAGTAAAATCGTCTTGATAATGTTTTTTTACCCATGCAAGGACAGAACATAATGTAGCCATTCTCGTCGAGGTCCTCATCACCGGCGATCATGGATACACCCACCAATGCAAACATTAGATTAAGGAGGAGCCATCGACCACCCATGGTTCATAGTCCGAGATTGTGGCTTTGAAATTTTGAAAGGGTTTATTGACCCAACAAGTATCTGTGTTAGAGGCCTCGGCGTTTCAAAGGTTTCCTCCCCATCAGCTGCGTTTGTTTTGAAATATGACCCGCTGTTAACCATAGCCATTTTTAGCGGAAACACAAGAGAGAACCAAATAAAAGATGCAAAATGAAATAAGTTTTGCGGCACTTTTCCGGGATCTAAAAAATGCGCCTCTTTTTGAACTTTTATCGATTCCAAAATAATCTTCTGATAAATAAATTTGTGTGGATTAACGGAGCATTTTGTTTTTACTCAACATCGGAACAATGAAGATAGACTTAATATCCGTCACCCTGCCTAATTTTGGCTAGAAATAAAGCCAAAAGACCAAGATTGAATGTAGAGAGGAAACTCTTCCATCGTTTCATTTTATATCTTAATAATCCTTCCATCTTTGCCTATTCGGGACGAAAAACCAGGTTCCAAAATATGTTTACTTAACATTGTAGGTTTTTCAGTTATTCTATAGATACGCCGGTTAATTTGCTGCTTTCGACCTGAGCCGAGTCAAACGCAAGCCATGTTTTTTCTTCTAGCTCACCAGTTTGCACCAAGATACATACGATACGATACAAATACACAGACATCAAATAAATGGTGTTCGGCAAGGGTCTTCTGAGAGCTGGCTAGCGATTATTTCGGATAAGAAGAACAAGTGTTTCAAAGTTCACAGAATTGGATCTAAATGACAAACCCTTGTTTGTGCCAACTGTGTATCAAATAGTGACCCATCGTTCAAATTCCTGGATTCCATCATGAGATTGGTGAGTGTATTTGCTTCTTCTTTCTTAATTGAAAGGTGGAGCGCAATCGCGAAGCTAATCTTTCTCGCGTTATCTCTTGTTCTTTAACCCCGTAATTATGTTTTCTTCATTCCACAAAATGGGAGCAACTAAGATGGATTCTTCCATTCGCTTTCAGGCTTCATCTTTGACGCGATCCCTGCTCTCATTTCCCGGCCGTCGTTTGCCTCTCCATTCACGGTTGCTCACTTCGTATGGCACGCCTGAGGGAACTTCTTTGAGTCGTCAAAAGGATTTGAAGAAACTGCCCGTGGCTCCTCTAGATCAGACCTTGAGTCGCTTCCAAAAGACCATTCCGCAATTCTTGTCCCAAGATGAATGGCAAACCAGCCAAAAGGTGGTGGCGGATTTTGGTCGACCCGGTGGAATCGGAGAGCGTCTCCAAGCGCTTCTGGAGGCCAAGGCTCAAACCACCAACAATTGGGTAAATTCTGTCCCTTTTAACAAGATTAGGATGAATGTGAATAGGATTAATTGGGTTTATTTTCTAAGTTGGCAGATTGGTGGCTAGATTGCGCCTATCTAGGTTTTCGAGGCACGGTCGTGGTTTGGTCTAGTCCGGGATTTGTTTGGCCTGAACAGGAATTTGCCGGTGAAACCGATCAATTGGAATACGCGGCCAAAGTTGTTGGTGGCCTTCTGGATTTCAAGCTCATGTTGGACAAGTGAGTATGGGGTGATTCATAAGCAATGGAGGAACAAATTGTGCTTCAGCTAAGAAAATTGTATGAATTCGAAAAGATGCGAAGAATAGCAATGTTCTAAACGAAAGGATTTCTTTTCTTGACAGAACTCCCTTGCATTCGATTTTTGACCAAAATTACCAAGGACAAAATTATCCAAATACCGAACATTCCACTTTCAAAATGTAACCTTGGCGACATTAATTCGTCAAAGGAATAAAATGACTGAATCATAATCTTACTAGATTTTTATGCCGGTTCAATCAACAGTTTTTGGAGAGAATGTCTGGGGGGTTAGTTTCTTTTTTAAGGCCCTGTAGATTTCAACGCAGAAAAAGGCGGAGATTCGTGATGGTTCTAAATGTAAAATTGATTCGTAGGCAATGCTTGCCCGTGGAAATGATGGGTAAAGATCCTATGGATATGGAACAATATTACATGGTGTATGGAACCACACGTATGCCAGGTAAAACCAAGGATTATTTGAGCCTCAATCCTAATTCCAAGCATATGGTGGTGATTCACGATAATAATGTAAGAATCTGAAAACGTTCTAAAAACATTTGAACAAATCCGCAATCACTTGTTTTCCCCCAGTTCTATCGCGTTTCATTGTACGATGATCAAGATAACATCCTAAGCGAGCAGCAAATTTTCGGATCCTTACTTCATTGCGTCAAGGACTCGCGTGAAAAAGGCCGTGGTGCCGCCGTGGGTTTGCTCACTTCGGATAATCGCGATAATTGGTTCCAAGCCTTCGAAAAACTCTTGCCCGGCAACGAGCAGACCCTAAAAGCCATCGAGACGTCGCTTTTCACATTGAATCTAGATCAAGAGCGATCAAATCAAAACGAAAATGCTTATCCGGATAGGAAGACCAAAACTGCTGCCCAAGCTATCCACGGGCTTGGTCCTAATGGACACGCAGCCAATCGATGGTTTGATAAGACCATGCAGGTAAAGCACAAACATTGACTATATGAGTTACCATTGATCGGAGAACATTGCGTGTTAGGTGTTCATCGGTTCGGATGGGTCATGTGGAATGTGTTACGAACATTCCACCGCTGAGGGTGTCGCTTTGATGAGAGTGATTGATCACACCCTCCGATGCGTGTAAGTTAGATACATTGTTGACCTACAATCTACTACTAAGATTTTACATTTCATTGGAAAATTCAGCAACGGTGGAACGAAATTTGGACCAGCCTCCAAAGGAGATCGTTTCGATTGTCCAGAGTTCCTGCCATTCCAGAATGTGGATCGTGTTCAGGAGAACATCAACTTGGCGCATAATAATCTACATAGGCAAGTCGACGCTGAAAACTTATTTTCCACGTACCTGACGTATCCACTTTCTATTGAACAGCCTGTCAGAAGATCTGGACCTTCGAGTCATGCATTTCAAAGGGTTCGGAAAATCTTTCATAAAGCGACAAAAGTTCAGTCCGGACTCGTTTATGCAAATGGCACTGCAATTTGCCTTTTACCGCCTTCACAATACACCCGGCGGTCATTACGAATCTGGTGGACTTCGTATCTTCCATCGAGGGCGGACCGATATCATTCGGTCATGTTCAGCAGAATCCGTGCGCTTTGCCCAGGATATGCTGAACAATTCAGTTTCTCCCCAACATAGATTCAATAGTATGTCCAATGCCCTCAAAGGTCACAGTGACTACGCCAAAATGGTAAACACTGAATAACAGCTCACATGCACAAGAGGTAGCTCATTTTTTGACTGCCTTAGGTTGTGTCCGGCAATGGAGTTGACCGGCATCTTTTAGGGTTAAAATTGATTGCCTTGGAAAACGGTTTGGAAGTCCCCGAGTTTTATAATGATCCGGGCTACACGAGATCCACCTATCATAGGATATCTTCCAGTCAGGTGAGACCAGATTTCAATTCAGTTTGTGTTGGTACACACATGACCTTTTTTCTCAAATCTAAAAAGCTTCTCTTTATCTCTTTTGTTGCATAGGTGTCGGCTAAATCCGAGTCATTCCTGGCTTTTGGTCCCTTGGTAATGGATGGTTACGGATGTTGCTACAGCCTTAGAGACCACGATTTCCTCCTTGGACTCAGTGCCATGAAATCTTGCCCAGAAACTAGTGTTGATAAGTTTTATGAAGCACTAGAGGAGAGCTTAAATGACATGCACGACCTATGCGTCCAAACGCAACAAAGCCACCTTTGACAGAACGTGCCTTTCTTATAATGATGCCGACTTAGTTACGACAAAACGTAATCCATTCTTACAAATATATTTCTGTTGATGATTCCCGTTTGAGAGACATTTTGCTGTGTGCGTGTCTTTATATAACTCATTACGTGGCGATGCATATAAATATGTATCCACACCGATATTTGCTTCGGCAGCACACAATGGTTATTCACTGATCAGAATGGTCCAAAGTCCATTTTGGAAAAGACGTGAGAAATAAAAGGCTGTAGGTAGGAATAGTACATGAAGAAGACGAAGTGGTTGTTGAAACGGTGGAATAACATGAACGAGGTCCCTACGCCAGTTTGTGTCCTTGTGTGTGGCACTTAACAATCAATCAATTAATCGCTATCCGAAGGAGGCGATACTTTCTTCTTTTTCTTGGGCACTTTCTTGGCCAACACCTCCTCATCCTCACTAGTTTCATCGGTTGAGATTTTGTACGAAGACACCTTTTTGGCTCTTTTACGTTTATTATTCGTGGCCCCACTGGCGCCACGCCCCCCTCCTCCACGTTGCTGCTTCCCACCGGAGCCTCTGGATGAGGGTTTTTCGTTCTCCTCCGAGTCCTCGCTTGACTCGTCAGAGCTCTCGGAGACTTTGGTGGCGCTCACATTGTTTCTGGGCTGTTTGCCCTTACCCGGGCTTTTACTGACTGAATTTGAGGACGATTTCGACTCTTTTTTCCGTTTGCTATTACTGCTCGGCTCATCGGGCTCACTATCCGAGTCCACCATGGCAAAGAGGTCCATGAACTTCTTCTTCTGAGTGTCAGTACATGCCTGCTTGGCCTGATGAAGGGCGGATTGAATGCTTTGGAGATTGAAGAACTCGTACTGTTTGCAAATCTGACGGAGATCATCCAAATGATGCAAACACAGCTCGGCCGAATGGGACAACGCACCGTTTTTTAAAGACGAGGGCTGGTTTCGTTTCCGTTTTCCCGGCCCGGCCGAGGCTTGTTTTGATAAATGGTTGGATATGATGTCCCCGAGTTTGTCGTCGTATTCGTGCATCCAGTAGATGAGGGCGGCGCTCACGAAGCGGTCGCCGGCTTCGACCTCGCGAGTTAAGAGGTGTTTCAGGAGGTCGTTGGTGGGTCGCTCTTGTTTGAGCAGAAGGAGGACGGAAGTGAGAGCTTCGGAGTGTTGAGAATAGGACAGCTTCGGGACCAAAGGCAAAACGCAATCAATAGGGAGGTCGTGGGCGGCAGTGAGTTGCCACAAGGCATACTGTTCGAAAGTCTCCCATGTTAGACTCGTCTGTAGGATGGCGGGGAAGCTATCTTTTTTGAACATGACAAAGTCTTTGGCAATGATGTGACACACGAGGGTCTGCACCTGCCTCCCGTCCACACATGCGACCACTAAGTACAGAAGGTTCACGTTTCCCACCGAGTGCTTGGGGAAGTTGGTGAAGATTTCAGGTACGAGGTACACAAACAGATTGACGTCATCCTCCTGGCATTGGCGCATATCATTCACCAAGCAAATGTCCAAACTGAATTTCTCGTCAATGGCCTCACAGAGGTCTTTGTAGATACTGGCCTTCTCCTTGGCACTCCTCGGATGGGCTTTGTCGGCACTCAAAAAATACAGCAGATAGTAGCCGATCCGAAGCTGAAGCGTATACAGCTCGGCCAGGATCTGCAAAAGGATTGTGCGCTGATCGGAATCCGACATTTCACACAAGGAGCGGAAAAGCACAAACAGAGGCCGACCTATCGAATCTTCGATATTCTCGAGGGTGGGATTTTCGGGGAAGATCCGCCCTTCAAATTCTTCGGGAATGACATCCGTCAGTTGCGAGGCCAAAGCACTACACTGCTCAAAATCCAACTGCTCAGATATCACTGTCTTGACCAAGTTGTCAATGAGCTCGCAACGTTTCTCGCACTCAGTTTCAGCCTTGAGCTCCTTTAGTGTTTCCTTGATATCGTCATCCAACTCCTCGACGGGAAGTTCGTCCGAACCGTTGCCGCTTTCACTCTCATCTCCCGAACTTTGTCTCCGAGCCGTGTGATTCTTCTTGTTCGGCGATGAGGGTGAAGAGGCGTGGCCGGGACCACTGGATTTCACAGCATTTGGATTAGGGGTGGTGGAATTGTGGCTGGTCTTACCGCCTTTTGTATGGTGTTGGTGGTTGTCTTCGTCCTCCTCGTCACTGAATCGTGCACTCCCATCGGCATCTTCATCTCGATCGACTTGAGGTAGAGGTTCGGCCGACTCCTTGGGAAAGAAGGGCGCGAATCGCTCCCGGATGAGAGCTCGAAGCTCCTTGTCCAGCCTTGAGTTATCAAAGAGAGGTGAGAGCGAGCTCACCACCCGTTTCTCCACTATGGTGTTGAGCGAGTTGTAAATGCCGGAGCGCACCTTTTCTTGCTCCTTGGGATGAAAGTTCACTATGATTCGACACAGAAAGTCCAGGAGGGTGGCGGTGATATTGGGATGATGTCTCATCGAGTGTTGCATGACCAGAATGGCGGGCTCAATGTTCATGATATTGTCCTTGTCCGGGACAAAGAAGAGCCAGTCGTAGAAGAGAGCTAACTTGGCGTTGCTCGAGGCCACCTGAATGGTGCACGTGGTCAGAAGCCATCCGATGATGGCCCAACGAGGAATAATGTCCGAGCCCAAGAGCTCGTTGGTGGGATGAATGACGCCCACGATGAATCGGATTAGATCACAGCGAAGCGACTGGGATTCGGGCGTGGAAAGATACTGTCGCTGAAACCAGTCTTGATAGCGCTTATGAGTGCCAAAGCGAACCTGAAATGCCAACGGTATTAGAACAGATTGTACTTTATTTTAATCATTGAATCTAAGCCAATCAATCGTACCTGCGAGGTGAAGAACACGAGTTTCTTCTCCATCTCGGGTGTGATGCGGGACTGTAAGAATCGGCGTGAAGTTCGCGTATGCATGAGCTGAGTAATGCCCGTGAAACTGGGCGACAGGGTCCGAGGGTGGTGGATCATGTCTTGCCAGAGATCTTGGAATTCGGGGATTTTGGCCACGTATTGGAGCACTCGCACCAAATCCCGGCCAATCACCATGACGTCGGTGAATCGCTCGCGGATCAGGCTGATGACGAACTTGACCTCCTTTTCACGGAGTTTGTCCACGTGGAAGTGGTCCTCGATGACCCGGAGGTAGGTATACACGACCGAGGCTAAAAGGAAGGGAAATTTTTCCAGCCAAGCCCGGTGCTCGACAAAGATATCCAAGAGCTGATCGGCCAACCACAGATTGGGTCTGGACACATCGCCGCCCGCGATTTGCCGCATGAGATTCCACACAATGTTCTCCATCCCGTTGACCGAGCTCTTAATCATCTCGCGGGTGAGCCAGAGCAATTGCTGTTTGGCGGCCGGAAACAACTTGGGATACTTTTCCAACACCAAATGCGTCAAGTGGGTATACACGGCGATCAGTCCATCCCGAGCCACCAGCGTCAAATCTCGGAAATATCTGGGCGCATTCTCGGCGTCGCCCAAAACGCCAATCATGAGGCCCAAACAGATGTCCTCATGGGTCTTGGGGTCCTTGGACACGGCCCCGGCCAAGGCGTCATTGGACTCCTTCTCAGTCTTATCGGTCACCAAAGCCTGAACTAGGGCGTAGCATCGATCGTGGCGTTCTTCCAGGTCATCGCGCGACTCGATCACACTCGTCATGAACAATCGGGGCGGACCCGAAGGCGGTCCTCCGGCCTTCTTCAGACCGGCTCCTCCCCCGTTCCCACTCCCAATTCCCCCACCCGTCATGCCCGTCACGCCCATCACTAATGTTCCACTCGTGGCGACGGAAGAACTATGGTCCATACTCTGAAAACCCGCCCTTCGACCCAACCCGGCCGTCCCACGTGGCCGTGATCGGGGCCCGCGATCCCAGATTCCTCTTTGACGGTTCCCGAAACGAGCCTCGTCGTCGTCCAATGGCTTGGGTGGATCAGGGGGCGTGGCCGAACCTCTAATCGGATTCTCCGTGGTCTAATATCCTCCTCTCACGCGCTCTCGAGGGATCATAATGGCATTTCGGGGAGGAGCGGGGGGCGTGTCGGTGCCTAGAGGGGCCTGCCGTGTCTCACGCGAGTCTGTCCGGGCTGTGGGCGGGCCAGTTAGGGCGGCACGAGCGGCATGAACGTCTCTCGGGGGCTCGTGGCCATAAAAATGCGGCATTTTCCGAACCAATCACAACAATAACAAAGCCAGCGAGCCCTGCTAAAGACACCTAATCATCCGGAAAAGCCGGGATGTCAGCGGAAAAGGCCGATTCAGGGCTTTGAACTCGGCCAAGTGCGATCTAATGGTCAATGAATGTGGTCTAAAGTTGGATCATGGGATAGTAGGCATCCACATTGAAAATCCGGGAACTGATCCGGATAGGGTCCTGCCTCCTTGAATGTCCCTCTCCTTCTGTGTTCATTTCGTCGTTTCTCGCTGATGATGATGATCAAGATCCGCGCTGGACCGGTCGACGAACACCCATCAGGTTTGCTCGCGGTGATTGGCGGCGGCTTGGCCCATCAGCTGGCCGATTTCGCGCGCTCGCTCGATCCCAGCGCCACTAGGGCTGGCTGAAGAGTGCTTAGGATCCCTAGGGTGGGCTTCCTTGGCTTGAGGCAGAATCTTTGCCCGGCGTGCTTTTGAAGAGCCAGAAAGAAGCACTGCCAGGCGAATAAGCTGGGAATGAGTGGCTTGAGGGCGGCGAGGCGCTGGAAAACGAGGTAACGGGGAGCGAGTTTGATATTGATAAAAAGTAGTTGACCAAGATTGGGTTCGAGGTTGGAGGTCGGGGCGATGGACCATCAGATGAATGGTAATCCATGGAAAATAGAGAATGTTATTTTTGATTTATGATTGTAACTTCCACGATTCCTATAGCTATAAGTCTGATGGACCGATCACTTCTGAGACACCCTGATTCGGGAACAGGGAGACGTCGACTTTAACAACACTTCATGGATATGGAATCAATGCTAGATAATTGCCGTTCAAAGTTGATATCTGTGAATACCACGTTTAAGGATTTTAACTACATAATTATAGTCCCTCAAAGATATTTGGGTCAATTGGAGGGGATTTTATTGTATCAATCTTTCAGAACAATCGGAGAAAAGTAATAATAAAAAACGCAAAACTCTCTATTTATAGAACTCGTGTTCCGTCTCGTCCTTCTTGATATTGTTCTTGTAGCCCTTTTCAAAGTCTTTGGGCAACACGATGTACCGATTTTCTCGCACAGCTTGCATACCAGCCTCTTGGCAAATGGCGTTGATATCAGCTCCGGAAATCTTATCAGGACGGGCCACGTAGTCTTCCAGATCCACTTCATCCGACAAGTTCATCTTGGAAGTGATGGTGGAAAAGATCAAGCGCTTCTGTCGCCTAAAAGATTAACCACCCCAATCCGTTTGTAATTCATAACTTATTCATCATGCGCATTTCTCCCTCTTTCATTCACTCACCGATCTGGCAGGGGAAATTCAATTTTTCGATCCAATCGTCCCGGTCGCAAAAGGGCGGGGTCCAACGTGTCCTGACGATTAGTGGCCATAATGACCTTGACATTGGTGGTTTGATCGAAACCGTCCATTTGATTCAGAAGCTCCAACAAGATCCGCTGAACTTCACGATCGGCTCCCGTTTGAGCGTCAAACCGCTTCGTAGCAATGGCGTCGATCTCGTCGATGAAAATGATGGCCGGAGAATTTTCCTTGGCCAGACGGAATACATCTCGGACCATTCGCGGTCCCTCACCCAAATATTTTTGCACAAACTCTGAGCCCACCACTCGGATGAACGAGGCCGTAGTATGATGAGCCACGGCTTTGGCCAACATAGTCTTCCCACATCCCGGAGGTCCATACATGAGCACACCTCGAGGGGGATCAATACCAATCTGTTTATACAGATCAAAGTGAGTCAACGGCAATTCCACCGCCTCTTTCATCTCTTGTTTCTGCATGTCCATCCCACCAATATCCGAGTACCCAACATCGGGCTTCTCATCCGGCTAAAACATTGAATAAGGTTTAATACTCATCTTCAACCCGTCACCGATTTTTGGACCTACTTGCAGCATAGAAATGGAGGAATCGGCTTCCGGCGGCAAAACATCGACTAAAGCGTTCGAGTGTTTATGAAGCGCCACCGAAGCCGACGGTTTCAACAATTCCCGGTCCAAAGTCGAAAGAATTCGCACGTAGTAGTTGGATCCCGTGGTGGATCCCACGATCCCCGTGTTTTGATCCACGGCCTCGAGGAATTGTCCGATAACCAAAGGCACGGATTGGATGCGCTTGACCTCTTCCTGAGCGTGCAAGTACTCCTTTTTCAAATTGCGCGTCTCATCCTTGATGTACTCTTCTTGGACCTTGAGGAACTCCAATTGTTGTTGAAGCTGCTTGAAACGGGTGTACAAATCTTCAAGATCCGGATCCTCATTGGATGACGTCGAAGTCAAGGGCAAAGTCGAGGCGGGGCTCGAAACGGGCTGAAATCCAAAGCGATGATCAATTGAGAGGATTTAGGGAAAGGGGAGGATGAGCGGGAGATTACCTTCTCTACTACGACCTCCATGATATTGGATTGAATTGAGTTTTCGGGTAGCGAATTTAGTGTACTGTATGTAGGTTTGTAGAAAACCAAATGTTGTTTATGAACGAAGAAAGAGTGAAAGATTCAGCTGATTTGTCAAGCAGGCTCATCTGAAAGTTGGCTGTTGAGGCTGGAACAAGATGAATTGCATTTTCAGCTTGGCCTGATCACAGATTGACACCGGGAATAAGACGAGCGAATTCTCATGTCGGTATCGATGATTATTTTTTTGCATCAACCACGTGGGAGTGATTCTGCGCCAACGGCCATTTAGTGATCATAATTTGAATAAAATTTTACACTTAAGGTTGAAATCTAGTTGATTTGAGTTAGAACTGCAAAGTTGCTTGAGGTTAAATCATCATTAACCCATTATATTCGATTACAAACACGCAACCTAGGAATTTTTTTTTCGCTCATGTACATGGAAAATTTGAGATGATTTGAATTGCTAAGATCCTTTGTAAAGGACACCAAAGTTCTCAGTCAGATATACAATGTCAACTAAGTATATGTTCGGGAAGGCAGGAAAAAATGTGTTTTTTGGAGACCACATTACCAAACTGATCTTGGAAATAATCCTGTTAGCACCATAACTCGAGCACAAATCGCACTGAGATTAAACCACAGAAGCTTTTGGGACAACAGGATGAAACTTTGAGGCCAAAAAATCAAAAGGAAACGGTTCTGCCTAAGCAGGGTATCAAAATGATAAGTTTGTTAGGGACGGGCAAAAAGTGCAAATAGGTAGAGCCTTTTTAGCACGGATTTTTTAATGATATGGTAGTGGATTTTGCTATCATTCACATGACTTGCGAAGTTCTTTGATTTATTGAAATATCAGAAACAGAGACCATTTTTTGTAGATCAGCCCGATTGTGGATTGAAAAGATGAAAGAAATTATGCATAATTTGAAAAGCAAGAGCAAACTTAGTTTTTAAATATGATTTGAAAGGTTCCAATGAAAATATGTGGTATTTGGTTCTGAACAACCTTATTAAGAGCGTTTTTAAAGATTTGCTAAATGGTCGTGATAGATTTTTTTTCTCAAGTCTTCGGCAATCTGTTCAAAGACACAAAGAGGATAAACAAAGGATAACTCACAACTAGGAACGGGCAAAAAGAGCAAATATACATTGGTTTTTAGTTACCAAATGTCGCCCCAAAACCATCACAAAATCACAAAATAAAATGCAGAAAATGCACTTGCACCAGATTTCTTCATCAACTTCGTTACCTTGAACAATGCACAGTTGGCCCAGAATGATGATTTGTCGGAAATTAGGATTTTGACCTTCTTCTAAGTTTGAAAAAAGATATTATGTTTGTTTGAACACTTCAATAGTGTTCAAGAATACCCAGGATCAATTATAATTTTCTTGCATCATTTTGAAAATAACTGTTTAGTTATGGAGTTATGTATAGCCAAAAATATAAAAAAAAATCTTCACTAGAAAATTCTTCAAGGACCCACCGTGCGATGGATCAACAACCTTGGGTACTCTTACGGGGATGCAGAGGAAAGATCAAAAAATTGAAATCACCCTATTTATGGTTTTATCTACTGAAGGTTTGCCAATGTAAGATATTGGCACACAAGGCACAAACATCTTTGAAGGGAACATGTACGAACGGCGTATTAAAAATGCAAATGACTTTATAACCTGAGAACAGTAGCCAGAGAACAACCTGAGAATATCTAAAAAATCATTAGAAACATTTACTCTGCAAGAACATGCTCTCGAAATATGACCAGTTTCAATCGCCTCACCCACTTCCTAAAGTAGGCGACAACATAATCTTTAAGGATGGTTTTGCAGACCCCTCCAAGAGTTTCTAAAGCAGGGGTCGGCAATCTTTTTTAGGTCAAGGCCCACGAAATTTGATTCGTGTTGTCAGGGGCCCACCACACAGGCATTGTTAGGTTCAGGGGCCCACAAATTAGCGATTAAAGGGCTTTGGGCCCATGAGGCCCATTATTTTAGACTTTCGCCATAGCTCCTGGGCCCACCAACGACCACCCTTGGGCCCACATATGGGCCGTAGCCCAACGGTTGCCGACCCCTGTTCTAGAGGCACTCTAGAGTTCTGGTTATTGTTTTTTTTACCAAAAGTTGGTAAATGACAAATCTGAATGAATGGGCGCATAGTTCCAATTAAGAACGTTTTGCAGATCATCGCGGGACCTATTATATTTGGGCGAGAAATTATTGCAGTCATTTAGCAACAGACGAAGCCAACAACGGACGTGGTGTCGTGGGCACAACAGTTTCCTACATTGATAGAGGTCATTTGTTCGGTTCTCCATTCTGATCTTTCCCAATGAAACTTTTAGACGTTGTTTCACACCCACAGGCGGAGAACCATTCAGAAACAGGACTATTTTTGTGGTAATGGATTTATATTATACCTTTATTTTTTACAGGGAATGGGAAAGTTAATCATTAACTTTATTGGGTATAGTTAACAATTATATGATATTTGGTCAATCTACGAGTTACTGTTGGCAGATCCTTCTTTAAATGCTGTTAGAGGATCAGCTCATGCATTTTCCGGACGAAGATCTATGGGCAACAAATCGAACAATGAAGGAGCCCAATAAAGAAGAGAGGAGGACTTCAGAGTGCAAACTAGCTTGGATTACTTGGGATTTGGAGGTGCTTTCAGAACGTAAGTAAAATCACTTCAATCGCTACAGCTGACCCCAAATCCTGGGTTAGGACAGAGCCCATGACAGCCCGATTGTGATAAAATTTTGTATCTGGTCAGTGATTGTTGTCCTTTGTATGTGCATCGTTCCCGCTTGTTTCCGCTTTGTCTACATCTTGATGGGGGTGTCTCTGCGTATTTTGGCATTTTCATTCCTTCTACTTTATTTTTATTCAATTGGACTCGAAGTGCAAAAATTGTCCTCTTTCCTTTTTCCCCTGCCTAAGCTATACTCTTTTTTAGACATTGTGTTTTAGAGTGGCTTAACCAATAAACAATAAAGTCAAATACATGAGTGATTGTTCTAAGATGAGCTCGAAACCCATTCTGTTCAGGGAAAATGACATCATACACTTCCAAACAATCTACAAGCTTGGACTTCATGATGTTCTCAAAAACTTTTGCCGTACTGGAGGTCAGAGAAATGCACCTTATAGGTCGGTTGTTGAGGTAGTTTGGAAGTATAGTAAGAGCATATCTAGAGGCATAGAAGAAGTATAGAAGAAGAATATGAGATGGAGTAGAATTAACCATGCTCGATCAAGTTTTGCTACACAAGCTGCGGTTTTCAATCACAGCTTATATAGTAAAACTTGATTGAGAATGGCTATTTCTACTGTGTCGTATATGCTTCTTTTGTGTTTCTAGATATGCTTTTACTATACTTCCAAACTACCTCAACAACTGACTTATATTTACTAGGACGAGCCTTCAACCTCCGCTCTTCAAAATTTGTCGCGTTGTGGATTGAAGAGACTCGAAATTGCCTATCTGAAAAATGGACAATGTGATGGCTGGCACTGCTGGCCGGGCGAGGCTCAAACCTCCGACCCTAGCACCCACAATCCAAGAATTTGTTTCTGCCGGGAAAAACAGAGTCATAACCAGGACTGCCTATAAAACAGTTTAGGGTCCCAAATTCTAAAGTTATTTAGTAAACCTTGTTTTTTTTGATTGGCCAAGTCAAGGACCTCTCTAAAAACGTTCTCCACGGCCAAGTGGATCAAGAATGAAAGCTTCGTTTGCATTGTTTTTGAAAAGCAAGAACATTGTCGAACCTTGTTCTTCAGGCAATGGCGAAGAATGCCATATTGCAGGTAATTTATTTGCTGAAATGAGTCTTGTAATCTGACAAAAACGATTTTGAGGGTTAACAATGTTGCTTTCATGACTTGATTGGATCATTTGCAAGTTAGACAACTCTTAAAGGTCCACTTGACGAGATGTCCGTGATGATCTTGGCGATTCCTCTGATTTAACTTGATCCTCTTCGTTGATTTGGGAAAGCCTATACGTAACCGAAAGCTTGTCTCGATTGGGTGACGATGTGAGCATCGTTGACGATGAATCCATGAAATCCGACTCGTCATGGTCATTGAGAGAAGACTGATCTTTATGGCTTGAAGGATCATCATCCGAAAGACTGTCTTCATCATCGTCAACATCATCATCATCATCCATAGATAGAGTAGGTGCATTGGAATACGGAAAGCCATCTGATCTGCAAAGTTTTTGCAACAACTCGTGCATGTTGTCCAGTTTCGATTCCAGTTGGCGAATAGTTTGGTGGAGGTTTTTCAAAGTGGAAGCGTCCGTTCCCCGTTTTTGTGACAATCTGAAAATAATAATAATGTTTATTGCGACTTTTCGTCATGTCAGGCAGGTCAAAACACAAGTGTAAAATAAAATAAAAAATAAAAATATACGTGTATGGTCATATACATGATTAAATGACAATGTCAATGGTTAAAACGTATAAATAGATGAGTAAAATTGTGATATCACAGTTGAGTTGACTAGAATGCGTTTCATAGACGATGATAAAACGGAATCGAAATACCTTTGCCATCTAACTTACTCGTCACATTTATCCTTGATGCTCTTGTTCAAGTGAGATGGAAGAGCTCTATGGCCTTTGTAGCTCTCCGGCTCGTATTCCCATACATTTCGATATTTGCCCTCCAATCCATGAAGTTTCCTTCGAAGGAATTTTTGGAGGAATGACGGGAGCTTGTAGAAGAGAGGAGAGAACAAAATACTCTCCATGTAGGAGATCAGATGAACTTGCTGAATGGATTGATGGAGTCTGGATTTCTTGTACAACTCTTGTACATCTGACACAGCCATACCGAAAAGCAAGTTCATGATCACGATGGCCACCACGATGATAAAAATTGTCAAGATGGCATGAGCAGTTATCGGAAAGTACTGCGGAATATCTTCGTCATCGATGTACCCAATGCCATGCGTTTCGGAATTGTTGGTTTGAGTGATATTCAAGAAAATTGTGTCACGTTGTGGATAGTAGAGATCGTTGTACTCAATCTCTCCCGTCATCATCACCAAGACCTACGTATGTCAATAAGAAATTTGAATGACACCCTAATGCTATAGAAACAAAAAAGTGGTAGCTACCTTGATCGGTGCGGAGAGTGCCTCCACGAAGGCAACCTCTTTGGGAAAAAGAACCACAAATGAGAGGCCAAAGCCAAGAATGAGGGAAATATACGCCACGAAGAAGTTGAAGAAACTCCACCCCACGTTTAGTAGCATTTGGACGTATTTTCCAAATCTGGGAACTTTGCCAATAAGGAACATTTGTAAGATCCATGTGGTAAGTACACCAATTCCTGCAGCATGAAATTGCCAAGAGGAAAATGTGGGATCTTCTGGTCCAAATCCAAAAGGGTTGAAGTGGAAACTGATCAGAGGAAAGGACAGAATCGTCATCAAATTGAGGACCGATTCCCATTCTTTGAAGTACATGTCTTTGAGATGGATGAACTTGGTAGTTTCACGAGCCACGTAGATTAAATTGAAAACGATGAGCAATAACCAAGACACTCTGGCGCTATTTACGGCAGCCAAATGATCTGGTGAATGAAAATCACACTTGGATTCTCGGAATACTCGTTCCATATAGGAAAGGTCTTGAATTGCCATGAAATCCTTTGGTTTGCAAAGTCCATTGTACACAGATACGATGTACACGGAGTAGGTTATCGAGTAGATCAGGTGACTGATCAAGATAATGATGTAGTAGAGCCACTTGATCTGTTGCCACTTCAGATGAAGAAAGCTCAATGAGAGAGGGTGCATGAGGATTTTCTCGAGCCGAGCAGGATCGTTGTTGTGCATTTGCAGAATCTCCGTGAAGAGACCCACTTCACTTATGTAGTAGTTACCCGCCGATGGCATTAGCAGATTGAAGTCCATCTTTACCGAGGTCTCGTATTCCTGCTCAGGCCTTCCAATTTGCATCCCACTGTCAAGGCGTTCCTCAATGGTTTTCAATGTATTTGGCACGTATTTCATCACAAAGTACAGAGCTGATTTTCCCGCCTTGTTGCGCAAACACAGATCCGCTCCATTTTTTATCAGCAGCTTCACTCGTCGAATTTTCCGGTTGAGAGCAGCCAAATGTAAGGCCGTGGTTCCATTTACATCACCTTGATTGATGTTGGCACCTCGATTCAAAAGAAGTTGCATACATTCTGTGGCGCCTTTTAGGTTAGAATTGATGGCAAAGTGGAGCGGAGGTCGACCTTCACAATCCAAACTATCGACATCTGCCCCGTGTTCGATCAACAGTCGCATTACTGGAACCGAATGCATTTTGGCGGCAAGGTGGAGAGGGGTCTCCTCATGGGAGTTTTTGGCATTAGCATCCGAGTTTCCTTTGAGCAACAGTTCAGATGTCTCGACATAACCATTGGCAGCCGCAATGTGTAGAGCTGTTTCGCGCACATTTTCACCCCGAAGGGCATCGACCAAGACCCCCTCTTCCAAGAGAACTTTGGCACACTCGTGAAAGTTGTGCTCGGCGGCGGTGTGAAGTGGCGTCTCGGTGAATTTCCCTTTGCCCGTTTTATTGGCTTTGTTCTTGAGCAAATATTTAACCGTGTCCAATTGATTAGCTCTCACTGCAACATGCAACACGGATTGGCCATCTCTGTCCTCGCCAATATTTAGATTTCCTGTTTCCGTCGCTCTGCTGCTATCGGTTAAGAGCTCCAATGTGCGAATGTCGCCATTCATGGCTGCGAAATGCATTGGTGTGAACTTGTTTGTGTTGTTCCAGTAATTGGGCGAAAACCCTCTCTCCAATAAGAGCGACACACATTTGTAGGCCTGTTTCTGCACAGCGATGTGCAAGAGCCCATTGCCCTCACTGGCTTGCCTTTGGAGTTTGGGTCTCACTTTCGTATGGGGGGTTCTCTCACTCTCGGGGTCGTCGTGATTGTTTTCGAACAGATCCAAAATCTCTGCCAGCATCTCCTCTTTATCCTCCTTGATGGCGATCAGAGCGGCACAACTGCACGCAGCCTCATCTTCCATGCAAAGTAGTGCCAAAGAGGTGAAATCATCCTTGAGAACGGCTTGTTCCACGTCGGGTTTCTTGTCGGTGATGTGACTATGAAGTCTGTGCATGCTCTCCACCATGAAGCCCACCGCACTGAAGGAGAGGCTGGACTTTTTTTCGAGGCCTAATTCTCTGGGCATATTGCTTAAACTGATCACTTCAGGCTTCTTCGTGAATGTTCCTTGGACGATTCCAACATGTTGTTGTTGAAGAGAGACGCTTCGAACTCTTGAGTTTGAGTCATTGAATCCAATTGGCTTTGAGCCAACACCGGATCCTGTTGTTGATTCTGCAGTTCTTGCTCCTGGTGCCTTTCGATGATTCGCTGTCTTCCTTCCCAAGTAACTGGATTCCGAATGTGATTTGATCATTAGCTTCGTGTTGCGCGGAAATGTCTTGGCGCGTGCGGCACTCTCGTAATTGGGTTTGCCATTGGCATTCATAGTAGGTTTAGTGGTGCTACTTGTGGTGGTCGGCGACCTGATACTAAGTCCTGGTTTATTTGCTTGATGAAGACCCTCGTCACCTCCGAACGGTTGTGCTGGTTGACTTGTGATTGCCCTGTCCCTGGTGATGGCAGACATCCGATTTGTTGGTTTCCTCGTTGCTTTTTGCGGCAATGAAGACTCTGTTTCATCCCCTTCCAGCTCGAGCCCTGAGAGTAATTTCTCATTTCCGGCGGAGTTAGAGGCCATCACCGCTTTGTTCGTCTGGCTAGAGTCTCACCAAATTGGCTTCAAGTCGAGGACATAATACGTTGTAGGAAGTAGTATAAACACCACACATAAGCATACTCAAAAGATGATTCCATTGAGACCACGCTCGTTTTTTAAACTAAACATGGTAGTCTACGTATATGGTAGTGTGTCACAGCCTGAGGCTTGGGGAGTTTTAAGGCTTTATCGCCTCATTCACAAGATATCGGAAGTGTTTTGACGTGATAAAGGCATAGGCATAGACATCACTCACCGCTTGGGCATATTTCAAAGGAATCGGTGCACTTAACCTCATATTCCTAGAGCGTGTCGAGAATTGGACCACATAAAAATTTAGCTAAAGTGACTGGAAGGGAGACATGACGAGTCTTTTGAACACAGTAAACACTCGGATCAGCTTTCAAAATTCCTCTCACACATGAATGCTTAAAAGCCCTCTCAAGAATTCCCTGTTCAAGGTGATGATGTTCTATGCGTAAGGCAGATCATGTTGCTGCTTGGAAGGAAAACTTGATTCTGGTTGGAAAATGATTCTGAGAATTCGTCTAAACTCATCGTGTTGGTCGGTCGGTCGGTCGGTCCATTGGTGGGTAGCCCGATTTCTGTGGCCAGTGGGACTCTTGCATGATTTTACGCCGTCCAGCCATGGTGCAGAAGGTAACTAACTACCTCTCATTCTCCCTCCCTACCTGAAACATCCGCTTTGCTCTGCTTCTCTTGGTTATCCTCTTCATGTGACCAGAGCTAGTAGCAAGAGTGTGAGAATTTTTGCTCATATAAAAGAGGCTCTCCATCATCGCTCTCTCGATCTACGAACCCCGTCCCTTCGTATCTGCCACTCACACTGGCGACGTCGTTGTAAATAGAACCTGGGCTTGTGTTTGAGGTGCCCCAAAGCAAACTTGGTAGTGGAAACAGACCCGTCCTTTTGAAGTGTTTGGTTTTGGAGCTTGAGAAGGAGACATCTCTGAACGATATGCACGTGCACCATGCGAATGCCGCGATTTCCAGTCAAATCTCAATTTCGACTTCAAACAACGTTTCTAAGTAAAAACGTGTTCACTAATCGGTCCAGACAGTCCCATGATAGTAGCAAATCATATTTTGATTGAGCTAGTATTTATCAAGAAGAGAAGCCATTCCTGTTGGCGAATTTCATTTTATGTGGTAAAAATCGATTTTGAGGTCGTGAAAAAACCAACGAGTAATTTCCACTCATAGAGACGAACGATTTGACTTTTTGTCGGCTATTATTTGGTCGCGGTTTGCAATATTTGATGGAGGTATGCACAATTGACAATGAAGAATACTTGTTTTCTTTTCAACGTTAACATTGAAATTGGAATTTCATGCAGATTCATCATTGCATAGGATGGATCTTGTTAGTAGCCGCTGATTGGAACTTATTGTTTAGACGATGATAAGAGCTTTGATGAGTTGATGGGAATTCACCTTCGGAAAGGACACGACTTCTTTTGAGTTTTGCGATTGGAGGCACGTCTGTAGTTTACTGGGCAGGAAGTCGAGATAATACCCCGTGCTAATAATACCACGCGTCAGTAACAGGTACTACAATATTTCACAAGGCCAACTGAACGGTGGAAGTTGAAATCAACAACATTTGACAAATTATGCCGGGATCAATGGAGTCACTAGAATCAAGTTAAATGTTTCCCGTTGGTTCTTTTTCCATTGATGGTAGTAGAAATGACGGTCCAATGGAGTTGGTGAGAGAGATGGAATAATTTGAATGCACAATCAGATAACCTCATGTCATTCGAGTTCGCATTTATTTGAAGTCAAGACTCCTCGTTAGTTTTCTTTCCGAGGGGGATTCTTATCAGTCGAAAATTATCCATTCATTAATGCTAATTACTTGGGAGGAAAAGCATGGTTATCAATTATGTTTATTTCTTAATATGAGGTGTAGACGATTATTTGCTCGATAAAAAAAAGAAAAAAAAACCAATTTCTTATCACAGGTGACATTTAAACCGATCAAAAACTCCCGCAAGATTTATCTAAAAGGTCCATATTGTCTGGTCTTTGGGCTCAAGGCACAAGGTCTGTTTTTCCATTGAGGAGTGTATCCAATCCATTTGTTGCCAACTGAAAGATAATTCAATAGAGCATGAATTTAGGTCCTTGAGTGCTCATGCATAACCAGCTTGAAGTTGTTCAGACTTACTCCACTTTTGACCAAGGAGAACGGGACAAGCAGCATGAAGGGTTAAGTAGTCTGGTCGGCCATCACTCTTAAGGTTAAACCAAAACGCAGCAGAGCCCTTTTCAGGAAAGATGGACACGCCCAAGAATGGCCAGACAGTCGCACCCCCTGCAAACCAGAGCAAGAATTGAACAGTACCTTCAGGGATTTTTTGTCAATTGAGATTCACTCACCTGCGATCGGAGCATCTAAAACGGTCATGACGGTAGAAATACGATTCACTCTAGAGGTAGCGTCTCGAAAGGCATTTGGGTCCCATTTGCTAAAATCAGGGTGTGTACCGTAGTGACCTCCAATACCATAGTTGCCACACTAGAAAATGATTTCATATGAGAAATAAAGCAAAAATAATATTTCCATTTCTTGTTTCACCATGAAGGCATCTGATTCCTCTTTAAAACTGGAGGCGCGAAGTCCTGTAATGTGTTCCACTCGTCGAGTCATTTTCTCCAAGTGAATATTGTGAGCTTCATGAGGCCAAGCACTATAAAAATCAAAAAAATATATACATCTGACTTTTTGCCCTAACTTTAGTTGCGCTTACTTTTTCATCGTCCAATCGTTAATCTGATGTCTTGGGTTCATTCGACCGGGTGGAAAGTCCAAATGAGGACCCAGAAATCGCGTGAGATTGTCACATTCATGAGGGTACATGAGCTCTCTTAGCACGGCAATGTAAGGTTCCTTGCTTTGAATTTCTACTTTCATGGGGCCCAATCGCAACCAAGGCGAGTTGTTATGGGCATAGGTGCAAAACAGATCCTTTGTATCATTGGCGGTCTAAAAGCAAAGGTTGAAGGGATTAAGTTGAGGATTCAAATTAAGTGTTTAGAAGGCTTCTTGTCTACCCTAAAGGTGACCCCTGTGCAAAGAAGTTCCTTTTGAAGATCGGCTTTCTGTTTGACCTCTGGCATTTCGAGTGCTCTGTGATTTTCGGCCCTTTCTTCGTCGGTGATGGGATCTTTGAGCTCGAAGGTCTTCTTCTTGAATTTCTTCTTCTTTCGCAATTTTGGGTCTAATGGGAGATCGTGGGTTCGAGCCCCAGAGCGAGAACCTCTCCGAATCTATTGATAAATTGCAAAATGGCATCAATCCAATCCAATAAAAAATAGTAATTGGAAACGTCAATTCCAATTCACTTACCAATGTTTCATCGTGGAGAATCTTGGCGTTTCGAATGTCTAATTGAATATCTGTTAAATTCCTTTTGCTGGCCATGAACGTTTCAAAGGGCTTCTCGTTGGAAGCTTCTTCATTTTGGAATTTGTCTACTAGAACTCCATAGAAATCAACCATGGTATTGTACAAGCCCTGAACTTTACCCTGACGAGCGATTAGGTCCAAGTCCCAAGCTGAAACAATTCAATGCATGTATGTAGTCAAGAGCCATTGAATTCTCTGGACGACCAGGTTAGGGATAAGAATTTTGATTTCTTTTAACAACTTACCAATATCGTTCTTTGACAAATTATGTTTTCTTTGTGTCGTGTTCGTACAATATTACCCATACGTTTTTCAAAATCCTGCTCAATCAAACATCAGTCAAAATTTATGCACTCTCAAAGTCCAGAACATGGTGCGATTGAGTTGGCTCTCAATGATGTTTTAATTTAACACATAAGGGCGTGCTCATTTATTCTATGCACTCTTATGTCTAGGGAAGATACTAACTTTTCACTCTGGCATTCGATTGAGCTGAAAATTGAAATACGTGGTCTACTCAACACAAGGAGGGGGTCATTTGCTGAAAAAAGCCATCACTTTGTTCGTACTAGAAATCATGATACATTTTACTAACGTCTTCGACCACAAAATTCAGCGGTTCTTAATGTAATACTTGAGTTTATGGATGGTACACAATTGACACAATGATTGGTTAGGTGTACCTGTTAACTTCAGAACGCTGGGTTCCGATAAGGCATGGATTCCATTTTTGATTTTGGCTTCAATGACGCCATTCTCAATCATTTGGGTGCTATTTAGACTGTATAGTGAGTGTAAGCGAGCTAATCCGTATGCAGCTCCATGAATATCGTGCTCATCGGGAAGTTTTTCTTTTTCTCTGTCTCTCAACTCATCTGAAAAGGATTTCATTTATGATGTCACGAGAGGAATTGTGGAATGAATTCTTTGCAAATTGAGAATGAGCGCAGCGCTTTACCAAAGATTTGACGAGTTTCGTTTTCCACTTTGAAAAATTGCTCTCGGATCTCTTGCCAACCAAGAGCAACATGTCGGATCATGAGGTATCCATTAATTGGTTGTCCCAAGTAATCAAAGTTGGGCTCTTGGTTTAATTGAGCTTCCTTATGACTTTTGATGTATCTGTGGATGGAGCCTTATTCATAAGTGTGCACTTACGTATATCTTTTTTTTAAATATTTTGTTGACCTTACTTGACTAGCGATGCTTTCATGTCGTCCATGTTTTGGATGGCTTTTTCCATGTTTCGCACAACTTCGATCTCATTTTTCCACAACTCGTTGAGCTGCCCCAAAGATGTGAACAAGTCATGGCCACCATAGTTAGCCAAATTGATGCGACAAATGCTAAATAACGTGATGAGGACACCAATCACTCGCATTTTTATTTTAGTTTAGAAAACTTTCACCATCTGACGTTTGGTGATCACCCAAAAAAAGAACAGAGTCGAAAATCTTTCTGTACATGCACTTTTTGTCGAAGCCCAGGTAATAATGCTGAGTACAAAGTGGTATCAAGTATTTTTCCTTGTGACCCAGTGAAAATGTTCCGAAGAAACAAACCCTCGCACCCTCGATTTTCTTCTTTTTTTTCTATGGCAACATCTGATCCACCTAAAATTCCACGAATCAAAAATATGATCGAAACGTTAGGCTTTGAGAAAAACCTCGAGAACCAGCAACATTATTTTCATGTACTTCATAGGTTTGAAATAATGATGTATTTGTATTTTAATCCTACTGACAAATTTCAATAATGCAAGTTGAAAACAATTGTTAGGCCATATCTCCTTGTGACCGTAAATCAAATATTGAACAAGGATGTTTTTATTTATTTTTCTAAGCCTTCTTCTTGACCCAATTGATTCTTCTCCTGTTTGTCGTCCTTGAAAATGATATTTCGAACAATTTTAGCCAAGAGTTGAGTATCTTCAGGAGTGAAATCTTGATCTTCAAGTTCGTCCAAATGCTCCAATTTATCTCTCAGCTCATCTGAGATGAGGGTGCTTTCTGCCTGATCTTGATGCCGCAGTTCATCGCCAAAGTTGTGCGCCTTTTCAGGCTTAAGATGAATGGACAATTTGGAATTGCAACAAGAATGTCGTATTTGGACGTGCAAGTTTTCATTCGCCTCTAAATGACCGACTAAGATGGAAACCTTTAAGCTTGGGCATTCGCACGTCTTTGAGCAATCTTTCACAAAGTTGTCTTTTTCAACGTGTTCCAAAATGGCTCCTTTGACCAGCAATCGCTCCGTGGTTCGTTTTTGCTCTAGGGTGACCCGACCAAAAGGAATTTCTTGGTGTTGTTGATCATTTGAGCCCTGGTTTCTAAAAGAATATTGGGCGTGTTTCTCCGACATTTCTTGATTGCCATTATGGGTTTTTGTAACCACGTTGAAAGATGAGTCCGAGGCTGAAGCCATTTTCTTTGTAGTGAAATCTCGGGAGGCATTTTGGGGCTCATCAGCTAAATCTTCCCCACTGGAACTTTTAAGAATGTCGTTTGATCTTTCATGGGACATTTTTTTCTGTTTTTCTTCCAATTCCTGGAGATCTTTTAATGGATCATCATCTTTGAGTGAGGAATCACTGTCGTCTTCTTCTACGTCGTGGAATTGTTCGAAATCAGAAGTTTCTGAGGGGGTTGAAGTACTGAGGTCATAAAAGGCTGTTATGGCTGCATCATGTTTGGCTTCCTTGTCATGTTGATTCAAGGATTCTAATTGATCGTTGGTTTCCGACGTTTGTTGCTCTCCAATCGGCTCGAATTCTTTTGTTGTAGTCTTGGTGTGATCCTCGGGATCCTCGGGACTGTTCTCGTCCTTTTTGACCCTAATCAACCCTTGTTCGAATAATCGACAAAGGTCGCCTTCGGCAAGAGGCTCGTCATCTGCCTCCTTATCCAATTGAGTGGTGGCTTTATCATTGAAACTGTTTCTCTTGTGCTTTTCGTCCATTTCCCAGTGACAAGCAAGCGAATCACTCTGTTCATTTCTAGATTTGTTCAACGGGTCCTCAATCAAATCTTCTTCCTTTTCTTGAACAGGTTCCACGGTCTCCGAAACGGTGTCCTCTGAAGGTTCGTTCTTGATTGTCTTGACATCAATAGGTGTCGATGTGACAACTTGATCATTCTCAACTCTATCAAATCTAGAGGGTTCAGCCACCTTAAAGCCTTGGATTAGTGGAGCTACCTCCTTATCCCCTGGAAAATCGTCACTTTCGTCCAATTTTTCCTGTTTCACGGTTCTCAGCTCTGGAACGATTTCAAAACGGTGATTTGACTTTCCACTGTCTTCATGCCTTTCTTCCGTTTTTTTAACGTCCGTTTGCTTTTTAAAGCCTTTGAATCCCCATAGAGTGTAGAGGTTCTTTTCGTCATGGTCCAACGTCTGATGGTCCTTCAAGTGAGTTTCGGAGTCAAAAGACTTCTTGGACTCTTTTGAGTCTTCCATTTCAGTTTTGATCAATTGGGAAGCCTCCCTCTTGACGAATTGACCATCCTCTTCAACGAGCGCCATGTTTCGGTCCAAATCTTCCTTCTCTGGTTTGACCGATGTAAAAGCCCTCTTCTCCATGACCGGACTTTTCTCTTGAACGAAAGATCTATTTTGTTCCTCAAATGAATGGTTCAATTCAGTTTTAGAGGCTCTCTTGAACTTTAGCTCTTCTTTTTCATGATCAATTGATTTATCTTTATCAAGGTTCTGGCTTTCGGACCCGTTTTGATCCTTCTCGATTTCAACGGTTTTTGTCGTCCTCTTCCTTTCTAGCGTCAAAATGTCCTCTTCGTTCCCTGGCTCCATCTTTGAATTCGCATCCGAATCGGGACTTGATACCAATGCTTTCATATCCTGGTTTTGTTCCTTTTCAGAAACCTCTTTCTTAACCTCCTTGATATCTTTGGAAGCGTTGAAAGTGCAAGATATCCTAATTTTCATAGAATCTTGTCGAAGAGAGCAGAACGTTGGTGGACTCTCGTGGATTGGATCAGGTTGATCCTCCAAAGATAAATCCGATGCTGATATTCCTTCCTCAAGGATTGGAGACAAAGATTGGGAATCGGGAGGACTCGAATCTTCGTCGGCATCGGCAAAATTGCCGGATTCGTCATGGAACGAAACTTGAAAACGCTTCTCCTCCATTTTATCAGTGACTACTGAGCGAGACGAAATTCAGAAAAAGGGAAAGGAAACAAAAAGAAATATAGGCGTGGACGTTGGTTTTGTAAAGGGTATATATATTTTCTTGATTTATTTGAGCACTGAACAACTAACCAAGCAAACGAAAGAGGAAATTTCCCCAAGGGTGGAAATTTATGGGAATTTGATGATTTCCTTGACTCATTCATGCTATATATGTACAAACACAATTGTATCCAGTGAAACAGCTTTTGTAGCTCTCGGATACATAAGTCAATGAGGGGAGAATTTTCAAAGCCGTTTTGGGAGGAATGGGGTTTGGATACTACATACATATTTTTCCAAGAGCTCTATGATATACATTAAGAGCGATAATGTTGTTTATGACCACAATATTGACATGACTTTCATCATAAAACGATTAGAAAGAGAAGAGAGAGAGAGAGAGAGAGATTTCTTTCATCTTGCGGGTCCCCTCATCCGACATGACAAGGTATCCGACAAAACGTGATCACAGCGTTGCAAAGTGTTTCTTCCAGCTCACCATTTTCATTTAAATCTATTTATGTTAACTGAAGTATTATACCATTAAGTAATTTCAACGCAACCGTTTCTTGGTTCACATTTCCATGAATTTCAAATGCTGTTATTTTTTTGGGATGGCAATGGTGAGACTGAGATGTTTGACTTAGAGCAATTGGTTCCAAATGTGGTGTCCCTGTTTCATTCTAAAACACTTCTTTTCTGAACATAAATCCGAATTCATCGCACTTTTTCCGTAAGACCTTGGCCAAAATTGGATTGCCGCAATAGAACACGGTCACACGACCTTTCCTCTGTTCTCGGATCTGGGTGAACACCTTGTTCCAATTGGGTCGGCCGGCATTTGTTCGCGACTTAAGTCCGGTCACGAGATCACGCTTCTCCTAAAAATAGTTAATACAATCGACATTAGATACATTTCAGATTCACTTGGATAATCCATTATTTACCTTTTCGTGGAGCAAATCTAAGGCTAGTTGAAGTCCCACGGCTTTCATGTCGGTCCTCTGCAAGGCCGATGTGATGTACATGTGCATTTCCAAGAAATGTCCCATGACTCCACCTTGTTCGGACTGTTCAATCTCCAATTGAGAGAGAAGTTTTACGAACCACTCAAAGGACTTTTGATCGCGATTGATCCAATAGAAATCGACCTTTTTCAGGTTGAACATACTGGGAGCGATATCGTCACTCCACGAATAATCGCATTTGGGACAGTTCCGTTTGACTTGCCAATACCTGAGCATGATGGATTGCAAGATCGACGCAAACGGTGTCACACCAATTCCCGTTCCAATGAGTACAGCATGTTCAGCCCTGAAAATATTCGAGGACGGAGCACCAAAAGGACCATCCACTAAAATCTGTCGAGAAAAGAATTATTTACTTCTTTTAAAAATATGTTCTAGATCACCTTCACGAGTCAACTCACCTCCAATGGTTTCTTGAGTGTCATCTTCTTGCCCGGACCGTCCTCTTCCATATTGGAATCTCCCCGAGTTGAGGGCGGGCCTGGAATGTTTCGCCTCCGGATTTTGCCGGAGTCAGTCACGACCACATCAAATCGATCGCTACCATCATCGAACCGAACTTCAGATCGAGCGAATGATGGATTTTCCAAGCCACTCTTGTTGTTGTTATTATTGTTCAGATTACTGTTCAACTCGTCCAGGTCATATTTGACCATAGTGGGTTGCCGTCTCATATATCGGAAGCTCTTATTCGTGCCTGCGGTGGTGCTGGGCGCTCCTCGAGATTTCACTGATGAACTTGGAGATCCAAAACCATTGCTTTCTCGGGCTCTGAAAGTCAAAAAGAAACAAAGGTTGTAAAAGATTGACCAATTTCTCTCTTTTCTACGCTTTCAATCATATTTCGTTTAGTACCGGAGTTTTTCTTCGCGAATGCGCATGCGTTGTTTGGATCGCTCCGGATCGTGTTGATATTTGGTGGCGATACTCTGGAAATCCGGATTCGACATGTCTCGGTCGACCGCACGATGTTTGTTATACTCGGTCAAGGCTTTCTTCATTGTCGTGTATTTTCGATGAACCGTCCTGAAAATTAACGAAAATAATGATTTAGCCTTTTCTTTTTTATTTTGAAAAAAATATCTTGATATAAGGTTGACGTCGCTGTGTTGAAGTAAATGGGAAATAAGTTGACTTGTAACATCTGTCAAAGCAATGCACTTTTATTGACAAGTAATTAGAGGGATTTCATTTTCCTTCAAAGTATTTTTCGACACTTAGGCTTTTTATGATGCCTGTAGTGGTTTTTCTTTTTTCCACTTTTATTACACTTTCTTGTCAAGTTTTACCCTTCGTAAACACTGCCTGACCTTCTCTGTCAGAAAAAAGCTATTGTAAGTAGCTACACCAAGTTTTTTGCTTCAAGCTTCCATGTTATTGCAAGAGTATTTTGATGCTGCGTTTTTGGTATTTCTTCGAGCAAATTGGATGCCACATGAGTGAAATGAAAGTCTAGGAATTCGTTGCAAATTGAACACGTATGTGCTTCATAAAAGAGTTTGCCTGAAAAACATGTTTGAATAGAACGTTTATGACTGAAACATCACAATTAATACCAGACCATCCACGTACCAATCATTTCACGAGGCCTTTCAACGCTTCTCAGTCTTAGAATTGAGAGGGAAATTTAATTCCCAGAGCATGAGTTACATGGTGGTGTCATTCAAGACGCGATGAAATGCGCCTGAATGCATTTGATGGGAACCAGTGAGTCGCCAGAAGTTTCTCAGAGGAGTTCGTCATCAATTTGCTCAATTATAGGCCTGAGCAACTTCGTCTTAATAGCTTGTCAACCTGAATCTGTTTGTACACTTACCCTCTGAGTCGGTCGAATCCTGATTCGATCTCCAGTTTGCCCTCTTGTTGCCGCCGATATTCCTCTTCAAAGTAGGAGTACAGTCGATTGGTCCATTGTCCCACACCTCGAATATGAAGGGTGAAGAAACCATGTTGCTCGGGAGCCGAACTGATCGTGAAGGGATGCCACTCGGATTTCGCAATGACCGGAATCTTCACAAACACCCAATCACCCGGAGCGAAATTGAAGTTGTGAGGTCGTTTGATGATCAGATTGGTCACTTTCGATGGCAACACCACCCCGGCCATGATTGTGGTTTTGCCCTTCCCCATGAGACTTGAGAGTACTCTGTAGGTGATTTCCAGGAGAAAAACAATGCCAGGTCCGATGATCCATTTCCAGAATTCAGGAGCGTGCAGGATGAGCAAGATCCAATATCCCATATAGAGAACGTGCGAAAAGTAAAAGACCTCGAAATAACCACCTCGGCGCACAAACGGCAACGAGCCCATAACCATAATGGTGAGAATGATGATCAGAGCCACTCCTGTGGGATTTGCCCAACCTGGCATGAGTCCAAACACGTGAGGCCGATCGGTTAGGATCCAGTCGAATAAAGTCCATGGTGCAGAGTCGGTCTCATTGCAGATCTGGCAATAACTGATGTTCAGTTCTGGGACCAAGGCTCCCGTGGGACATTCAAAAGTCTTATTGGAAACCGTGCATCCTGGTGGTAGTTCGTAGGGTAGATTCATCCAACCCGGTCGGAGTGGTCCAAATTCTTCCCAATACTTGGAGGTGAGTTGCACGAAACGTACTGGGTCTGGCTGAACATTGATGGCTGAAAATTTGGGGAGAATATTGTAAAAATGTGAAAACAACGACCAGAAGTTGGTTTTAGCACGGGTTTAATTTTCTAGGTTGTGTCAAATTTGCATTTTCCCAAGATGGAAAGGCTGAAGAAGATGATGGGGATTTCAGACTCGGTGGACGAGTTAACAAGGGAAAATTGAAAAATTAGATGCAAGGGAAGAAAACGGCCTCAGAGGCGAAGATTGGTCTTTGGCGATTGCATTAACAGAGACGCCGAACTCCTGCTTGCTTGCTTGCTAGCTTGCTTGATTCTTGATTCTTGCTTGCCAGGGGTAAAAGTTTAAAGTTGGCTTTGGCGCTGTGTACGCATTTAGTCGGACGGGTTGACTTCTCACCGAAATTGCACAAGTGCATGATGGTGTGGATCCAGGCCTGGATAAATATCATGTATCCTACCACTTTGTGCAAATAGATATTGTTATCTAGTGGGAATACGGTGGCCATTCCCAACTGGCGCATAATCGTGATGGTATTCCTCAAGATCAAGATTAGGATCAGACTCGAGTTGTAAAGTAAGACTCGACCTGAAAAAGAACAGAGACAGAAAATCATTCTCAATCATTGGGCGTGTCGTTGTGTTTCTTACGAAGACGAGGATTGGGTACAAACAACTTTGACAGTGTGCAGGGAGATTAGCTTTACATTTCGACAAACTCTAGGTCGACGAAGTAAGACGTTTTAAAATGCATCCGGAGTGGAAATAATAACGGTTATGTCTTCTGCACCTTCGAGTAAGTGAACCTCGTTTGAGGCTCATTTGAGTCATTTCCCCACGCTCAATTCACTGGAAAGACCGGCTCTCGATATTGCTATTAATTCCAACCCGCAGGCAATGCATCCCCGTCCTTCCTTCTTCCAATAGAGATGTGTTATCAATAGAGCAATTTCCTCGCAGTACAGTACTACATGCCGGGTAATTTCAGTCCATGATTTACTGATCTCCACGGTCAATCCAGGCCACAAATCTCTCACATCTCCATTATAGCCTTTTTCATCTCTCGTCGCTTTGCTCTTGCCTTTTCGATTAGCTTTCAATATGAGGAGCTTTGTGGGCCAAGAGCTTAAATCAGCGTGCATAAAAAAAAACGTCTAAAATTACACGAGACATTTTGGTTGTTTTAACTTGAATAGTCAACATGGAGAAAGATTCAAGGTCTGTACAAACATCGATGTCTCTAACTGTCGAGGGGAAAACCCACCCTAAATTATTTGGCCTGATAGAATTAACTAGTATTTGAAGGGCAAACATTGATACGCCTAGAATGTCCTGTTTCTTCAATCCTGAGTGTCCAGTTCTTGGGAAAGATCCCATGACGATATCGCTCAGAATATTCAGTCCAAATCCCAAAGACAGAGAGGGGCGTCTTGTCCCGATCATGCAGAGCTTTAATCGCTTTGAAGGCAACCATTTCTTGGATAAGTGTGCGAGGCTTCTCATGGCTCATGGTTTACCCCCTCCGTTACGCATTAGCATAGATTGCCATCGACCTGTGAAATTTTAATGACAACCCATTTCAACAGAAAGTGAAATATCTGGGGCCACTTCAAAACTCCTGACCACACTATCTAATTCCTTGAGCAAATTCAAACTGGAGAGGGACCCATACTTGGTCAGTGATCACTAGAGCGGCCGAAAATATTTAATTTTGAAGCCCA
>CM021319.1:6655105-6665529 GCA_010645155.1 Tigriopus japonicus
AAAAATAGTTTGAAAAAAAAACTTAGTTTGATCTTGATGGCACGCCTCGTCTGAAGTCTTCAAAATCGGGGTCACTTTTTGGATATTGTCAATGAACGAACGGATTTTTCACAGAAGTGACAAATGTATTGTTTTACGGGCATTGGAGGTCAGAACGAAACAGCGATCGCAAAAATGATTGAGCAGATTCAAAATCAGATTGAAATCCATCAGTGATAAATACCTCACAAATTTCTTGAGAAACGAAAACTTCAACCGAAATGAATGAAATTGATATAAATAATAATGTTTTCCCTCACCCAACTACACTTTTAAGGTAATATCTATCATTAGCGGTACTCATGATATAAATTTAGTAATTCACATAGATAAATAAAATAGAGATATCTCAATTTTGACGTGGCCAAAACCGCCTTCTATGAGGGATTACCTAACAACAATGTTAAAAATGATGGTTTCATAAGGAACGTCATAGAGTGCGCTACCTTGTTTATAACGCAAATATCCTTTTTGAAGTTTGATTCTCAGAGTCAATCTAGAAAATACAGCCTGAGTCATCTAGTGGTCACGGATCAAACAACTGTCGCCGTTGTCTGCTTGCTTAGCTAGAACTGAGAAGTCTAGAGCTGGTTTGTGGTAATTCACGATGATGTTGTTTTTTAAATCTCGCAACCTTTTAACAAGAACTTTGCTTACCAAAAGTCAAGGTGATCGTAATGGCTTGAAAATCTCGTAAATTTTCTGATTTTTGCATAACTATGTCAATATTACTCTACTTTGACCTTCAAAAAGGGTAACAAATCATACGGGATGGCAAATTTGAGCAAAACTGCTTCGTTTCGGTGAGTTTTGGATTGATATCAACCCAACTCTGCTTTCTGTAATTGAATAATCTAGTCAACAAGTGGCGACTCTTTACGAACAAATAAAATCGCGTAGAATACCCCATTGCTTGAAAGTCAAACCCAAACATATACATAAAAAACGAATAAACATGTGCATTAAACAAGTAAATTTGGAACGATAAATGGATTAAAGAAAATAACATTACTTAAGTAGTAATTTTAAGCATTGGGCGTGTCGATGTTTTCAACTAAGTAAATTGACTTTCAAACGTTATGAAACAAGTCTTTGAATTGATGAAATAATCCCTTTAAATTTCATTTGGCAAGATATTTTCGCAAGAAACCAAAAATAATACCATTAGCTGGAACTGGAACTGAAATAATCAAGCCTGTAACGAAAACAAGTCAAAATATTTGTTTCGAACGTCGAAGTCTGAAAAAAACCTTCGATAATCTAATACCTCAAAAAATGTCAGCTGAAAAACCACGTTTATCAATCCATGGATTTTGCAGATTATCCCTTGGATTGGGTTTTGGCAAAATATCCCTGTCAACAAGACTTTGCCATCTATATTTTCAGCCCTTCACAAATCTTCGTCATTAAACTTCTCACTTTTTTAGGTTTCATGTAAACCGTTCATTTAAGTAAGACAAGTATTATAACTAAAAATTTCACATGTTTTATTTGTTGACCCACTATTACCAAACTTTGATTATCGAAAGATTGTAAGGTTGTAAAAATTATTTGAATTTTGCGTCACTACCTACGTTGTTAGCGTGACAGGGACCGAAAATTAGGCCAAGTATTTTATTATAAAAATTGCCTACGTTTGATTCAAAATTTTGATTACATTTGACAAATGTGTATGTACACAGGCTAGAAGAGTGCAAAAAATGTTTGAAATAAAACAGGGTCTCCGGCAAATACGAATGTCAAACAGAGAATGGCAGGAAACATCAAAGAAAAATGTATAGTGCCAAATGTTTTCCAGATTCCATTTCCTTGATATAATCTCCTAATAGTTATTTTGCATCTTTCGCCCAACGTCACTTTGATCCATATAGGTCGAAGAAAAACCATATACTACAAAAGATTTATTGCCCCATCGAAAACCAAAACAGAAGGTCGGTTATTGAGGTAGCTTTAAGTATAGAAGAAGCATATCTAGAAGCATGAAAGAAGCAAATGGGATGGAGTAGAAATAACTATGCTCGATCAAGTTTCACTACATATGTTGCGATTGAAAAACCGAGCTTATGTAGTAAAACTTGATTGAGCAGAGCTATTTCTACTCCGTCTCTTTTGCTTCTTTTGTGTTTCTGCTATGCTTCTAGATATGCTTCTTCCATACTTCAAAATTACCTCAACAACCGACCAATCATTTGACGTGCAGGCCAGCCATGACTGATAATGCGTGTTCGAGGCATGCAGGGGGAGGTTTAAGTGATCTCTCCAAAAATCTTATCGCGGGCGGATGAAAAAAGAGAAAAGGCTTCTTCTTTCGAAAAATGTAAGATTTTGGTCAGTGCAAGGGTTTTCGCGTTTTACAGACCGCCCTTATGACTTAGATGCTACAAAAAATGTCGATTTGCAAGTTTGGACATTTTGACTCTCGGTTTTGTAAGAATTTGCAAAATTATTCTATTGATTAAAAAATGGCAAGCACTTAAAAAAGACCTTTGATATTGAAGAGAAACACGTACAAAAAACGGCATTTTGTTTGATGCCATGATGGTTTTGGAGCTTTACAATACAAATCAGTGCTTATAACATCACTTACACATGTACTTACCCAAAAAGTGGCCTTTTGTTGAGAATTTTCTCGTGCAAGAACGAGCAAATAAAGTGTGCATTTTTTCCAAAATCCTAACTAAAGGTGTTCAAACTTGCAATTCGACATTTTTCATGGCATCTAATTCACAAGGGCGGTCTGTAAATTGCGAAAACCCTTAAACTGCCCAAATTCTCACGAGCCACCCACTGTTGCCAAACAAGCCTTTTCTCTTCTTTCATCCGCCCGCGATAAGATTTTTGAAGAGATCACTCAAACCTCCCCCTGCATTCCCCTATATGTCAGCAAATATTAAGTATTTGTAATTTTGTATTGAAAGATGATGTTCTATCCTTAGTTGTAAAATCAAAAACTAAAATACATTTTACACTTTGAGGGTGACAGTCGGTCGGAACCAAACCTCAGCTTAACAGCCCTCAGTCATAACAAACAAAATCCATGTTTTTTTTGGATTATCCACTGAATTTGGATTTTGGCAAAACAACCTTATTTCCACAACCTTCACTTCGAGGACAAGTTTTCAAATTCTGCAACTTTTGTGCCCAATCCAAATGTGGTTCTACGTACGATTTAATTATCAAGGAATCATCAGGTTCAACATGATTTAAAGAATCTAAAAAAGGCATATTTTTCCCTCCAAGAAATAAGAAAATTGATCGGGGATAAATCTAATCACGGGTATAAGAAATACCTTCATTGCACAAAAAGACCTTTGTTTGGCATTGTTTTTATGCTCTCCACTCTGAGTAATAAACCCTTTTTTCTGGGCCAAGATATCTCAGATTGGAAGAGCGAAGTAGTACCCTTCACGGTATTCTACACCTCCCTTGGGCTTTCTTTCTTTGGCTTGAGCTGAGGCCGCAAAACAGCCAGTTTTACCGTTCCATTCTATTTGGGGTGGAACTCCTCCTATGGGAGCAGTTAACTATTACACACTGCACTCGCCAATGCAAAGGATATCAGATAGATAGCAACCTCTCTTTCTGTCCCTGCCCTCTCTCTGACTGGTCCCTCGTTTTTTGGGACGAGGTCCCACAAATTAGTTTCTGTCGACCCTTTACTACATCTTTATAATGCGAGAGTCCATTTCATTCCCTTGGACCATCAAGATCCAGTTTCATATTGGACAATGGACACCCTAACAAGCCCTCCAAAAAGGTTGGGTTTCCGAATGAGATGCGCGGCCGTGTTTGTTGGTCCTATAAACTCCCAAATTGTACTATTGATATTTGCCCGAGGAACTTGGTCCACTGAGGTTGTTGTTCCAGGATCTGCTCTGCATACGGACAGTATTATAAGGAGCAGACCTCTTGTGTTTAGTCTTAAGGAGGTTGTCAATAATGATCTACATTCCGATAAGAATAACGGGATTATTCCTGGGAGAATTGGGGTCCAATTTCAGTTCCATCCCAATCTTGGCTCACTTCCACAAACTGGAACAGAATTGTTCGAGCCACAGGGTTCAAGAGGAGACTGCCTTAAAAGTAAAGCAAGTTTTTAAAAGCGTCGTGTCTAAATAATATCCGCTTTTCTCGAGATCCTTCTTGTTAAAAGGGAGAACGGAAAAGTTTTTGGGGCTTCATTTTGGAAATGAGATCATGGCACATCATGACCAACCGTGTCGTGCCCAATAGTTATTGTACTTTGAGCTGGAAAGTTTGGGATGGAATGATGCTCGTGATGTTATTATTATCGCGATTAAAGTAACTGCGGACCCGCTCAAAAGCCAGACAATGCAAGCATTTCAAATTTCAAATCATTTTCATTGTACATCTCGAATTAGATATGCATCTTGATTCTCAACTGTAATTACAGTCTTCCAGCAAGATCTGATCAAAACGCGTTTCGCATCCAAATAAAAACTCCCGAGTTGAAAATGGAAAGGAAATTCATGATACAAAAAACAGGCACATCCGACACTAAACACCTCAACTTTCGACAAGGTTTGTATGTTAAAGAAATACTTTGGCTTTTCTTGCAAGTACAAAGATGGGAATCAGTTGTGCAGGCCCGAACTTTCTGAGCAGTTTTTGACACATCAATAGACAGCCTTTCTTTCAGACATCACTTTAGTCACCCTGGCAAGACCTGAGTAGAGAGCTTCAATCTTTTAGATGATCACCATGGAATGGCCAAGATCTTGCAAACGTTAAAGTTTGATACGAATTCTCGCGTAGGTACGTCAAGGAAGCGATCAACAAGGGCTATAAGACGGAATCTTCCATCTTTCCCCCTCTACTTCTGAGTTTTCCAGGCCGGAAATTGAGCTTTCAAAAGCGACCAGGAAGATCTCTTCATCCATTGTCCGCTCAGCGATATTTATATAATATCAGCTCGTTGGCCTGCGTATGCCGGTCACAAGGGAAAGATCCGTTTGGAAATAACCCGACGAGGAATGGTTGGATTGGATATGATTTCATGTCAACCATCAGATTCCCCTTTTCTTTTCTTTTCTTCTCTTCGACTCTTTCGATGGTGGATTTCGCTGAAACGGCCGATCCTGGGCGAGCATTGAGCTGTCCAAGTCAGAATGAACGATGCTCTAAATTGCTACCAGAGTAAGTAGATGTCAAAAGTAAGATTCTAGAATGACGAGAAAAATCTTCAACGAGACTGATGATTCTGGTAATAACTAGTTCTTTTGTCAAACGGAAAATATTGGATAACTCAGGGATAACCTATTTAATAGTATAAAGGGGTTCCTGGATAAATTATTTTCATTTGCTTTGAACCTTCAGATGTATAAGTTTGAAATTTAAAATTTTCCCTAAAATTTAATAAACTCATTTGTATTGATTTAATCAGCATGGAAAAGGGGCTTTAAACTATTCAAGAAATTTTTGTGGTGGTGTTTGTTTAAGGCACTTAATTTGATTACTTAATTTGATTGACTACCCAAAATCTTTCTCGAGTTCAAAAGAGTCAAAAGTTCAAAAGAGACACAATTATGAACCATTTCATCGCCTCCCTTATTCTTGAACACAGAAGTGGCTTACAAAGGCACATTTCTGATATTCTAAACAAGTACAGTAAGTAGAAAACAAGTGTGATTTGCTTAGAACAAGCTATTGAAATTGGGATCAAAATTTTGAATGCAATCTAATCTTCCAGACGAAAACCCACACAGCTAACCAAAGGTTGAAATTTTTACAAAATAAGTTTCAAAAAGCTCGATTAAATAACAGTGACTATATTCCTTAGAAAAGTGTTTTCATTCTAGCGGTTATTACTGTGGAGTGAACAAGGTTGATTCCTCACGCAGTTGCAAAAAAACTCGCCTAGAGAAAAAATGAACATGCAATCATGCGTCAATATAGAGCACTGGTTCCATCTAACTTGAAGCCTCTTAAGGGGTAGAAATGCTATTAGCGACGCATGTGCTCGAGCGTCGGGGAAATAGATTAATAATCTTATGACGAGGGATTTAAAAGCAATTATGTCAAACACCCTCCTTCTTCAATCTTTCCTCTTCATTGGAGCATTGGGATTTGGGGCACATGGCTCGAGAAATAAATAAAAATAGAACCGTTTCCTACTAGTTTTCGCTTTGTTTATAGGTCAAAGGCCTATTCTTTACTTGACTTTACATAAAAAAGCTTGGACGCATTCATTATCTGTGTGTAAATCGTGGAGCGTCTGTTGTTCTCGCTTTAACTCTCGCAGGTTCCATAAATTTAGATTTGGAGGGACACCAGCCCACTAAAATGAATGGCTTCCTCTGCTGTTAATGTTAATGGCTAGATCGCATTAGAACCGAGATTCATGGCAACATCTTGGTGCTGTTGTTGTTGTCGTTGTCGTTTTCATCGTAATAATCTAGGGTAACCTGGGTGTTCCATAGAAATAAGTCCCTCCACCCTCTATCACTTGTACTACCAGCTTTGTGTCCATATGATCCTTCCTTTGAGCTCAATGAAGAGAGGAGAAAAATGCCAAAGATTGATGATCCAAAACCAGAAACAAAAACATCAAAGTACCCCGGTGCGAAAGGAGCTCAAGCAAAATTTGGAACACCTACTCAGTCAGTTCCGTTCCAGAAGGAAAGGAAAGAGGGAACCATGGGATGGGTCCACAAAGAGCACCTAGAACCAGTGGAAATAGAGGGAGGAGGGTGTTGGAGGTGGTTGGATTTGTGGAAAAAACGAGACCACACCATATGTGCTTCAGCAAAGTATTGAGGAATGGATGTGGGCGATGATCGGAGATTTGGAATTTGGACCACTGAAGGGAATGGAACAACAACTCAACTCTCTATCGTTTTAAAATTTAATTAAAGAAAGACTAAGAACCAGTTATTTTGATATGCGACCGACTTCAAATTTGGGTTCAAAATGGAAGTGATCCCTGTTTTCGGAAGGTGAGAGTGCTCTAAACAGTGTTGTTTTGTGTGATAAGAGGTGCAATATTTGGTTTGGGCTATTGAAAGACTCACGGAGATGAAAGCTTTTGGATGGTTGTTTGCCACTGAGTTTCAGACACTCAACAGTGTGAGACTCTCAATCGATACAAGAATCTCCCCCCATATAACCCATTTTGATCCTAAACGTGGGACAATCAAAACGAGTTCTCCTCAATGACATTCATTCATGAGAGCAATCATAATATCTTAAAACATTGATGGCATTTCCATGGTTGCACAACAAACTGCCAATTTTTTTGCTCCTTTGCAAGGGATAGTTGAACGTTTCTGGAACAACATAGTCGAACCGGTATTTACATACATAAACGATTTTCTCTCAACAAGGGAACAACTAATTTAGGACCAAAAAGTAAGGATCTTATTAAAATAGAACAACGGCAAAAAATGCAAAACAAATATTTCCTATCTCATGCTTACTTAGGCCAATATCATCTCTAGTTCGTTCGTTGATGCTGTTTTTTGGGATTGACGAACAACAATTGGTAAGTGGATTATGGACTTGAACATTCATCCCCTGAGCCATTGTGTACTGTATGTAGTCTTGATCTACTAGGGCAGTACGAGTGTAGAGACTAGCAAAGGGAGAAAAGACTTCATAATCTGGTTGGGAAATGCCTTACAGGGAAATCAATAATGCCCGGCTACCAAACAACTTCTGGTGCGACGACTATTCACCCGCTATGCCAATATGAATGCCTACAAATTGAAGCAAGATTAATAGCTATGATGATTAAAGAACCATTCAACATCGTATTTTTCCTCCATGGAGGAGACCCTTTTTGAGTTGAACATATTTTGAGCAGGCTTATCTGGATCCTGCAGGTCCTTTTTTCACACCCCACAGAGTGACGAAGCTGGCTCAAAAATCGATACTTATCTCATTTGTGAATTACAATTTCCTTCGTGTTAGACAAACAGTTCAACAGACAAGGGAATTTACGAACGAGCAGGGTTGCCATGATGAAACTCGGAATATTATATGTTTTATAAGCTGGGCTACAGGGCTAGCGCAGATATCATATGTCATCTTGGTAATCCGTGCTTCGTTCTGACAAAAAGCAGCTTGATGGGTCGTCCACAGACTCATTTTCTCAACATCACTAAACAACATTTCTGCTCTTAGACATTTCTGCTCCCTTCATCCTCTCGATCTTTCTCGTCTCTCCTCTCGTTTTTGAGTGTCTGCGAAGTCCAACCTCTCTTTCTCTCCCTTGCCTACATGAATTCGTACATTGAAGAAAACAATGTAGAGAGAAACGACTAGTCATTCAGAGTTTTAATGACATTTTTCTCAAAATGAGTGAGAATCTCTTTATTTGCATCACTAATGAAACGAAGTAAAGCTACTGTATGAAGCGGCACCTCTACTTTGACGAATTTGATCTAAAATTAGATGTAAATTTATTCTCAGACTTACCAACATTGTCAACCAATACTTCTTCTTTTTGTCAACGCGAACAAGTTTCGCCATTTCGTTAAAAGAGTGACTGAACGGGTATTTTACTAGTAGTACAGAGCTTTTTGACTGCGTTAACTTTCCTTCTTGATTTCTTGATTACTTCACTAGAAATTGGCTAAAAACATGTTATTGAAAGCCCGACAGTATGTTATACTCGTTTTTATGCAAAGTTTCAAAGCCAGTTCAGTTTTCAGTTCTGTTTCGGAGTATACAGGGTTGTTTTAAATGAGTCCCAAAAACTTTGATAGTTAAATGTAACAAATGGAGACGATGAAATTGACTTGATGTCCAAATAACTTAAAAAGTGCAAGTGTATGCCTGACACTTTGGTTTGGTCATCTAATGCATATTAGCAATATTAGTCCTTCTAATGAGCGCTTAAAGTAAGAGGTTTTCAATATAGCACCTTGGATGGAGCACGTGCACCTTGGATGGGGGACTCTTTCATGAAAACAAAATCAAATATTTTTAACGAGTTAATGTATTCTAAAATACTATTCCTCAGTATAACTAAAATTGTGCTCTTCAATTGGTATTAGTACAATTGAATCACCAAAATAATGTATCACAAATGAGTCTTGATGCAGTACGGGACTCTAATTCGTGACAACCCTGTAGACCAAGGATGGGCAACCGGTGCCCCGAGAGTGGTTGTTGGTGGGCACAGGAGCTATTTGGAAGGTCCAAAATAGTGTACCCGAGGGCATCCATACAATTGTACTCGAGGGCCCAGAGATCTTTGATAGTACTGTAGATATGTGGGCCCATGAACCTTCCAGGATCTCTTTGGAGGGCCTATGACTACACAAAAGCAAATTTGGTGGACTTTGACCCAAATGTTGTGTGCCGACCCCTGCCCAATCTCAAAATCTCTCAAAATATTGTTTGTCTTTTTCCCAGTAGGTGTCGTTGACATGTATTTCTTTGTGAAGCTGTTCTTATTTTTTTGGTTGGTTGCGGATTTTTTACTACCGCTACAAGGAATGCAAATACACCATTCACAAATACGCTTTATACAATTACGTTAAATAAATTATTTATTTCTTGACATTTATATGATGGTGTGAATATTTAACGAATTAATCAAGATCATCAATAATTATATCGGAAGTTTGTTCATGATCTCATGTTTTTCACAACTCTTAAGCCTGTTAAGCCCAAAGTGCAAATTTTCTAAAGTCCACTCAACGATGACTCTCTTGAATGAGAACTCTAATAAGTAGAGAGGGTCGTTCGCATTGTCTCGTTTAAGTAGCCATGTACCAACTCATACAAGGAACACTACACACCAACTCATAGTGGATGGAACTCATACGAAGAGCTCACGCAAAGGAGGCAGAAAGAAGAGGATGGTCCAATTGGATGGGCAACGTGGTGTTGTTCCCTAGAGTCCTTCCGTCATGTTCCTCTCATCAGATCAAAAGTTCCTGGGTCTTGGCTCGTCTCTGGTGGGACCTTTTAGATCGAGTTAGACCCTCAACAATTTTCTTTGTTCCCTTAACTAGTGCCATTAAATGCAATTGTGTTTCCATGTTCCATCCATCTATCCCGTACTACTCACCCAAGGCTAATTTGCCGAGTACGGGAATGAACACGACTATGGGAGATCTTGAGTGAATTTACAAAGAAGAACCTCTTCTTCCTTTCAATATAAGCCAGTAGTTACGACAGCCATAAAGTTTTACGGAGATATGGTTGGTTAGGTTCAATCATGACCTGAGACAATTCAACCCGACACGAGCTTAAACGACGAATTATATTGGGTCGTAACTATTGGGTATTGCACTAACAATGGTCATACTCATTTCTTGGACCTTCTTTTTCAATTCACATGTCGCAGTAATCCGTTGCCGAGATGAATGTGAGGTTCCAGTTACAAGTTACCCAAGAGCCATAAATTTGTGTGG
>CM021319.1:6665949-6703536 GCA_010645155.1 Tigriopus japonicus
AATATATTGGGTCATAACTATTGGGTATTGCACTAACAATGGTCATACTCATTTCTTGGACCTTCTTTTTCAATTCACATGTCGCAGTAATCCGTTGCCGAGATGAATGGGAGGTTCCAGTTACAAGTTACCCAAGAGCCATAAATTTGTGTGGATACGGTTAATTAGACGCGTTTTTCCTCAGGTTTCGAGCTCTTCTTTTACTTGGTCATATTTCCTCCCCGGAGTTCCGTTGGAAGGTTTAGATTGGTGTTGTGGGGAATTCTTTAGATCCAATGGCAACACCATTCATCCTGTAACTTGTCACTGTCAAGCTATCAGGATGATGGCAACCAGATAACCCTTCAAATTAATGACAGACATTATTCCGATATTTCAAACATTGATCCAATCATTGAAAAATAAACACGGTACCAGTTTTGGGAAGCGAATCGTGGTCTGGCATGAAAATTCAGCGTCAGTCGTCAATTGCCACCCTATGATTATCTTGATTTCGAAAGAGAATGATTTTGCCGATTCACCCAGGAATTCAACCGTGTTTCAAAGCCAACCCCTATATTAGGGGAAGTTCGATTCACGGAATGAACAAAGAATCTCTCTCCTACCGTAACAACGTTTGGCAACCCTGTTCACCGAAATTGGATGTTGTTGTTCTAACCAACAATGAACTTTTAAGGTGACGTGCTAAAAATGTAACATTCTGATGGTTGATTCACCAAACTATATAGAGCCCTTCCTTCTCCTCTGATTGAAACCATCTATTGTTGGCTAAATGTGGAAGTGTCCAGGAAAAGAAAGGAAAGAGATGGGTGGTCAGCTATGTTAATTCCAGCCAGTCAGACGTGAAATTGCGGCGCAAGTTTTTGAGTGAAAGCTTCCGACAAGAGCTCAATTCGAAACAAAGGAGCCAAGATTATCGGCTCTTCTGTCCTTGTCCTCTCAATCAAATTATTGGATTTGCTTTGATAACCTCGGCGACCATTCTTTCGTCTCTGGAATGTTCTCTGGCGTTTTCTCCAAATTTTTAAGTCAAACTTTATGACAGTGCAATGTCACGTTTATGAACGCCCTTTATGCATGTCCAATTTCTTTTTGAGTGGCAAAGTGGAGCATGAGGAAACAACTGGCACCACAAAGCACCAAGATAGCCTGACTCCTTTGTCTCTGCTTGAGATTTGCTTGAAATGCGCCATACGAAAAAAAAGTTGGTCTTGGATTTTGCATGTTCGGCTACCGTCCACCACTCCCTTATCATGATTTTTAACCACACAATAAGTATTGCACGCAATATTCGCCAAACTAGCCAAATTAAACCATGTGAAAACTTAAATGTCTGATGGTGATTTAATTTTTGCATCTTGTGACCTAGTTTGAGACAATTTCGAATTAAAGGTCATGAAGGAGGAGAGTGTGTGTTGCTTGACAGAGTTATGGTATCGCGTGTGTACCAATGCCAAAATGTGTGGTCGAGAGATTGTGGTAGCCATGTTGGGGTGTTGCAACAAGTCTCATTATGGCAAGTTTTCATGTTCCGCAAACTATCCCCATTTCTCAAATGTTGTCAAAGTTCATTAGGCTCGCCAACTTTTTTTTTTTAGCTCACAGTGCACACAATTGTTGCCGAGAGTTGCCAAAGCAACTCGCTCCCACATAAAGACAGTTTTTCTCATGAATAATGCAATGTTGCTGATATGAATACGTACAGGATAACTCTTGGCAACCCTGATTTGACACATTTCCGTTCGAGCTCTGTGGGAAAAGGTTTTTAATAGCCAAGGTGTGCTTTTGGTAAGAAAAAATGAGAAGTGCAAATATGGCATGAACACCATGATTTTTTGGTTCATTTTTTAAAGTTTTCTTTATTTCATTAGTGCACGATGATATGACAAAGTTTTAAAAATTCATGACATTAAAATCACAGCCATTCTAAACTTGATACAAAAAAAACATAATTCTAATAACGTCAAGATTAATAGGTGTTCTGACCGATGTATCCAGAGGGTGGTATTTTACGCGATTTTTAAAGAATGAATTTATCTACTTGTTAAGCACATAAAACGATCTCATGTTTGTGAGGTGGTAAAGATCCAGTAAAATGCCATCCAACCAGATTGATATCACTTTGGGCCGACACCCTAAAATTTGCACAGCAAAACTATCTAATATCAGGCAATGTTCTGTCCAGGGCCACCGAAATGGTTACTGTTACTGTTATTGTTGTTATTATTATTGTTTCTTCGCAACGTTCGGATTTTGGCCTCGATGTATTCGCTGCTCTTCACTGACACTTGAATGGGTTTGCAGTCCTTAATTTGGACTTGGGTCTGGAGTTGTTCCGGCACATTGCTTGCGGTCTCATCCTTGTTGGCTTTGCTCCGACTCCGGCTATTGAATCGGTGGGCCCCAGTGCGCACAAAAGTGCTCGAGATCCCTTGACTGCTCAGACCAGATATCCGTCCGGCAAATTGTTCGTTGGAGGTCGAGGGTCTTAGAGTGGTGCTTCCACCTCCCTGACTGCCTGCCCGACTCACAGAGGCCAAAAGAGGCTGTTGCAGAGGTGAGGAGATAAGAGGCCGCTGCTCGCTGAAGCGACTCGAGGATTGACGAGAATAGCTGAGCCTGTCTTCTAGGCTCTGATCACTCAAGTCGGATTGCGGTTGCTGAGGCATGGCCTCTTCGTAAAGTTGAGAAGCCTGCTGTTGGTGATGCATGAGAAGGGGATTACTCGGATCGATCTCCCAATACACGTGTCCATGAGGAGACACTGCTCGATAGACCAATTCATCTTGGGAAGACACACCACCACCCCGGGACAGGTTCTGTGTCATGAACTGAGGACTCATGGCACCGCTGTCCAAACTGGAACTGCCGGTGGACCCTGAAGGCATCATCATATTGATACTGTCCACCAATTGAGTACTGTACGGATTTAGGGTGATGTGAGGCCGAGGTTTGGTCAAATGGTGAGGTTGAGGAAGGAGAGTGGTGGCTGTCCCATTTGGGGTCACCCGCACAGTGCCCACCACTCCATGTTGCAATGTTTTGGTCCCACCGACGTATTGTGAGGACATCTGGAATGAGAAAGAGTCCGTTTTATTATTTCTTGTAGGTTGCAAAAGAGGTGCAAATGCAAGGAAATGGTCAAATCCAGTTTACGACTTTTTGTTGGCGGCTTCTGATGCATTTTACCACTTTCGAAGATAGTGCCCATTTTGCACCTAAGGAGTGCTCAAGGCTGTGGTCGTTTATTAGGCAGGCTTTTCACTTTTTAGCATCGGAAAAGACTTAAAAGTTTTCATTAAGCTTCAATCAATTCAATTAGGAGATTCTTTTCTTTGCAAACGTTGCTCATCCTGACTTTTCAACCAACTGGTTCGAAAAAAAACACAACTTTTGGGAGATTTGGAGCTCGTCCTTTTTCCGCCAAGAAAAGTACCTGGGAAAACTTGAGTGGTTTTTGTTGCTTTACTCAACGACCAAGTTCATTCAAGCAAGGTGTGGTCAGAAAACTTTTTTTATTTCGCCAAGTTCCTTACTCGTCGTCTCTCGCCTAAAACCACAATCGGGTCTCTTATCCTTCTTTTTCATGGTAATACTTCTTTACCCGACATATCTCTCATCTTTTCCGCGTAGCAAGTGCCTTTGATTGAAGGCAAGAGACCTTCGTTGGTGCATAACCGAACAAAGGTTGCCTTTATACACCAAATATAAGGACCCCAATACTTCACAGAGTCTCAAATTCGATACTGTACAAAAGGCAATTTCATTAACTCCGAAAGTTGCTCGCCTGAAAAGCTTTATACAGGGTCTAGCCGTTGGGCTTGTTCAAGTACTTGTTATTCTAGGGTTGCAGTGGGTCAAACAAAAACTTTTTCATGTCCATCATGCCCCTTCGGAGTTCACTGACTAAAACTGAAACAAGTCCACTTAAGCCCTTTAATCCTCCCTTTCAAGACCTTTCTAGCCCATTCATTGTTTCCTCAGTGTCAAGTGGAATAAGGAAGGCCAGCTCTTACCCTTGAAGAATTGTTAAGTAGGAGCGATCTGGAACTCTTGTTCGAGGCCTCCAAGTTCGATCCACTGTGATGACCTCCAGGACCTGGATGATAGAAACTTTGGCCCTTGTGATTGGCAGACGCGTCCTTGCTGCAAAACGACGCCGATGACATGGGCAACAAACCACAGCAGCAACAACAAAAACCATTGGAAGACGAGCCACACATTTTGTGTCGAAACTGGAAATAGATTAAGAGTATTCGTTAGTCTTTTGGTGACACTGTCGGATTGTACCAATCGAAAAGGAGCATAAAGTAAGTTTGTCGAAGCTTGGATTGTGGAAAATTGGCTTTTTCTGGATAGTTGCAAAAAGGTCCTTGTGGAGATCGAAAGTTTTTCGGAGAACACAAATTTTTCACAAATCACTTTCCAATGTTGGTAGTGAGTTTGGCAGCCTTTAAAATTCCAGTCACGGAACTTCAAACTTCGAGTATCAGCAACTTGTCGAGGCCTGCGATGAACTCGACTTTTGCAAAGCAAAAAAAGGGGACAAAGAAGGCCCCCTTGAATGTAAAATTGACCTTCAAAGGCCGTCTCAAGTAACCCTGAATATGTCAATAGCTACCCTTCTTTGCCCTTCAGAGATTCGTGCGTCTTCCAATTAGCTTCTCTGTGAGAGATCTATGAAGAAATACTTCCTTGGCCTGTGCAAGTGTGCCAAATAAGTCCAATGCTCAATCGTCCGTGAGACTTGGCATGTTTCATTGTAGAATTAAGGGAGAAATGAGGTATTAGTGCAGGCTTTACCCTAATGACTCCATTGGAACGAGTTTTCTCTCCCTCGCTTCTAATTAAAGTCCACACGAAAATTCTAAAAGCCAACATTTTTGTAGCCAAGTTCATCACAAAACATGCATACAATATATTGGGAGAAGTTTTTTTCCTTCTAATTCCGTGCTTGAGGCTAGTAGGCAGTAAAAAGTGATTTGAATAGTGCATGTGTGGTTGGCATGACTCTTCATTCTACGCTTGATTTGAAGCGAATTGGATTACAACAAGGCCACTATTAACCTACAGCCAGAGTCGAAAGTGACGTTCTTTGTCTTGATTACCAAGAAGCACACCAACAGCGAATCCAGCCAGTAAGTTTGCGTTCAAGTGTACCGTGATTTTCTTGAGGCATGTCAGATGTAATCAAAAGGCACCATCTCATTCTTCACTCTTAAGCCCTTCTATGGGATTCCTATACAACACCTCACAATGGAGACAGCGAACAAAGTTAACTCAATCTGCATTCAAGCTCTTAATTTCAAAACCCGTGAACTCAAAAGAAAAAAAAGGGGGGGGAGCAAAATTTTCGCTAGCATCTTGGAAGAACCATTTGCACTTTTCTCCGAACTTCAAGTGAATAATTCACGCTCTCCCTGGAAGTTCTAGGCTCAGTGTGTACCTACATTGTTGCTGGGAAGAGAACAGTTGTTCAGACCCATTCGACGGTAATGGAATGATGAAGCTCTTCAAAAAGCACTTTAAGCATCTCTTCCTGGACTTCTGGTTATGAATTTGCACTACCACCACTCTCAAAATGCGTGCCATTCACAACCTTCCGAACTTCATGCTCGAGAGAAATTTGCAGAGGTTTGGCACGATATCCCAACAAATGTGTTCGTTTTTGTCAGAGGACTAAAAGGGGCTCCAAAAGGGTTTCGGGAGTGTGTGTAGAAGGGAGGTTATGAACATTGAGCAGACTATGGAGCATGAAGAAGTGGATTTGGTGAGGTTCCCTCTGTCTCTTTCCACTTGGCCAGCAAAGCCGAGATCGCCACGGACAGACATTTTTCGGATGTTCGGTTCAAAAGTAGTAGAAGAAGGGGAGTCGCATGGATGTGAATATTGTGCCCGACCAGAGTGAAATGCAATTTAATTTCAGCTTCACTAAATCATAAAAGATGAGATTTGCCAAGGCTTCTGTTCGTGCCTCCTCTGGAGAGATGGAGGTCGTCGGGGGAAAAAAATAAGTTCAAAGTGTGAAACGGACAGAAAAAAGCTCATGAATACCATTTTTGGTTGGAGGATTGCCTTTGTCCTCTAGAGACCGGATTCATCCCAGATCGGATTTCAGATGCAGTTCTTTAAATCCTGGGGATTTTGATTTAGATAACTTGAGATTACCACGACAGGAAATAGAGGGGAAAAGTGGACAAAAAACTCGGCGACGACCCAACTTTACTTCTCGATTCCCACCCCTCCAATCATCAGTCTGCTTCTGTCACTCCAAGATATGGAATGAGGGAACGAGGGAGACACTGAGGTTTTTAAAAGATTTGAGCAACACGTCCACGTAACTCGTCGGTAGCGGAGGAAAAGTTCATCGGGATCTCTCATTCTTGTAAAGTTGGCACCAAGATGTCACCTTCCGCCTTTCCGCGTGACAATTCTTGTCATCTGGTGCCAAGAGTTTGCAAGCAAACTTGTGGCGGATTTCGGATCAATTTCATTTGATCTACCAGGTTCCTACATCCTCGCTTTGCCATGCTTCTTTGATCATCACAAATTATACAGCTGCCTCGAGTATTAATCACATTGAGTCGCAGGTGACGGATACAAATCAAATCTAGATTGTCAGAGCCTAAAGGATGCAAATATTGATAATACGAGGCACAAAAAGTTCACACGTTGCTTTTCGATATCTTTTTTGTGAGGCCTTGTTCCAGATTTGCCACTCAAGTTTTGGGTTCAACAAGTTTTTATTACATGTAAAATTTAATTAGAGTACTTGGTGGAACGTCTTTGCTTTCAATATCAAAGGATTAAATACTTGAGTGGCATGCTCCATAAGCCCTCTCCATCTTCTTGTCTCCTAGTTTTAGTTGGCGAGAGGCTTTGGCAACTTTGAACATTTTTATCAAGAAACTTTTCAACTTGGTAAGTTATCATTCAAAATTTCTCTCCAAGGACAAAAATGAAGCCCACCCTCAGACTTGAGGTTTTGTTGATTCTGCGGAAAATTACAAAAGTTTTGACATTTCTTGGGACTCTGTCGTTGTCAGAGCAAGACTGAAAAGGGGGAAGTTCTGTTGACATTTCCCTATTCAATAGGGGGTCTTTCGAACATCAGGCAGTCAGTTCGCTCATCCGTCTTTGTCCGTCTTTTCTTGTTCTTGGAAACGGCCATTTCCACCAACCCTTAGATCGTAAAATATGACTGAACCAACTTTTCCACCCCTTAAATAGCAATTAAGCCTCATTCACTATTGTTCACGGGTTCTTTTCAGCCAGATCCCATCATTTTGTGCTCAAATGTCAAGAACGAAAATCCTTTCTAGGCTAACGTGAAAGAAAAAATGCTATTACATCATTCTGTTATTCCCTTGGAGTAAAAACCCATGAAATGAAAACTTTCGCGAGCCATTGTATTTTTTCCACTTTCTTAAATTCAATTCCAGTTTTTGAGGTTACAAACAAGGTCCCAGGATTGAAATTTAATCCCTAGTGATGGGATTAATGCAGTTAAGCTCAAGATTAACTCGAGGAGCATCACTCACAAACTCGATCAAGGACGGACTTTCGATATCGGAAGATGTTTCAAGATCCTATCTAGCCAAAGATTTATGACGATAGCCCTGAAATATGGTCCAAAGAGGGGCCCTCGTTTTTTTTATTGAAAATTCGATGCCCTCCCTTCCTCAAGACGGGAAGAAACCTCAAAGCAAGCGACGTTCCGTAAAATTGGAGGAAAACGCACCTCAGTGGTGGAAACAGCGACTTTATTACCATAATATCGGTAATTATTTCCCAATTCATATTTTCCGCGCTTGCCTCAAGTGCACGATATGAAAAAAACACGGTTGGCAGAGAGGGAATATACAGAGAGAGAAATGTTCGAGTTCGAATCTACCCCATCAATCTTTCACTCCCATCCTGGAGCAATGCATCACCCTCATCTCAAGTACACTACGAACTGTACGCTTAGTTCCTCGTGTACTATTCACGTAGCTCTATCTGGCATAACGAAGAGACACCACTGAGAAAAGAATGAACAGACAAGGGGAAGAAGATCCTGAGACCAATCGTCCCGCTCGTTGCGGTAACCGATCAGTTTCGAACAAAAAGCCCTCTAAAACCATAACTAATTGCATTTACATCTGAGAAGATTGAGTCCCCGGTAATGGGGAATGAGCGGCAATGCTTTTGAATTATGTTTTTAGAGCGCCTCCAAACTTTCATATAAGGGCTGTTTCAGGACATGTACAATTTGGCCAATAGATTGCTCCGCAGATTGACTGCATGTACAGGCAGTAATTGAGGGACTTCTTGATGAAATGGAGTCACAAAAGAGACTAATTTCCTGCTCAAGTGACCCTTGCCTGACCTCGAAAGAAAAGGAGGCCAGATTGATTATCCGTGATGCCAAGGAAACTACTTTTCCTCTTTCTCTCTGTTCTTGCTCCGTGTCTGGAGGTCCCTTTGGACTTTGCTTCCGACCAATTACACCCATGTTCATTACCAGTGTGCAACGACTGAGCCCGAGTTGTGTGTCAAGGCCTCGTTTCGACGAGCTCAATTCCAGGGAAAGCTTACAAGCACTACAGGTTTTCCAGTTTATGAATAAATCATGTCTCGAGCAAACCGGCCAATTTTATGCATTGAGAAACGGGGAACCCGAGACACAATGCCAAGTAAATGACTCAATTAGTTCGGGGTTGTAACGGGAACACCACCGCGTATTCATGGCTAATGAGATCGTAGCCCTAGTGGGCCCTTAATGATACGGTATATTCCGTTCTTGGCAAGGCCGCTGAATGGGAGAAAATAAAAGAGTAATATATCGTGTCTTACCACCAAGAGAATCAGGACCAAGCAGAACACAAAAATGGCGGCTACCACCGACCCAATGATATCGATTCGATTCAAAATGGATTCCAATAGCACTTCCGATTCGTCGCCCGGAATTAGAGGTCGCATGCTCACTGCGAAGTTGGTTAGGTGGTCACACTCACAGACAGTTTGGGTCCTATTGCTTGACTTGACGCGGCAGCCCTGACTTGACCAGGAGTGCTCGTCAACGTCCCAATAAACACACACAGCGTCAGTCATGTTTTCACTCAAGTGGCGGAATGTGATTTTCACTGGCTCGGCCAATTGTGTTCCTTGACCAGGCTGAGAGAGCGAGGCCGAGATGATCCTCGAATTAAGGACTCGGTCACGGTGGGCCTTGCGGTCTTCCACTTCCATTTTGGCATGACCCAAGATCTCGTGAAGATTGTTGAAGGAGAAGAACACCACTTCACTTAATCCACCCTGAGCATGATTTTGAGCATCTCCAAACGAGATCTGGACCGAGTCGTCCACATACAGGAGATTGGAATTTCGAGAGGGAAAAGTGAGGCTCTTCCGACGGTTCCTTCCTTCTGTGGATTGGCCTCTGTTTGTGACATCTACCACGGAAACGGCCATGGCTGGAAATACACAAAAGAGGAATGGAATGAAAATATTTGATCTAACTGAGGAGACTGGAAACTTCTTTTTTTACTCCTCAAAGACGCCTACCGAGTTCTGTGTCTTAGTGCCTCGCTTTGCTATCCTAGTTCTCAGTGGCAGACCTGCAGGTCTTCTCGCTTTTGTACTTGACTCAAGTCATTTAGCCTAAAGGGGTGATAGATGATGACAGGGTCTCCTATGACAGCCTCTAACAATCCAACTCATTTCTCAACAATTTTGGGAAAGACACACCGAGTGAGTCGAATGATGCCACGCAAAGCGAGACAGAAAGAACGAAAGAGATGGAGGTAGATAAAAGCAGGGGAGGGAGAGAATTCTCTTTTTCCCTTTTACAATATTGCTCCTGTCATCATTCATTTCAAGATCTGTGCTCAGGTGAGGAGAGCACAAAGAGGGAGAAAGACGGAGGCACTTTTTGTCTCTCGGGCATTTTCTTCATTTGTCATCATTATCATTCCAAGGCCGGGTTCAAGTTTTGCGTCGACCAAAAAACACTGGCCATCAAGGGTGGATACTTACTTAAAATATCCGAAGACTCCACAACAGAATTGGGATCATTCATCACATTGGCCAAGAGAAAGGCATTCTCATTCAGAGCAAGGATGAGCTGACTAGCCACCTTCATCTGACCATCAGGGTTGAGATCAAACCAAGCCTCGCGGTTGATTGGATCCAGCACATTATTTGCCGATCGAAAGACATTTTCCAAAACTTGACGAATATGTGACTCCTTGTTAGGAAGGCCTCCGTTTTTGAGTGGTTGTTGCAAACGGTATTGGATTCGATTGGCCACTGTTCTCATGGTGGCCACGGCTGTCTCCAGGTCACCCCCATACAAAGACTTGGTGCGAGTCAAGTAGGCCAGGGCAGAGACTAGAATATTTTCTGGATCTTCCTTTCGAACTTGAGCCTCAAGGTTGGTCATGGCAACTGACTTACAGTTGCTCATGTCCGGCTGAGGTGGTGCCCATGTGGAAGTCATCTCTGGGGTCTCATTTCTGCCGTGGATCTCAACTAGGAGACAACTCCAGCGGGCATGACCAGTGGCCCCAATCGGACATGGTTGAACAACTTCTTTCCCGGCTTGGGTCCAGTCCCATTGAAGTTTTCTGGCAGTGGTGGGGGCACACCAGAATGAAGGATTAGAAGAAACAGATGTCGACGAGGGACCCACAAAAAGGCCGTTATCACCTTCTTGCTGTTTGGCCATATTTATGGAGGAAGACGAAGAGGGCTGGAGAGCTACAAAGTTATCTTCCTTGGAACCCGATGAAGGATTAAAGCCATCAACACTGGCCATCTCGTTGGATTGTGGTGACTGGGAGTTGTCTTCCATTGGATGGAGGTCTGCCACTAAAACGAAATGGAACAAAGAAAACCTATAAAAACCTGATACGCCATGAGGGAACAAAAGTTGATCTGATAGGACAAGGAAAAATGGCTCATGATAACCCATATGGTCCTCGTAAAATGTTATATATCAAGTTGCTGTCTTTTCTGAGGCCAGCATACTTGAGCTAATCCCATTCTCCCTTCCAGTTCTTATTTGGCAAACTCTTCCCCTTGAATCAAATGTCCCAACCCAAGGTTTCTTTGCCCAACTATGAGCGTGGTATGTCCGACGAGAAAGGGTTGTTGGTCTTACCTTTATCAGTCTGTAACTTAATGGGATCCTGGAGACGGTCTGTGTCAGGATGTGGAGGCCTCGGCTCGCCAACTGGTCCCAAACTAGATGTTGAGGGTATCGGTGTAGTGATAGGCACTCGGGGAGTTTCATCTTCCTTGTCGGTCACAAGTATTGGTTTTCTTGGGGCTTGGGTGGTGACTGGTATCACCACTCGATCGGTGTCAGTTTGCGGTTGAGATGGACGTCCTCCACGAACACTTGATCCTCCACCGCCCACCAGAGTCGGCTTCCACGTCTTCCTTTGATCGGGTGTGTTTCCACCCTTTTGAAGCCAAGGAGGCCGATGTTGATTGGTATTGACGACGACTTGAGCTTTTGACGTGGAACACGCGTAATGGATCTCCAAATATTTGTGAGTGCCTGGACACGCATCAGGTAATATGGAACTAGAGACTGGGATGGTACACGCTCGTCTCCCATCACACCTGAAATTATGGAAATCCAGATTTACGCTACTTCAACACGGGATTTAACTTTTCTATATATTGATGCTTCATCTCTTCCTGAGGAGGGCCTCTATTCGCCCTTTTGAAATGGGTTCAGTAGATGTACTCACTAAACTAAACACGCATTCTTGGAAACCAAAGTTATCTTTTCAATTACTCAAATAACGACCAATGTTAGTTCCATGTCGACCCCAAAATGCTGTTTTATTGCGCAAATTTGGGATTGGAGCAATTTGCTTACCTCATGGTAGCACCTTTTCATCCAAGTCTTTGGCTTGTCATCGAATGTCACAGATGCGTATTCGATAGGATCTAATCTTACCCATTGGCTTCCGAGTTCTCTCTCTCTCTCGTTTCCTCTCTTCACTCCCCCGAAATTCACCCACACACGAATCTTTTGACATTTTTCCAGACTTCTCATCTTCCTCTATTCACGGATCTAGATCAAATTAGACCGTTTTCAGAGGGGGATTTGGTAGCCATTCAGAGTCGACGGGGGTAAAGAAAAAGAGGTCCTTCGACATTCGTTGTCGTTCACGTCCATTTCATGCTGAGGTCTCAAGCTGGGCCCACGCCACGAAAGATATAGTATCCAAGCAATTTCATTCCCAATTTTCCGAGTCTCTCCCTCTGCCCCTTGGTTTGCCCCAAGACCGTCTGAAAGAGACCTTCTTGTCCACCAGGGGCCATTCCGGGAATTAGACGCCTTGAAGAAGAAGGCTCAAGGGCGCACACGGCAAACCTTCTCAAGAGGCAAAATAAGGCCTGGATAAAAAGTGACTTACGGCCTTGTTTTATGGCAAAATAGAGAGTGCAACAGTGTCAAGCAGGAACCTTTTCACGGGCTTGATATTTTCTATTAGGTCCGCAGAGCTTCTGGCCATCGGACTTGCTTTGGCGTCGAGTCTTCCAATTGCTGTCAGAGTTGATCTATGGTTGATCTTGATATCTGGCCGGACTATCAATTGCCCCTGGCTTTTCTAAAGGGGTTGGGATTTTACCATTAACCCAGACCAGAGCAAAATAATTGGCCTGGACCTGATCAAGAGTCCATTGTCACCTTTCATCTGTCAAGGCATGGCATAAATCTCAGTCAGTGAATAGAAGAAACACTGACGGGACAAATACCAACTCCTATCATGCTCTTAGCTCGAAGTACTGAGCCCTTTCTTGTGGACGTTAGTTTTTTTGCAGTGAGGAAGCCTTTGGTATTTGAATCCGGGCTTTGTCCAGGCTTCCATGTATAGAGATTGAACAAGATTCTCTTGTCGTAAATTTGATTCGATCTTGCTTGCCTTCCAGGTCAATTAGCTTGGTCACTCTCCAAACAAAATATGTGGGCAAGAGAAGCCTCAAAATAGAAAGAAGGCTAGGAACCGAGGACAAGGACATTCCTTCTCTTTCTCTATATTCATCCATATCAAGCTACAAGCATGAACTGTTTAGTTATTCCACGCCTCGCACAAAAACCATGTCAGTAATCTCGTGTTTTCAGTCCCTCTACTATTCAAGACACCTAGATTTGTTGCACGACAAGGAATGAAGTACATACGTAACAAGTAACATTCTAAACCCTAACCGCTTTCTTGCAATCAGCATCCACATTGAAAACTAAGCACGTCGACACTTGTGACTAAAGATTGTTTTCTCGTAAATCATCCCTAGCAGCTCCCCCGAGGATCTAGATGTCCAACCAAACAACCCTCGAGCCACTTTTGTGTTGTCGTTTAGGGGATCATTCCAAACCCTTTCAGGCGTGACGCTTTTCAGACGAGATCTCTTTCTTTCCGCGAATGTTTTGAGCTGTTTGCCCGAAGAATCGGAGGGGTGACAAGTGCGAGTAACAAGACGCCTTGCCACTTCACTTAATACTACTGTGTTCAGACGAACGACCACGAGAACACTTGGTGACGATGATAAGCCCAGGTAAAAATGTGCTGTTTACTGGCCAACTTTTAAGAAGCTCTACTTTAGATCGGAATTGGTTCTCAAGATAAGACACTCCGAAGCTAGACCTTATGTAGAAATGGGATATTTATGCTAATAGTGACAGTGGTGCCGCCATTACGATGGCTTTTTTCTCCTTCCTTCCCCTCTCTATTTACTTGCCTAAAGACAAGAAGGCACTGTCAGTGGAATTCACGACTTCATTAGTGCTTGGAAACTATGCAAATCATTACCACCCCGCTTATCCTTCGTCTTATGCGTGTTCCACAACGACGTTGTCCCACCTCAAAGCCAAAGATCAAATACTGCTTTTCCTGAACCCCAATCTTCCCTCACACTTGTTGTGATGACCCGGGCGGATTTGACGAACTGTTGTATACAGATTATTGTTGAAGGAAAAGGGTTTGGAGGTTTGTATACGAAATCTTTGAGTTTGTTGTCTCTTTGTTGGCTCAAAAGCACGGTGTCCTCTTGAAACGAAGGATCGAGAGAGAGAAAGAAAGTGGAGGCAGATCATGTTTCCACAAATCGACTAATCACTCAAACGGACGGACAAAGATGGCAAAGATCAAGTTTCTGCCCTTCGTTCCTTGAACTTTGCACCAACTTGTTACTTTATGAGCCTGTTCGTCTCGTCTTTTGGTTGAACAACTCGAGAATGGCTGCTGGTGAGAGAAATGGTCTTAAATTAGCCGTTGCAGACTGTAACCCGAGAATGTGATGGGCGAATATGCGACTTTAAGTGGATGTGTTGTACCTCCCGCCTAGACGACGGATTGAAAGTCACGAAAGACTCTGATGAGCCCAATGAGATATGACGTCCGTCCGTGCTGGTCCGTCGACCCAGGGTTTTTGTTCAACTCAAAAGCAAAAAGAGACATCCAAATCATCTTGTTCTGAAGCATTTAGTAAGCACAAAAGATGCCTCAGGGCCACCAATGAACAAAGGGGATCTAGTCAGTCTTTTCCGGAACATGTCACTCTCAAATAGACGGGACGGCCAAAGGACAATGGCGACATCGGGATAGGCGTAATTTAGGACCAGTCTTGCTTTTGGCCAAATAATTGAGCAAAACCCCCAGCAACCCTGGTTCAAATAACCCAGTCTTAGTTTAGGAACCCTTTCTTGTTGAGAAGAAGGGGGTGATAAATTACTTAATCAAATGTTGTTTGCTTCAATGCACCCTAGATTAAGATCACGCCTTCCCCACCCATCACGGAAATAAAAACTTAAATCATGCCACTAAAATTCACCCTTCTACACTTGTTGGGTATCTATTTTTCACAATGATTACTTCTCTGTCAATCCCATTCGGGTTTAGCCCTTTACATTCCAAGTGAAAATTTGTCCACATCTAATTGATCCAACGCGTTTTTAGCACACCATTTGGAGCACTACTTTAAGTTAAAAAGAAAGAAGTTACAAGAAGAAAATACATTTTTTTATAAATTGCACTCATTCTTATTCCGTCTCCCTAACATCGGCTCAGTGGTCTAGGGGTATGATTCGCGCTTCGGGTGCGCGAGGTCCCGGGTTCAAATCCCGGCTGAGCCCAGTTTACTTTTTTCAACTTGTGTATATTTATTTGTTATCTTCGCGAGACTTTGGATGCCAATCAATCACTTGAACAATCAATTATAAGCAAGATTCGATAGCATATTGCGTCAAAATCCATTTTTCTCCTTTGGCTACTCCCATTGCACACAATTCATCACGTGAATATTGGCGTAAATGTCATTGAGAACGACAATAACGTTCGTTCAATCCTTGTCACGATTGTCACGTTCACTCTCAAATTAACCTTAAAACAATTTGCATAATTTGAGGTCGATCAGAAAAGCCACAACAGCGTCGGTAGACCTCATTTTGTACACAACCGAGTACAGGATAATCCATTGAGCAAACATCAGGGGTACTTTCAAAACTTAGCTGCCTGCCCTCCAGTGTTTGCTTTATTTAATGAATTGCCACCTATTTCGTATTCTTCCATGGACAAGCAACCAACCCAAAAGAACCAACCATTTAGCTTTTTCGGTCTCTGCTGTTGCCACCTCACTTTGGTGCCCTTTAAGGAAGTTCGAGTTAATAGACCAATCTCTCGTTGAATTCAGCACTCTATCGCCATCAAGTCCATAAAACGAGATTTGATGACATTGAGAACAGTTTTGAACCCAATTTTCACATGGGTGAGATTTGAGCTCAATCTTGGGAAGGATGGCAAGATCGTAAAACCTTCTCATTCTTGATGTGCTAGTCATATTTTTCCCCCTTGGCGGATCTTTCTTCTCAGAAAATGCCATTAGCATTTTAATTTCAAACGTACTAATTCTGACCATTCTGGGCATACATGGACTGTTGAACACGCGGAGACAGTTTAACTTTTACGACATCTTATTCCCAAAAACTCCGAGTTGAAGGTCTTTTTTTTAAGCACGGACCTTTTGCTGTCAAGGCTTCAATTCCTCTAAAAAAACAAGAAGCGTCTTTTTGATTAGTGGCTTGTGGAGTCTGAGTCGTAGTTTGTGGGCCCTCTTGGGCACAATTATGAGCAAATGAGACGTAAAATGACTCTCGCCACTCACTAGGAACCAAAAAGTCAACGAAAGTAATTCCGCTCCTTTTTTTCATTTTGGAATGTGTGTCCATGTTCGGTTTTAGAACAAGCTGAAACTGAGCTTGATTAGAATGATCATGACTTGCGGGACCCTTAAATTGGACTTTAGCTCTCCCTTTCACAGACAGATTGGATTAGAATGCCCCCCATTATTAGCGTCTTTGACTAGAAGAAAGGAATCTTTGGGGACTGACCGTTCTTTCAAGGTGATCGTAGTGGAAGGAGCCATGCAATTGACACTCCAATCGGTTTGGCCGTGTTGGTTGCACAGGGCAATGGTGAAACGCCCAAAATTGCCACGCACCACTTGGATCATCTCACGTGGGTTCGAGCCTCGGTCGTTGCATGTGATGGTCATGTTTTCACCCTCACAGCTGTAGGCGGTCTTGAAGCGGGTTCCATCGTGAGCCAGGCCTGGAAAAACAGAATTAGCATATTTGAATGACTTTCAAATTGCCCCGGAGATGGAAATGACATGTGGATTTCAGAGCACAATCGACTGACAAAAAGCCACCGGGTGAGTCGGCAAGAATCTAATAGGCCACGATTAACTCTCGTTGGAATTAAACTCACTGAAAAGAGTTTCAGCTCAAAGTACCAATCTTGACTTGGATTCGAGAAGTTTTTGTTTAAAGCTCCAATTTGAAAATGAAAATCTCGAGAGCTTATCACAATTTCATATCTGCAATTCTAGGGGCAATTAAGAGACACATTTTAAGTTGTCTTGCCAAAGGATTTTGATCACCCTGTGGTTGGGATAGAATTTGAATAGAGAAGCATTGGTTTGGATGGCTGATGATGACTGGAATGATAACGTGAAATGACACGGAGAGGAGGTAAGTCGTCATTTGAAGGGTGTGGAAGACTCGGATTCGGAATAATGACAGTTGAAACCACTCGCTCGTTCCCCATCATTAGGGAGGATGAGAGACCAAAAATCTATTTCAAAGTGTTTCTCCTTGTCTCCCTTTACAAAGTTTCGCCCCCAAGAGGAGTTGATTCGATTTCCATAAAATTCTCACGGAAAAGATCCATTGACCCGTAAGAACTCAGTTGCGAAAGAAATGCATCTTGAGGTTTCAACCACGCCAAAGAAAAGGGAGAAAGAGAAAGACCGAGAGGCACCAGAAAAACGAAAAAAATACTCAAGATTACCACACGACGAGCTCTGCACCCATTGATCAGACTTCAATGGAGAACGAGGAGAGAAAGATCCTTGAAAATACCAAACAAAGGAATCTTCCGTGTAATCATCAGAGCTTGAAATTGATCCAAGGAAAAAAGACCCATTGATTGCATTTTAATATCTTTGATCGGCCATCAATTTCCTGGAGAGAAATTCAATCACACACTTTTCCTATTCCAGAAACAAGACCAAACCTGTTCGACCCAAGTAGTCTGATCAAAAAACACTCCATGACGTTTTATTCAGAGGAAAATGCACTTGAACACACCAATTGACGACCCATCAAAAACTTTACGACCTGATTGGGATTGTCTATTAAGTCCAATACCTTGAACCATTCACGTCCACAAGCTCATTAGACTTTTATGAGTGTCTTTTACCTCCCCTCACCCAACCCAAAAAAAGAGACCGAGAGTTGAATCACTAGCAATGAACAATGAGGGTACAATGCCGAGTGCTGAATTTCTCGAACAAAAATGTTTGTTGACGACAAAACGCGTTTCCTCAGCTCGACAAGACAATTGGAATGCTAGGGCAATTAAACCCTTTCAGTACTTTTATGATGGATCGACTCGGCTTGAGTTGGATTGCCAACTCTTGTTGTTTTGATACAAATCACCCCCGAAAATCTCCCAATCTACGCAATTCATTGGGATCAATTCAGGCGTGCAAAAGCCAACCATTCTCAAGGTGAAACCAATCCACCAAACACGAAACCTGTAGATTACTCATAAAAGGACCTTCTGATTGTTTTTTCGAGACACGAAGCCTATAAGAAATGTTTTGAGGAGACATCGACTACCTTAACCCAAATTCAAAGCCAGACAAAAGCATGCAAATGTTAGTTTAAGGCACCTCGAACGAGATGCATTTCGCACTTTGTCATAATACAATATTGGATAAGATTTCGATCTTTTGAGAAAGTGCCACCTCCGGTTTGCTATCACGAAGCCCATTTCATTTCCAAGGCATTTCTGCCTTTGCAGATGAGGCCATAACTCTTCGTTGTGCGAGAGCGAAAGGTCAGATGGTCAGTCAGTCAGTCTGTGTGTGTGTCTGTCAGTGTGTCGGTCGTTGGCAACTCCTCTTGGGGTCGTGTTTTGCATCTGATAAACACGTTAAAAATGGCTGATTAAGTGTCTTGATATTCCAAATTAATGGGAGGGCTGACAAAACCTGAGAAAGTCCCGAGCTTGAGAAATACCGTCCATGTTCATCATTCCTCATGAGCCAAAAGTTAGTTGGCATTGTCAATTCTAAGGACTCGACAAAAGTCCTCTTCCAAACGTCGGAGCTTCTTTCTTCCTTCCCAAAGTCGGCACTGGCAAACGCACTTTTTCTGGTTCCACATTCCTAGAATTCATCTGAGGAAAGTTGCCTTTTACCCCTCCAACCACTGGAAGAAGAAGTCCAGTCACACATCTTGGTTACAAGAATCCCTCCCAGCTCCTTAACTGGCCAACTGCCTCGAAAATGCATTCTCCTCTCGAGTTTGAAAGCAACGACAAGAGTGCAAAACTTCTACAGATACGATCAATTTCGTTTCCTTTTCTTTAGAAATGAGCAGGGAACCCGGTGGATTGATTAGATATCAACGATGTACTTTGGGCAAACTTCACTTCAAATGATGGCAAACGGGGTGTCAAATGATCATCAAACCTATCTGACGAGGACTTGCATTTCGCTCGGATTTGGCACTTTGGAGTGGCCTTGATTCGTCTGCCCAAGAAATGGCTTTTCTACTCGGCACCTTCACGGTGGGGAGGATCCCAATAAAATGGCACCCAAGACATTTAAATGACGATAAAATGGAAGGGGTCCAATGTAGTCAGTCCCTCACAAAGCTGGAAATGAGCTTTGGAAAGAGCGAAGGACAGCAAGATTTATTTGCAAGTCACAATCTGTCGACTTGTGTCCCTTGATAGGATCGTCGGCATTGGCAAGGAAAGAAACTCAAACAAACGAATTAACGAAGCCCTTTGTGAAGAAAGGGTATTTGCAATCTCCGCGTTTCCAAGCCCATTTACATAAGTGAACGAATACAAAACAGCGCCAACGTCTTTTCACCCAATGATTATTGAATTTTTCAATCGTCGACAGAACCTTTCACATGCCATCCAAATTTATAGGTAACGAGTATGCGGAAGTCAGAACGAATGTGCAATTGGGTGCATCTAAAGCACTTTATGGTCAATATTTGCTCTTTTGCCTTTGGTAAAGGAAACACTTCGTAGTAAATTTGTACACACACACAAATATGAAGGAAATTGAGGGGAATGTTCTTCATTTAAGAACTTCATGATGGGAAATAACAAACTTTATGACGCTCAATATGCATCTGTAGCACCGGGAAAGAAAAAGGAACTCCTCGCTCCCTGCAAAGATATATCACATAAATGTGACAGTTTCTCCTCATGCAATGCACTTCTCGCCAATTTCATATATCCTCAAAAGAGAGAAGGAAAGATATTCTTTGACTAGGATATTTCAAATATGCACACCCTTGAGATGTATCACTCGATGGTAATTTGATGTCTTGTCAAACGGGCTTTCTTTGGGTGATTCTACTTTTTGGCACCCGAAACTTTATGCAACTGGAAGGATCATCATAAAAGTTCATGAAGATCTATAAATATCTCACCATTCCTTTCAGGGTTACCCTTCTTTGTTGAGTGAGTGGAGTAGCGTGTAACTCCATCCATCACCTGATAAAAGCCTTTTTCAACTAAAAAAGTGTCACCCCCTTGGGCTGACTTCTTTTTAATGGATTCGTTTTCATGCCAAATGCCCACAAAGTCGAATTGTTACTTGGCTTTTTTCGTTTTCCTCCCCTTCGTCCGTTGACACTAATTGAGTAGCTCATTAGGAACCAAAGAGATTTTATCGGAGGACATTTATAGCTTTCAGGGCTTCACAATGACAGATTATTGGACAGCGAGGCATAAACAAAAAGTCGTTTGCCATTTGAAGATAAGCGAATCGAGCAAATATTTAGAGCTCTCGTCACTTCATTCTGACAGTCGGTAGTCTACAATATTTCTTCAAAGGTGGATTCTCTCATCAAAGCTCATGATTATAGAGCTAAATTATAGACCAGTCTCACTCTCCTTCCTGCGTTTTAGTTTTCCAAACAATGTTGACATCATGAAAAAAATGGCCTCAATGGGAACCGAAAAGAACAAGAATAGACACGATTTCCAGTCGGACCTGATTACAATTATCTGTTTGAGGATCGATTCGCCGGTAGAAAAGAACAATGATGGATGAAGTCCTCCTTCATAGAGTATTCTGTTCATGTCGGAATTCTCCAAGGAACAAGCCCAATGGTCGATCATGGATTATAGATGAAGGAAATTACTCCTATTTCGGTGGCTATAATTTGAACATAAGCAAAGTGAACCACCAATGCGACGAGCACGGCATCGTCCAAGAAGACAGAGAGAGCGAGAGATGGCAAACTATGATGGAGCCAGAAGATGGCAGAGCAAGATTGAGCGGTTCGCCACAAAGAGACCATAGACATGCATATGAGTGCTCAACAAAGAATCGAGCATTGTCCAACTGAATACGAATCACGATTTTAACAGTCTCGCCATTGCCGAGAAGGGCTATTTTGAGGTGGAAACCAGACAATGTCGAGTTAAGACGCATGAATGAGACCGAAGACTAAATCTAGTCTTCAGAGGGATATCTGTGAGCATGTCTCAATTGAACCGTTGCGGATGAGGATTCTTGAGTGTGTTATTGGGAAATGAGAGGAAAAATGAGAGTTCGAGTCAGAAAATAATCATCATCGTGGATCGACCGAAACGAGGGCACAAATTCTCTTCCCCTTGAGCAAACAACAACACTAAATGTCTCGCATGCAAAAGAAAAGAGGCACATCTGTGAGACGGTGGTCTTGTCTTTCTTTCGGAGCGTTCAAATAGATAGAACACGGGTTGGATGGCAAACGTTTTTCTCACATGCAAAGCCTTTATAAATAGGAAATCCTTGGATCTGCAATAATGCACGAGCCTCAAATGCATCTTCATTTCGTCACACTACACGTCAGCTGTTTGTCTAGGGGAGTTATTTTGGATCCATTAAATTCAATGACAGTGGAGGACAACTCCAAACATGGGCTTCTTGCTAAGGTATAGGCTCTTCTTGCTCAATTCAAACCCCACTTTGGTTGCTCCTTTCGAAGAGACCCTGAAGATACCAACATCCGGACAGCTTTTCCCAGTCGGATTAGAGTTATCCGTGTGTTATGCTAAGAAATGTGTGCCAATGGGGACCTTTCTTCTCCACTTTTGAGCCGTTTTGGCAATCCCAATGCAGAGAAGACCTCTCTTTCTCTTGATCCATTTAGACTGGATAGGGGTGCCACTGGCATTGGCATTGGGAGCGCTTAGTGGATGGAAGGTGTGTGAGGAGGATTATGCAGTTTTGAAAAGTGTTGCATTTTAAATGGAGAGAAACGGGGATAAAAAGGAGCCCGAGGGGCTTTGGAAACCATTCCAGGAAATGTTCATAATTCCGGCCCTATTCGTGAATATTTATTGCCCATCCTTGAGGTCCAACAGCCGCTTAACAGAGAGAGCTGCTAACAGTGGTGTGTTCAGAGAGATTACAATGTCACAATTTGTTCCGGATTAGAGCGTAAACGAAGAGTTATGCCCGCCAAATACGGACCACGCACTTGAGAGAGTGCCATGTGGGATGCCACCCAAAGCACTGCCCAAATCATAAATACCTAATGAAGGACTTGAGCAGGAGCATGTTCCTCACACTTGACACTAAGGGGAGGGAGCCATTATTTACCGCGACTGTTGCTTCTCTACGAGCCTTTCAATAGACATCGCTGGCTTCGATGACCTCAAGACATCGCTTGGCACCAAAACCAATTGAGATGAATAGAATCAGCTAGATAGGAGAAGAAGGACGTAGTTTGCGCTTATCCCGCAGGGCACGTTTAATTGCACCAGGTTTTGCTCAGTGTACTAGTTGTTGTACCTGTGGCAATTCTGATAAATTATTAAACACTTTTTTGCTCCCCCCTCCAGCCTCCGACACTCGAAAGGCTCCAAAAGCAGCGGGACGAACAAAAAGCCCTCCTCTCCAGCCATAAAACTTATGAAGATCAACAACAACGACACGAAGTAGTACCTCTTTTTCAACCACCACCAAACTCTTCCTCCTCCTCATCATCATCAGCATCACCATCGTGGTGGTGGATAAGTGAGTATGACTGACGCTTTCTTCAACAATGAACTAGCAGCATCTAGCGTACATAATAAGAGCGGCTCGCATGAGTCATGCCCAAAAAGAAGCCGGAGAGATGCTCATATTTTAACACCGCTTTTCAGGTAATTACTGCCCACAGCATTACTCGTCATCCCATCTTTCTTTCTTACTTACTCAGCTCAGGTAAGTTCGGCGCAAGGAGTTGATGTGTCGATGATGTAGAGTTTTTTATTCCCGCCAACCACCATCTAATGATAATGATTTCAGATGTGTTCAAGATCGAGTTACCGCAACCATTTGTCTGAGAGCAACTTGGTGTGAATGAAATTTATTGGCATGGGTTCCAGGTAGTAAGAACATTTCCACTTGAGAGTGGGCGTTGGCGTCTAAAACCACAAGCATCCATTGCCATATCTCTTAACGCGGAATAGAGAGCTTAAACAAAGAGTGGCTCCAAGGCACTTATAACACGGCAATTTGCACCACAAACGTTAAAGGTATCGGTTATTTCTGGATGTCAGAATTCTATAGTGGGTGGCTGAAGTCCTATGAACCCATTATGCACGGTTCGAATTTATCCTCCAGGCTTAATTCCCAAGAACTTGAGGAAACTAATTGTAGGTTCCTTCGAGCCCTAAAATGATAACAGAGCCATAAGAGACTCTTGGATTTGCCTCCAGGAAATATTTCAATAGCATTCCGGTATGAATCGGGAGAATACGGGTCAGATGTTCACGGATGAAGAACAGGTGTGAAAACGATAAGATCTCGTGAACAAGTCGGTGCGATATGGATAGAGTGAAGCCTGTGAAGGCCGCTATAATTCAATCGAAGGTGACGGGAGTTGAAATTATGGGTGCGGCTTTTGAGATGGAAAGATAACACGCATATGATGCCTTCTTCAATCTGCTCCCTTGCTTCATTCTTTGGAGCCCCATCCAGACCCTCTGTATCCTCAGAATCAAGATTGGAATTTCAGTCACAAGATCTGTTCGAACTTGAATCCCTCGGTTCTCCATAATCACAACGACGACAAGCTTGATCGATGAAGATGGAGATGCTATTGGAAGCTGGTACTTCTTAATTGATCGTGTTGTTTGTACAATGTACATGTCAAGAAAAACGGTTTGAAGTGTAATAAATGAACTACTGGAGCTTCCGACCCCAAATGGCTCCAAGGTCCTCATTAAGTAGCGTTCTAAATTATTTATTTCGTCTGAATCAACAAAAGATCCCTCTCTCTAGCTCTCTTTTCCTTGGAGAAGTCTTGCAACGTCACGCTATCCTATTGATGGTTGGATACGCGGTACGGTAGAAGTAGATCATCCTCAAAAAACGACCATTTGGAGGCTTTTCGAAATCAAAGACTTCCTCGGCAATCAAAAGCATGTTATTGAACAGCTGTTGTTGGACGAACCCAATTCGAGTGTCTAAATGACTTGAAGAAACTTGGCCAAGAAGATTGACTTAAAGAGAGAGGAACGAGAACTTAGTAACTTCTTCCTTTTAGGAAACGTCCCGAGAGATTCCGGGATTGGATTTCAGCTCTATTTGTGGACCCAACAGGACCAGACTCTCTCTCTCTCCCACACACACACAAACAGACAGATAAGGATTTACAAATGGACCCAGGAGAGACTTCTTCTCCTTTTAAAGAGAAACTATGTCTTTTTGTTCCAACACTAGCACCTCCAAAGCTCATCAAGAAAAGAGAAACAGTGAGAACAGGGTCCGGCGGGGTAATGACCACAATTTTTTGCTTCCATCTCATGCCACAAAAAGTCGAGACAAAAAGAGACACTAGGAAAATGAGGGAGAAGAAGGAGAAAGAGTCTGGGGTTAATGAGAAGTGATGCAAGCGCCACAGCTTGAGTCAACTAAAGATGAAAATATCTACTGTTCCACTCATTAATTGTTTCCACATGAGATTCTCCATTTGAACACCTTTGAGAGGGTCATCAAAACGGTGTTTTGAAACAGCTTTCGATAAATCTTTTTGAAGGGCTGACAGAAGTGATCAATGGATTTACAGGTGTAAAAGGCAAAACAAATCATGTCTCGGTCGAGATATGTCCAAGCTTAATAGACTTAGACTGTATAGAGACTGACTAATGAAACGTTGTCTCGAACTGACGAAGCGGACTCGCTCCCGATTCTCTCAGAGCTGAGTTGTGGGTTCCAGATATGCACTTTGTGATGCAAAAGCCTCGAAACAAGGAACTATTTTTATGAATTAATAAATAGTGAGATGCTTGTCTACGAAAATGCCTCTCGGACAGTCTGAAAGATCTTTCATTACGGAGAGAAAAAAGTGGCTTTAGGCCAATGAAGAGCGTGATTCAAAACTCGTTTTGACTAACCTTCCACTTCTAAAATTCAGTGGATACAGTGGGAAATTGAGACTGGTGATTGCGGTAGCGCACATCTTTCTCTATCTCTCTCTCTGACCACTCTCTCGGAAATGGGCTTTTGTCGGTGAATCAAAGATTGTAATTATGGTCGAACAAAGGCTCTTGCTAATGAAAGAACCCGCTTCATTGGTCCAACCATTCAACAGACACAAAACCACCGTCGTGTTTGGTGTTCGTTGTTCTGGAGTAGCCAGATCACCTCCAATTGGTGGTAAAATTGGATTTCACGAATTACTCCGAACTGCCCAATAAAAACTCAAAGTCTCGAACGTTGAACCCTTCAGTTTTCGTATCTCATTTTTATTTCGTGCCCTCAAGACATATGAGTCAATATGATGTCGGAGCCCTGGGAAAGAAGTTCAATCTCGAATCAAAGCTTGAAAAGGAAATCATAACCCACAAATCACACCCAGATTCGTGTTAATAACATCCTGCCTCAAGAAGATGAGATGCAATTTGCCCCCCTCCCCCTACAAAATTCACTTCCTTCAACCATTCACAGCTGCAATTAGATCTCAAACTTTTAAAAGCATTCAAAATGTAATGGCTCCAAAGAGGGTTGTCGTAATCAAAAGAGCAACGCACCACAAAATGGGGGCCACCCTGAAGGTGCCAATTACCGCCAGTTTGTTTCCCCCCTTGTTCTAACAACCATCGACCCTCGAACGAACACAATGTCTTAAAAAGGTTGACATTTTTATTCGTCCGTGTGTGTTCTGTGTATAATTACGTCGACAATGAAACAAGCACGTAACACGAAAATGGTTTCCAGCAATTAAACCAACAAACCATCTCGGAAGCTCTTTTTAAACCTGTGATAAATATATGAGCACAGGGTGACCCAGATGCTTTGCTTCATGTCTATTCCCTCACTCTTGTCAAAGGAAATGTTCATTTTCGTCAAGGGAGTGTCCACGCGCCCCAACGGCTTCAATCCAATTTGGCGACTTAGTGCCCGAAAAATCACCCATAAAAAGGGCCGAGCAGGGAATCTGAGAGGCTTTCAGTCGTGCATGCACTTGGGTAGTCTCTCTTAATTGCCATCAATTAAAAAACAATTCTCGGACTTTTTGGCCCCTGAACCCACGTTCTTGACACAAGTTCATCACGGCAAGACCACGGAGTATCTCCGCCCAAATGGGAATGACTCCGAGTTCAAGGAGCTCATTCTCGTGCTTGATTCACCCTGACAGCCGACATCAAAGACGTGACGTCACTTTTCAAATTGCTGACAATGCCTATTATGACATTAATCTCAATTCATCTTGGTAAACATGGGCCCTTTTTATAGCATGTGATACTTCATCGCGTCTTAAACCGGTGCCAACGCTCTTCGGATAGAGCCAAAATTAAGAATTTTTGAAATACGAGTGCGGTTCGCTTTTAGCATTTGCCAGCTCAAGTTACGTTGAAAGATTGAAAGTCCGAGGTTGAAAAGATGGTGAACTCGAAGCGAAATCTTTCATGACTGGGCTTGCTTGTCTGGCCAGGAAGCTCTGTATCTCTCCGGTTGCTGCCCACTCTTGGGAAAAGCCCCTGAAGGTAAGTAAATTACAGGGAGTCTACATCTACATCTCGACAATTAGCTGAATGGTTGGAGAACTCCTCGAAGGCTTTGGCAACCCTTTTGCTCAAGTTCGAGCATTACTATTACTGCTTAGCTACTCGGCCCTAGGATGGCTGAGATCGAGGAAAAAATTCCGTGAAAACAAAAACAAGTTCAACAGGAGGAGCTTTTAAATCCCAATGATCCCGGAGACGACAAGCCAAAGAGAACAGGTTAAGCTTTGGAAATGAAAAATAAAAACATTCCACTGTGGGAGGTTTTTGAAGTACACAGCCTGAAGATGTAAAGTTATTGCTTATAAAGGTTCAAAGCCACAAGTTGTAATCGAATCATAAATATTAGGAGCAAACCTGCTCGAACAAAAGGCTCTTTACATGTTCAAACAAACTTCACATCAAGTTTCTCGAATACACTTGGATACGATATTCGAGTTGAAAGTGGCATTTACTTATTTCACTCGTTTCCAGAGGCAATTTCCTACTTTATGCAGGTTAAGCGCTTTACAACTCATGCAAATGTGGACCCCATGCAATAAAACGGTCGTGATCTGCGATCTAGGTACTACTTACAAATATCGTGACTTTCTTTTATCTATCGTGATGTTGGTGGAACCATTCATGATCAAATCAATTTCTCTCGGCTTTTTTATCTTCCAGTCATTTATAGCTAACTTGTGTTGCTATCTTGTCAAACTCAGAAACCTTAAATTGATTAAATCATTCCTAGTCTGGATTGCACAACTGATTAGCTATCGAATGAGTGAAAATCGCCTGAACAGTGTTTGGATTGCCCAAGCAGCTGTCCATTATTCAGGATTGCACCCCAGAAAAAAGCCCTTTAGACTTGAGGGTCGGATGACATTAATTTAGGTAGGAACTGAGAAGTTAGAGCCGGCTGATTGCCCGCTCGACAACGTCGTTGCCATTCAGTCATTAGAGTAAAGCTGCTGATGCCCATGCAAAACCCTTGACCATAAAGGCGGTGAGTGAGGGGCTCTTAGTAAGAAAGACGAAGGATGTCATAAATCGGAATCTTTCGAGAGGATTTTCTTCTTACCTTCTGGGAATGGTGGGTATAGACCACCCTGACTGTCCGAGGTTTGTCCGGGGTCACCCGAGATGTGCTGGACATCGAGTAAAAATACGGACACAAGTAAATGGGTCACAACCCCGCCAAGAAGCGGTCTTTTCTTCGTTGCCATGATGACAAGCTAAAAAAGGCCAAGCACAAGGCCAGGCGTGGAGTAGGTAGAAGAAAGATGGCCAAACAGATTGAGAGGTTAGGGAGGAGATGGGATCCTCATGACTACTCAATCACTTTCCACGAGATTCACTAAGTGGATCTTTTGTTCAACCTCAAGATCATTCCCACGAAAGTTGCGAAAGACAATGCAAATGGGCAGGAACCACCAGCACTTGGGCACAACTCGTCCTACAGCCACCACAACAGCCTCTTTGGGGGAAGAACTGACTATCTTTATCACCACCTCTTATCTTCCGTCTCGGACTCATTTAACGCCCTTTCAAGTGGGTAAACACTTTTCTCTTGAAATCTGAGGTAAATAGGGGGCGAGGACTTGTAATACCCTGAAACTCTTACAGCACTTCACTTGCAAAACAATCCTTGTCGACAGTGATCTTCCCTCCTCGGTCCCACTGACACTGACCGATTCCGAATTTTTCCTCCGACAACCGAACCTCGGGCAGGACTTCGTTCGCTCGTTCAAAGGGACATGGCGCTTCTCCAGCCCTTCAACAGGGCTCTTGGCGGAGAGCGCGTTCTCCTCGTCGATAAAAGCGCGCGCAATCTCGTTTTCAAAACATTGCTCGAGAGCTGGACAGGGTAACTCATCTGTACGGCCAAGCCATTTGCTACCAGGGGTTGGAAATTCGAAAATTGGCACCACCAAGAAAGATCTCCAAACACCCACGATTGGATGGAGTCTGGGTGCCAAACTCAATTTGGTGTTTGATGTGCGGGAAGATTCTACCTGTCCATCGGCCAAACCCATCAGTTGAATGGTGGGTCCCCAGGGCATACTTGGCGGCAATTTCATTCGGAATATCTTGTCACCAGACTTGACATCGGACTACTCGAACAAGATTTTCGGGTAGATCCAATTTGGGCATTTTGGCGAAGGTTTCGACTATGAAGGGTAAGATCGATTGAGCCTGAGAGACAAGAATTGGTATGTTTCCTTAGACCTCCCTGTGAGCTCAAGACAATCAACGCAATGTAGTATTGACCAAGATTTGATGAATTGAATACCAAAGAGTGCCTAGGCTAGAAGGATTTCTAGTTACAATACATCACTCTTCGATTGGAAACGGACGTCGAGCCGGTAGAGTCCGCCAGGAAAGATTTTACATAGATATCACTTCGACCACTTAAACTCCATTTCTTGTCGAAATGCAGCAACTACTTGTCAATGGAAGCGTTATTTACAACCCTCGGAAACTGTAAATGGCATGGAGACAGTTTCCAGATGAAAAATCTTAAAAGCAAGGTTTTCTCTCATTCAGGTGTGAAAATCTAGATGTAGCTACTGCTTTAAATGATGTCTATGTTTCGTTAATTTATCACAAATATTGAAGCTCTAGCACAACCAGGAACAATAAGCTTCCATTTGATTTGGTTCAGCAACCACACTATCCAGAAAGTTAGCGTGAGAGACGCCATCGCATTAGATCATTAGAAGCTAACCTAGCGACGAGGGGTTTTGTTTTCAACCCTTTTTTCCAGATTTTCACATCGCCTTCAATCTCGGTCTCATCAATAAGACCGGAGCATGGCAAGGAAGAGAACCCTTCACCCCCATTGCTACTTTCTATGCTTGCCACAACTCCATTTGGAATGGGAATGGATCATTGATGATCATCAGGGAAAAGGCAGAAGCTATTGGAATCGCATTCTCGACTTCTCATTACGATACATATCGCGAGAGTGTCTTTTATGATAATGGGTTGGCCAAATCAATACGGAGTGCTTTTTTCCCAGGGTTTTGCTCGTTTTTATTGTCTCCCTGCATACGTAGATTTGGATGGAAAATGATGTGGACAAAATTACCATGACAATGTCACGTTCCGTCTTTCAAAGGCAGTCTCGACGAGACAAATTTGATATTGAAGCGTCGTTCTTCACAAATGCTATCGATCCTGTCCAAGCCAAATGAAGTGAGTGGTGCTTTGACTGCGAACCATAATTACTTCATATAATTCATGCCATCCCATTCATCAACGTCAATGGCGAATGCTTTGGAGCAATTGAATGCCAGCTTTGCACCTAGAATAGAACAGATGCCTTTGATGTGAGTACTGGCCTCAAAGTGAGATTGACAAGACAGATAGCAAGAGAGGTGTATCAGACTACACGGATCACGCCCGGACAGGAAAGGATCACCCAAAGCGATGCCATGAAATGTTCATTGCTAGTGATAGCGAATGCTGAAAAACGATCTGCCTCTCACTCACCTTGAACCATTCCCAATTTGCATCCAAGTTCTCGGTTTCACACCATGACAGACGATGAGAGATGGTTCTGTCTGATCGATATTGGAACGAAAGCGGATCTCTCCCAATGCTCAGCAGTCCTTCTTGGTTTTCAGGACCAACCAACGGACTTGTGCTCTCTTTTTAGATGATAAAGAAATTGTTGGCCATGGATGTGCTGACTCCAACAGCCCACAAGCTATCAAACTCTTTCCACGTCGTATCTTATCTGAGATCAATCAAACTTGGCGATGACCATTTGCGGATGGTCTCGTGGTCGAGATCGTACAACGGCAAGGAAGAACAGCAAGTCAGAGCAAATTGATATCTTGTAGGCGTCACAACATCAACTTCTTCACACTATGACAAGGATGACGAAGAGTGAATCGGCGGCCATCTGTCAATCGCTCCATCCAGATACGCCAAAATCATCTTGCTCGATTAGATCGTGAGATACCGTAGTTTGCAAACTCAAGAGCTCAAGGCCCGTTTCGTTTTAATGGCTTCAAAAGCTCGACGAGCAAAACTGAGCCCACCAAAGCTCACAAATAGAATGACTATTTGAAAAACCTTTCAGTTTTGCGGTCAACCAATCTTAGTTTGATGGCTGGAGGCATCGGGTGCGAAGGTTTGGTAGCTTTGGTCGATTGTTCTCGTCTGGACCACAGACAAGTGGGTGTGTCTGAAAGTGTCCTATACAATATGAGCTTTATTCTGAACAGCTTTTGGATTTACGTGATCAAATGGAGATTGCATGGGACGGGTTAACGTCAGTTGCGTGTGGCAGAGGGTGACAAACGATCAATTCAACCCTCTTCTCTATTTCTCTTTCTACTTTGGCCCACACAAACCGAACCGTTTCCAGAACGCGTTTTTCCACAAGGAATCGTTTCCCAATACATCAAAGAATGTTAGAAAGTCTACTTGGTGCTTGACAAGTTTATGAACACAAGGACCAAAACCAACCAAAAATAGGTCTCCCGCGGGTTCTTAAATGAGCCCATTAACTTTCCAAAGATACACGAACAAATTTCACTGACAATACTTGTTTTCGGCATGATCGTGCCATCAATTGATTATTTTTCTACAAAGTTTTCTTTGGAATTAAAAAATGGTTTGGATGGATTGGCAACAAAAAAGAAGCCAACAAAATTGAATCGTTTTTCAATTTTGACCCGATCAATTTTTCGAGTAACCTTGAGTTTAATTCCAATGAAGACACAAATGAAGGAAACTATTTTTTTGTGGCCATACTTTTCTAGACAAATGTTATCAGTTGATGCGTGCAAATATACTAGAAATTTGTAAATTATTCAGCAATGTTTTTATAGCTTTTGAAGGTGTTGCAATCCAATCCAAACGTTCAAGACCTACAAACCTTAAAAGGAACTTACCCTTCTACATAAACATGTTTTTTTGAAATACATGGCAAAATGAGAATAAAATACAGTAGTAGGTAATTCAGGACTAAAGCACTTTTAAGTAGACCCAGAGAGACTAAGGACCTCGTTGAGATGGGAAACGAGAACAAGAGAAGGAGAAGTGGATCGCTAACCCAGCAGGAGACTTCTCTCTCCATTGGATTGGCGTCCCGAGTCTCAGGATCGCTCACTCACGTTGGAAACAACGCTCGATTCTGCCAGAATTGGAGGATTCATGAGTTCATTTGAACACCCAGGGGGTGCATCATCCTCGCTTCAATTTAGTTGAGGGAGGGTTGCACTCTCAGCTCTGAACACGTTGAGCGCTTGGGAGAGAACTAACACTCAATTTTAAAGAGGTAAACTTATAAGTATTTTTCTTGAGCCACCTTGCTTTAAAGTTTGAATTTGGCCATAAAAAATGAAAATGTACTAATATTTCTGGTCACATTCTACCAATGCATGTTTCATTTGGTTTGAAGGCTCAAAATTAGGTGATAAAAATGAAAATGACCCATTAATTTGATTTGAATATTTCCTACTTCATTTTCACTGATTATTGTTACCATGCAAGAGGGGCAAACGGATTTGAAACAAAATAGCAAAAAAAAGGTAGAATTGGTTAACCTTAAGGTGGAATTGCCCTGACTATTCCTAGAGCTCTACTGTATACCCAGTTGTGCATAAACTACGCACAATACGAAGGGAACAGGGGACCAACCCTGCCTTGATTTATGGAGTGATTGATTTAGGGTTTGCGCAAATCGGTGGCGGCAACAATACCACCACCAGCACCACTATCACTTCTTGATACGAGCAGTCTGGATCTACATATTCAATTCTTAAGGAAGGAGCCAAGAGTAACTTGTTTTCTGAAAAGAGAAACTGGATTGAATTCCATCCTCGAATCCGGTACAGAGCATGGGTATTTGGATTTCTTTAGTGATGCACTGAAGGGTCATGGCAAGATCGAACTCTTTGTAAAGGAGAGATTTACAGTGCTTAGGAATCCAAATATAACTCATAAGAATAAATTGATACTGTAGAACAGGGGTAGGCAACGGGGTAGTGGGCTGTGGCCCACTGGTGGGCCCAGGATCTGTTGGGAAAGTCTAAAATAGTGGTCCTGCGAGACATTCATAGTACTGTACTCGTGGGCCCAATTCTTTTTGACCGTTGATTTGTGGGCCCTGAACCTATCAACGTCTGTTTGGTCGGCCCCTTACAACATGTAATCAAATTTGGCGGGCCTTGGCCCAGTTGCCCACCCTTGCTGTAGAATGATGCATGTTCAATTAAAAGTAAGTGCTTTAGAGAAATTCAAATCTATGCAACCGTTAATGAATATCCAAAAAAAACCGTGGCGATACTAGATTGGTGAATCTCAGATGGCTTTTATTCTTCCTTCTTATCAAAATAGTAGTTTTGTATCAGAGCTGTTTACGATTTTTCTTTTCCAATTTGAAGCCTTTGAACAATCAATTCCACAATTCCCAGAAAAAGGAAAATATGGCAAAGGTTGAGTATTTACCTTTTATTCTTTTAAAAGGCCAGATCGGTTCTTTTTAGCCCCAATCAACTTTATCCAAACATTTCTTATTTTACAAACAAAGTCAAGACATCCCGATAAAAGCAAGGGAGATTTCCCAAAAAAGTTTTTCTCCCTTTGGGCTCGTAGAACGAAAGCTAAGATTTGCAATTATTGATGTTAGTTCTTTCTTCAATATGTTCTCATGCCATGTACGTTTAGAACATTTTCTTGCACACATTGATTGTCGAAGCTAGGTCACATTCATCAGAGACGACAAATGTCTCGCTATTTTCTCCATATCTGAACGAAGTCCAAATGCGAGTGAAACAGGTTTAAGTCTGGACATGGGGAAACTTTGTCGCCACGTGATGACCGGAAATCTCATGATGAGAGGATCAATTTCCTCGAGGGTCAACAGACCCAGAAATTGCAATTAACTGGGACGAAAATACATGTCCGCTCTTGACGGTCTTCATCCTGAACCTGTCATAAAAAGTTTCACCTTCACAGAAGGATTTATTTCGTAATTGGCCATCATCTCAAAAAAGATTTGAGGTGGTTTGACTTGTTGGGACTGACCGAGGTGGATTATTTGACGTAAAGTGCTCGATGAACTCGATTGCTCGAATTGTAGCCCAATCAATCATCTTTTCTCGATTTCTTAATCCCTTCCAACGTCCACCGAAGCCCATCCATCCAACACCTGAACGTCAAAAGCCAGCCAACACACGGATTTCACTTCAGAAATGAAAAGGGTCAAATTATGAGTTTTATTTATTCGTAATCCAAGGACCAAAGTCACTTTTTGATTGAGATTCCACTGATTCAGAGGGAAAGGATGGGATGTAACAATAACAAAATCCTATCTACTTCATAATAGATATGCCAAGTGCGGGCGGACCAGTCATAATAGCACTTGAAGGATCTCGAGCGATGGCATTCCTACGATAATTCGATCCGAAATGGATAAGAATGTTAAGTGCTTTACCCTCCGAAATCTTTCAAACGAACCCCGAGATTCATCCAGCAGATATTTTCTCATATCAAGGAGATTGACCGATGGACTGACTTTAGATAAGGTCAATGAGAAACATGAACGATCTTTGATAAAGTAGGTAAAGCTTGGTCGATGTTTGAATCGCTTATCGAGTGTTGACAAAAGCGATGCAGAATTGTAGTGTCTAATTCAGCCTTCTCCGACAGGTGACACCAGCCACAATTGTGGAGTTCGAGTCTATTTTAAGACGGAAATTGAAATGGGAGATTATCCTGACTATGAATTAAATCTGAATTACGGGGGAAAAGTGGAGGGTCCAATGTCCATTCACCCAACTATTCAACCTACCAACCATTGTGAGGACAGATGGTACAAGAAATAGAAATGAGATTAAAAGTGGCAATCCCAAGTTCAACAAGGGGATTGCCATTCAAGAGGAGGGAGAGACATGATGCAGGTTGATGGTTTGTTAGTAACTATCCAATTCATTTCCCATTACCGTTCCAGCACTCTCTTAAGATGAATTGAAAATCATGGCCTTGAAAAATGGAAAGACATTCGAAAGCACTGCACATGTTTGAAGTGTTGCAAAACTCCTTGGATTCTCAAAAGTAGGGCACAAATAAGATAGTGATTAATTCTTTGCATGTTACCTTTCTTCGCCAGAAGCAAAATCAATTTTGAGACAATCTTGGAAATATTAGATTACCAAAATTAAGAACCAGTGGATCATGTTTTCCCGCTTTGACAAATATAACTGTACCTTATATATGTTAGAGTGCATTTTTAAACTTTTTCAATATTTGCCCCCCAAATCAGGATTTACGATCTGATTTTTTAAACGGAACTAGTCGAGTGGCTAAGAAGTTCACTAATCTAATCTTAAACTAGCCTGACAAAGCAACCTAAATATTCTAAGTTTTTATATAAAATGATAAAATTGGAACAATTTTCACCCTTCGCCATTTCTATAAACTGTTTGACCAACTATTTTGTCGAAAAAGCTTGTAAAAAAGTTATCTCTTTTGCCATTTCACCAAATAAAAATCATCCCCCATTATAGCTTGAGTGGTGCATGAATTTTCGAAAAACAAGGAAATGAAAATGAAAAGCAGAAGATTTGACTGATGATTCTAAATGAGGATTTCGTCTGCTACAAATATTTCAAATTTCATGAAGTTTTTTTTCGTTCATTTTCACATTTATTTCTAGTCTTTTCATCCATAATTAAGGCTAAATTGTCGCTGACAAGGACAATTACAGAAGAATTTCCCTGTTAATCAAAACTTAAGGTTATGTTCAAAAACAAAAAAAGAGGTTTAGTGAGCGCTTGTTTTCAGTTTCGTCAAGTTTACCGGCGCTCTGACCGACGCGCTGAAAGCCTGCGATCACTTTGGAAATTCTTATTTCATAAATAGATTCACACCCCAGAAACCCACTTCATGTACAACTTTAAAAGATAATTAATCCATTCCAGTTGAGTAATTGAAGACAAAATAGATTATGTAACAAAAATGAACTAGTAATCATTTCTCTCACGTGCTATAAGCCTTCCCACAAACTACCCCCAGACTTCTCAATTCTAGCTAAGCAGGCAGACCGCCGTGACAGTGCGGAGATCCGTGACCTCTAGATGACGTAGGCTGTATTTTCTGAATTGACTCTGAGAATCGAACTTCAAAAAGGATATTTGCGTTACAAACACGGTGGCGCACTCTATGACGTTACTTATGAAACAATCATTTTTACCAATGTTGTTAGGTAATCCCTCATAGAGGGCGGTTTTGTCGACGTCAAAATTGAGATATCTCTATTTTATTTATCTATGGCCTTCCTTACTCTTTCTCGCTCTTCTTTGTCTCTACAGTACCTTCGACATGAAATTTCAAATGACTAGAGCTTTATCAGTAATATCATGTGGTATTTTCAAAGTTTGTTTAATGTTAGATAATCGTACACAAGAAGCAATATTAATCCCTACAGTACCGTCTGAAGCACCAGCTTATAAAGGAGACCAACAATGGAAATCAAGGAGCAAGTACTGAAAACTGGTTGCTGTCTGGATTCCATGAAATTACATCGATAGCACTGCCTGGGATTATGTATATGACAAATAAATCTTTGGCGGCTCTGAAACAAAGCATATCTTACATATTTTTGGCTTTGCCAAAATAAACAAGAAAATGCTAAAATTGGGTTTTTCTGTTCATCTTTCATTCGGCTACTTTTAGCTCGCACACTTTTTTATCTGTTCAAGGGGTGTGTTGACCTCTTAATTCAAAAGGACCCACGGATAAGTTGCTTTAGATCTTGGAGGTGACTGTGAGCATAATTGCTACTCCATTAATTGAACACAAGATTAACTACAGCCACATTTACTGGGCTTAATGTGACATGGACCAAGTTTAGGATCCATGGAAACCAACAGGGACAATTGTAGATTACTCTTTGGGCACGTCTCAATTCATGGACACATCAACTGTTAACAAAAAACAGCCTAAAGGAATCAAATCATTTTGATGGCTTCCTATTGTTTGACAAGAATGTATAAAGCGTAATAGTAGCTTAAAATGACGGGAAAACACATCGTATGTAGTAAACCTTTTTTTGGTTATTGAAAGGGCAAATATAAGTGATTTTGTAATCATTGTCAGCAGGTAAAGATTATTGTGTCATACTATAAATATGATGTTTCACTTTGATAAGCATTTAAATCAAAATATGAAAACAAGTTAATCATGTCCAAATGAGTTTAGCTCGATTTTCTATAATAACTCCCTGTTTTCACTAAATTCTCCAATGTTTCTTTCATTAAAACATTCATTTTCTCTAATACAAAAAAGTTAAAAGGGGTCATCAAATAGGCAAGATATACGTTAACGTAATCAAAAGTAATCAAATTTCAAATTTCAGAGCTCTTAGCCATTTCTGTTTCAAAACTTAAAGGAAAAGACTGTAGTTAACGATGAAAAGCTTTCGATCTAGATGAGTCGGAAGAATTGAAATAACGTAAAAATGATTTTGGACATGAAGAAGTAACGTGTAGATTATGGGATCGACAAGGTGCATAATTCGTGGTGGGGGCAACAAAACCACATTATCCCCACTCTATTAATTGAGCAGGGATTTGCTTTGGGGCCCACCAAAATGTGCATTGGGCCCTACTGACACCTGGTGTACGCAGGGGCATGTCCTCTTCTTTGTCTCTGCATGTTTCCTAGTCCATGATTTATACAAATACCACTAACCCCTTGTAGAAAAATCGGTTGATGATCGGTAAATTACGTCTTCTGTTTTTTAAGCAATATGCTGGCTCGATGTATGCATTTATTACTGTCTTATCGCACATCTCCCTGTCCTTGTTAAATGTGCAAACCTTATCACTTGAGTTTTTATCTCTTTTTAATTATGTTCAACTCTGAATAATTCCTATGCACCGGCACCCTTGTCCAAACCGGGCCATAATTTCATGTCTCAGTCACTCAGATTTAGCCTGGCTGTGATCTCATTACAATATGTGCATTTATGATCGTTTGCCCGTCAAATTATTGGCCATATGCCATC
>CM021319.1:6704304-6720024 GCA_010645155.1 Tigriopus japonicus
TGTATTTCCATTGGCGTTTATCTTGTGATAAAAGTTGATAAAGCACAAAAGCGGAGAACCACCTTTTTTGAAGTCTATGAGATGAAAGTCGGAGCCTTGAAGTACAACGGAAATTATATTTCCCGCGTACCAAAGAAGCCGATGATAGATAGATCGAGGCGAATGGAGAAAGAGAGAGACGAAAGGGGAGTTTTGTAAAGAAGCCATCGTGAAGCTCGGTAATACGTGATGACATGTCTCTGTGCTATGATGAATTCTCAGCCAGTCTCAGTACGACAAAGGTGGGCTTGTCTCACGGATTATTGGATGGACTCATTCATAATTTACAATCCTTTGAAACAACGATTCAACTGAGGTTTCCTGTCCTCCTTTCAAGCAATTGCCATGTTCAATAACGGCAAAGACACAACCATGTGGATTTTGGAACCCGTGAATCTATTTCCATTTTTATTGTGGTTTGCGTGAGTCGTGTCTTCAAAAAGTAATGTTTCTATCAAATTATTTACATTTTGGTTGACTACCGATGGCTGTATGGCAAATGGTTTTGAAGTCTGTCTGATGGATTTTGTAATGGCTTTAGAAACCTTCCGGTCTTATTCTATTCTTTGAAACTGTACACAATTGTAATAGAAAGAGTGCATTTAACAATAAGAGCTTTTTGTTAGACAATACAATCATGAAAAAGGACGACGAATAGACCATTGCCAACCTTACAAGTTCAGGAACAAACCTTCCCATTTTGCTAAAACTTTTAGCTCAAGATATTTAAGTGCACCCCCTCTTATGGAACTGCGAGCAATCGAACTTTCAAAATGTTAACGGCACCTTTGCATACAATCAAACAATTCAGTGATCCACTTAGCAAAGACACGAATTTTGTCGGTTGGAGAATATTTTAACCAAAAGAGTACGTGCAATGTTACCAATCATTAAGACACTCCCGGAAAACTGAACCGTGTTTCTTGATCATCTCCAACCTAGCTACACCCCTTCCTTCTAAGCGACGACAAATCCCATTAGAATAAACCAACAGATGTCTGGAAAAAACACCCAAACCTTCCCCTCCAACACACATCATATTTCAAGCGGCCGCTTGGTTTGGCTCGGAATTTCCAACCCATCCAACTTGATCTCCCCCGTGCTCGTTTTTTTCCTCTTCGACTGATTATATTTCAAATTATGCACCCGCGTGATCATTCCCCGCCCATTTTCGGCTGATTTAATTCAATGGTTATTCGCGAAAGGGGGGCTTTCGATTGCTCGCGAGATGCCTTTACTTTCGGGTGTTGGAGCCAGGACCATAATTGGGCATCTCATATCTCACATGACGAAACTTCAAATGAATTAGTTCTCTAGTCTTGGATTCTAATTCAGGATCGACCAGATTGCTCAGATTTCTTCGGGCACCTTTTTGTTTGAGACGGAAAAGAGAGAGGTTGGCAATGAGTGTCGTTTGTGGGGAGAATGATCCCACAGCCCATAAATCAAAGGGATATTCATGCAAGAGGTAAGCAAGCTTCTACAGTATCTTCTTAGCCAGCACCCTGGTTCGTTCGCTTTCTTGAATCAACAACCCTCGAGAAGGAATCTCTCCCGAAGGAAAGATCCTCGCGAGAAAAGCCATAAAACCCACAGCAGGAACCATCCGACACATAGCACAACAACCGTTTCGACAGAGGAAGTTCGGGACCTCAAATATACCTTGGTATAAGAATCTGCTTTAGAAATTTTTAACCCCTTTTGCAAGAATAGATGTGAATAGATCTAGATCCTTGTAAGGCCAAATCTTTTAAAGTTTTATCCAAGTTCAATGACGTCAAGCACTTTTCCGGTCCACATCGTGGGAAGAGCGATATTTGCATAGAAGGAAGGCACATAAAACTGTGTACCTCTGGTATGCATTGATTTTGTATCAAACTCAGAGTGCATGGCATCCCATAACTATTTATGGCCAGCTTCTTGGGTTTGCATCAAGTGTATGTCGGGAGTAGTCATTTGAATTTTGATGGAAATCACTTGTCTCATCGCATGTGGCACGCAACCAACTCAGGGAAGAATGGGGTGCTTGGTTGTTGGTTGGCTGGTTGTCTGGGTGGGAGGGTTTTTAAAGCAAGAAAAATGTGGGGAAATGAACTCGAGAAGGCATCGTTCAATGAGGTAGGTATGAGATGTAAGACTTTCCTTGCGAACATTTCTCTCCTGCAAACGACCATTGAACATGCAATGCAGTGGAAAAGAAATCCTTTGATCTCGCCTCACAATAGGCAATTTCAAGGACGACTCGCTTCCATGGAGGGCACACCTTTACAAGGCTGAAGAAAAGTGATGAGAAACGGATCGCCAAGTCGAAAGCCGCGCATTTGTTCCCTCCTATTTGCAAGTTGCAAGAGCTTTTTATGTGGCCTTATTAATTTTCTTTACCCACATTGGTTGGCTTCTAACTATGGAAAGCAAGGGTTCTTAAACTTTTTTGAGCCAGGGCCCCTTCAGCGGCCGGTAAAACCTTCATAAGGCCGGATTTTGATTTTAGCCTTTCCATGTTTGTAAAAGAAAATAAGCAAAACAAATTACTCTGTTTGATTGATGGGCTTTAAATACGACTTAAAACGCACGGTTTTAGGTAAGATTCGGAAATTGCTTTGCTGCTTTCAATGGGTATATGAATTGCATGTTGGAAAAAGTTCATAGGCTTGCATGAGTTGAAACAAGGGTAAAACAATACCGAGAAATCAAAAATGTGGTTTTTTTTTTTAAGTTTCTCTTATTTGCCCTTGTTTACTGAAAATTAACGAGCCTGTACCCTATATTGGAATAATTTCTCTCATTGTACAGAAGATTTAGTAGTGTTCTAAGAAACATTTGAGACGAGAGCCTCGTCCAGAATGTCGAGCCATCCCTTCGGACTTCCAATAACCAGCCAGAAAATATTACTCGAACTTGAAAGATATACTCCGATATTTCTCGTAAGTAGTATTTGTATTGGTCCCTTTCTTGGCATGCAAGGTATTTAATGTCCTTTGGCCTTTCTTTTTGCTTTTTGTTCTTTTTTATCTGCAGTCTCGGAGCTGAACTTTCAATCTAGATTCACGTGCTCGGCAAGTCTTAAAGGGCATATGCAAAGTCAGTACGTACATATCTGAGAGCCATTGCACCAGCCAAGGCAATGCTTTTCTTTCATTAAAGGCCACTGTGAGCCCCTCGATAATGGCCGAGAGGATTTACTGCATTGGTTCGAAGAGTTGTGGTCGCATTCCCTTGAATAATGGCCTTGTTTGCTTGTAAGTTCGCGAAGCGTGACCGACTCGTTGTACCATCAAACCCCTTCTGGTTATTAGTGGTCGCATTAACCACTCAGCACCCCTTGTGGCGAGCCTGGGTTGACTTCTCCACGATCATCACCATAGTCGTCATCATCATCATCGTGATCTTTAAACTGGGCCAAACACGTTCCACATATTCTACATATGCGATGTACGATCATATATTTGCCATGATGGCATGGACAGATCGGGCATCGTCTTCTTCATATTGGAGCTAGGTTCGTTCAATATTTGGTGTGCCCGGAGGTACTAACCAACAACCAAGGTGCATCAAACATTTGCCCTCCTCCATTCACCTATTGATATTTGATCAGTGATTTCTTGCCAACCACTCTAAGCACGTGCCTTTGTCACGGACATGAAATAGCCTCGTAACCCATTGGTCTGGATTTGGCTGAATTTTATGGTTATTACATCTGTGCACCCGTTAAAAAAAGTACCTCTTGCGTTAGAATTATTAACCACCTGAGAAGTTGATGAGGGTGTGGGCGAAAGGCGAGGAGATATCTACGGTAGACAAAGCAGTTGGACAGTCAGTGCACATTAGACAGATCTGAAAAGGCTTGTTCAAAACCACAAGTGAGAGTCTGCAAATGAACGGTTGGGAAGTCATTTATTTCCAATCAAGTATTCCGATTGGAGTGTCTCCTGGTCCGTCCAAGTAGTTGATTTCGTGATTGCATGGTATGATTCAAATAACTTGATGACAGGCTTCGAGGTTGAATTGTTAACGAGGGAAAAAGAAGTTGAAGAAGAGCTGAGCATTTTTCGTCCCTCGGCCATTCTTAAAATTGAGCTGTCAGCTCCAGATTCGATTTATCATATTAGATTTAACTAGGTGAACGATCAAGGGATGAAATGAAGCGTTCCTTCTTAAGAGTTCTTTAGAATTTTAGTTGTCTTTGACTCATCGAAGAGAGTCTTTCTTCTTAAAACACTGGGGTCCCCATGAAAACAATCCATTCGGTTTATTGTGGTACCCAGGGATCTCAATTTCATTATTTATATCTAAAAAACATGTATTTTTACCCTTTAACGAGTCCCTGAATAAAATCATCATCATCATCATCATCAAATGAATGTGAAATTATCGAAAAGGGATTCTTAAAAAGAGTATTTTTTTCGTTTATGCAAGTAATACCTGTCTTATTGATTTTTCCCAAACTTGGAATTTTCCTCCTGGACTTCACAAGTCCATTACTTCAATGTCTGGTAAGCTCTCCCTCTTAATTTTTAAACGGAATCGATTCCCGACCATTTTCAAAAGAGGACCAATTTTCCTTCCCAAGACCTCTAGACATTAAGGTGATCTTGAATATTCGAAGATCAACATCGATATTTGAATCGTTCGAGTTAACCTAGAAATCGATCCTCTCTTTCTCTCACTAGGTTGGTTGGTTGGTTGGTTAGTTAGTTGACTGGATGGTCGGATAGTCGGTCTGGTGGTTGATGTTGCCCAACCTTCTTCCAAACGCCAGATTGAGCGAGTTCGCATCGACACAAAAGGGGAAAATCGGCCACTTTTCTCTCATCATTTTGACCGACATAGTTTGGCCACGACAGGGTTCCTTCAGCTTCAAAGACCTTTCAATTACACACTGACAAAAATACGACATTGTCAATGACGTCCCAATCTGGGATATCCTTTCTGATCTGACCTTGTACCTAGTGTATCGAATGTACTCGTAAAAAATCAACCGGTTGACCAACCGGCTCATTTAGCTGTTTTTTCAACTGCGGAAGTGTCAGTGTTGCCACTAACAAAGAGCCAATATCGGGCAAGTTTCAACACGGCTGAACAGAAGCTTTCACAAAATTTTAAAAATGTCCGTGGAACATCCCTCAAAAAGGAAAGGGCATTTTTTGGGCTTGAGATTTTTACAGGAAGATTAGCAATAATAGTTTCTGCAGACCGTTATTTTTATGTTGTTTATGCCATGTCAACCGTTGACCAGAAATCGTAGCGGTCTGGGTTTATCTGGGTTTAAACAACTCAATTTAAAAGCCATTCATTTGGTTCTGTTACGCATTTAACCAGGGTTAATTCCAGGAAAGGTTCCTTATTAAATCTCAGTTTATGGTACCACAAAAAATATTTCCAAAAATGGAATCCTGAGTTGTGACCTAGTACCTGCTTTGACCACCACTCACTGACCACCTTCCCTTTGGTAACTCAATTCAAACCATTGGTCTAGTCTGGTTGAAGTACAAACAGGGACCAGGAGTAACTGGGATCCCCTCAACAAGAGCAGGTAGCATTCCAAAGGATTGAACAAAATGGCCCTGGATTCTCCCCAGTGACAAGCCCCCATGTTCCCTTTTCACCTTCATTGGGTTTGCGATCCATCGATCTTTTAAGGCGACTCACATCCACGCACGTCCTCACATCCACACACACATGATGCGTTTCAAGGAAAAGGAGGAAGTGCTCCAAAAAGGCTGCGAGTGGCGCTGACAAATGCTTCTCATGGGTCGTCAACATTTCGAGATGATTGGTTTTGAAGATCGGTTCGAGCAATATCGGGACCGTCCTAACTGGGATTGATTCCTCAAGAAATTGCTCAGTGTTTGAATTATTCTAACGCGTCTGTAGCTATGTAGGGAAGATTAATTTGTGTTGCTAAGGGGGTGAGTGTCAAATGTTGAACTGTCTTCACCAGCCCCTCAGTCTCCCCAAGAAATTCCAATCGATCACACGTACCCACCACGCGTTCGTCATTCGTTACCACTTTCCATTTTTTGAAAAAAGATGGCACCCAAACCGACCACCAAAGAATTCGACACCCTTTACAAAGCCATTGTGATCCGCATGGACCCCACTCTTCACGAGAAGCTCTATAAATTTGGCATCAATCCCTGTAATTTGACCAAAGAAGACTTTGCTCTCCTCTGCAAAGAAATGATTCCCAAGGAACACAGCACCAACCACATCTACAACTTAGTCATCGCCCTGGCTTTCGAAACTTGTGGTTCCAAATACGCCGAGGATATCTGTGTCATTGTCACTCCCATTAAAGATGAAGACCCTGTGACTCGGAAAATCCGCATCATTCACCAACTCATGAAAGCTACGGTCAATTACGTTGACGCTGCCCGAGCCGTTATTCAACTCAAGATTCCTACCTGGAGAGGTCAACTTCCTCGAGATTATCTCACCAATTGCGTCAAGACTCTTCCGATCTCCATGAATGAGAGCATTGACTCGCAGGTGATTTTTGATATCATGACGGACAAGGTCGTTTCCATGTTGGTACACCAAGGTCGGCAGTGTCGACATTTGAAAGATTCCATTATTATGGAACACTTTGTCGGAACCCATGAAGTCGAGGTTTGCCCCCAATGCGTTCTAGCGGATATTAAACGGAGACGTCGAATCCAGAAGGTAGACAAAGTGGATGCTGACGTCAATGTCAAGATGACCGGTGAAATGAAGAGATTGGAGAAGAAGAAACTCAAATGCGAGAAAGCTTTAGCGATTGCCTTGAGTACAGAATGTCGATTTAAGGACACCCAAAATTGTCGCTCTAGGGTTCCGATTGAAGATGTTCATGTTCAAGATCCTCACGACTCCAAAGATGTGGAAGTGGATCAGTTGCTTCGTAGTATTCGATTGGGAAAGGGTTTCACGTTTTCATTTGACGATCCACTCTTTTTGGACGATGTCGAAGGGGGCGACAAGGTCGAAATATCAACCGAAGATGAAGAGCCCATCAAGAATGAGACCCGAAAAGGAGGCTTTGGTTTCAAAATTCGCCAATTCATGACCACGCTTATTGGCGAGTGAGGATTGTCCATAATTGGGTTCTCCACACGTGGCTGGGAACGATTGTGTGCAGATTGGACCACCTTCAATTTGGGCACGGAGATCCGCCAACTTATTCACGGAGAAGAGCAAAACCAAGGAATTGAAAATAGGAGTTTCATTGTACAGAACAGGGTGTCGACGAATTTTTTGGATGTTGAACACTCCAAATGAAACCGTTAATTAGAATTGCCATTTGTTGTAGAAATAAACCCGTTGTACAGCACTGAAACGCCTTCGCAATTTGGATTAGTCTTGTCGTTAGAGATAAAAATAACAGCTGAAATTGAATGCAATGTCGTAGCTTGCTCTTGACTAATGTGCTTTATAGTTTTGTAAAGATCAATTATTGTGTATCACTCTTGTTAACGTCGAGTATCGAATTGTCTTTTGATTAATGAACATTGAAGATTTTTAGGCTTTTCCTTTTTCCTTTCAGTTTTTCCGTCATCACTCGTTGAGGAGTATATGATTAGTGATTACGTTCGCTCTCTGAAAGATGTCAATTTCGGTCATAATAGGTCAGTTGTTGCGCACGTTAGGGAAAAAAGTAGAAGCATAAAAAAGCATGAGATGGAGTAGAAATAACCATGCTCAATCAAGTTTCGCCACATAAGTTGCGTTTTTCAATCGCAAAAACGTAGCTTCTACACTGAGCATATGCTCGAGCATGCGTATTTTTACTCCGTCTCAAATGCTTCTATACCTGCTTCTACTAAGCTTCTAATATATTTCCAAACTACATTAACAACTGACCTAGTATTTGTAAAGGAAAAATTAGAAAAACGGAGGTTGACAAATTGAGGAAAGTAATTAAAATCATCGATGTAAAATTGACTATAGATACTGAACTGCTGATTTGCATGCCTTTGAAATTAGAAGTTTGTCTCAAGAGTTTCAGTACATTTTGAAGGTTGAAAGCTTCATATGAACATGTAAAAGTAGGTCAAAACAAACAACAAAAGCAGGCAAGTTTCCTGTCACGTGAAAATGAAGAACTTTATTAGTTTTGTTATAAAGTTTTGCTTAATCGGCCTTAAAGGATCCATTGGCAACCAAAAAGTGGCCAGGAGTGGGAGTATTCCTTCATGGAACACCCTCTATCAGTGATTTACTGACTCCTAAACTAACAAACAAACAGCCTTAAAGGACAAGCTAGAAAAATGACTTCATAATCAGGACTAAAGACCCTCTCTTCCAAAATTCAATCTCAAACAATATCTTAAAGAACGCACATACACGTACATACACTACATCGCGATTCAACTATTGATTGTTACACGGTATGAGGAGTTTTATCTTGGCCCCTTGAACACCCGGTGATCTGCTTCATCCAGTCACGCCCAATCTGATATCTGAAATGAGTTGTTAGGGTTGGGCGTGAGGTTTTGGCGAGGCATTCCACATGTCAAAACACGTCTTGGTAGGGATAAAATGCTTGGGGATTACAACCACTATCTGAAAGGGTCAAGACTAACCCACGAAGATCTGATCAATCGAAGAAGCCATTCCAACCAGAGCATAGCAACCAGTCCAATATTCATCTCGTGAGGTTCTTGCTTCGTGATAGGAAAGCCTAATCTCCTCAGGTAATCAAACGACTTCGTGCGAGTCTCTCCTTATTTGAATCAAAGACAAGGACACAATAATATGCATTTTCAGTTAAAGAAATTTGATTAGCATTTTTCTTGCAATAAAGCTCCACAAACAAAAAGTTCTTGTACCTTATTGTTTCTCCATCTTCGCCAAATTTGGTCATTAATTAAAGAAGATGAAAAGTAGGGAAACCCATTTAAGTGGAGGTGATTCATTTGGTTTCATTAAATAAATTTATTCCAGAGTTTCTTCATCCGAGTTTTGCTTTGTTACGTACATGAATAAAAAAATGTTTAGTAAGTAGTGAGCGCATGTGGTCGGTTGGTTGGTGCTCTTGCGTGTCAAATTCTCATCAACCTGAAACGAGACGGCTGGACGAACACATCCCCCAAATGACGGTTACCCGCGTAGATTACACTTATAGGTCAATAGCATTCCTGGCCTGATGTTCATAATAGACAACTAATGGAATATACGGGTGTAAGTTTCTTTAATGATATCCTTCATGTCATGCAAGTGTAAGGACGGCAAAGTTATGTGGACAGTGGCAGTTTGGACAAAATTGGCCGAGTGCATTTCAATCTGCATTTTGACACTTATCGAAAAAATGTCGGCATCAATATCACGTTGTACTTATCGGGGTCTTAGATGGACATCAAACATGGCAATCAGTCACAACGTGCTATTTGATTAAATGTCGGTGCCATAATTAACGGAGTCCCATCCTTCTCAACTTCGACGGGTATTTTGGCTCTTTGATGAGGGGCTTTTTCCCTCCACTTGATCGTGTGGTCCTCGTCACATGCAAACTTTATCATATGTCCGAACTCACACCTCAAACTCGTTCGATATCATTTCAGATAATGTTTGTTCATACCCAATTTTCCAACTAATGGTTTTTTCCTCGTTGTTGGAATTTTGATGAAGCTGATACTATATTTGAGCAAAACCTGAATAGAAGCCAATGAAATGAACTTAAAAAGGGATGTGGTTTCAGTAAAACGGCTTTCTTGCCTTCCATTTTATATTCATCAATAAGCAAAAAAAGCGACGAATTCACATCATTTTTGAAATGATTTGATTTAAAGCTTTGGGGACATCAAACATTTTTTATCGGGTATTGTTCATCAAGCAAAGTGGTAAGAAAGGCTCTCCTTAAATTGGATGATTTGGTCTTACCTTGTGGGGGTCAAAACCCTCACTAACGGGATTTAGTACTTTGTGTGAGCACCCTTACAAAAGCATTGGTTTTCAGCCTGGTTGAACCATGGATCTGCAGTCAAGGGTGAGTAATGAACAATTTCAAAAGATCCCTCATCTTGACGCACTGAAGCCTTGGCTTGCTTGGTTTGGTTTGGCTTCACCTCGGGCATACTTCGTCGCATGATAATCTTGATCTTGATATTGATGAAGGTGTGAGGGTAAAGTCAATTCGTCAACCCATATTTGGTTGGAAACCACACAAAGAAATATTCAAAACGCGTTCTTCTTTGAAACACAAGATGCACGCATGAAATTAAGAAGAACTTCTTCACTTGTCATGCGTAGAGGTCATTACAAGCATGTCTTCCTTGAGTTCTTATCCAGATTCATTCATCAAGCTTGAACGGTGAGCTCGTCATCAATGATAAGCATAAAATGTCGCTAATGCCTTGAATTCTCGGTTAAAAACCAGTCCGGATTCCTGGATTGGAGGCGGCAAAAACCGCTCAATCAAAGCGATAAGAGCTTTTAGAGTCCGATTTGACGCGTTGTCAATGAACAAAACTTCTGAGACGAGCACCAAATCTACGTAGAGGACTTGGTTCGTTTTTTGATAGTGGAGAAAAAACTCGCTTTGTTCACATGTGCTTAGCTGATGAACTCAGGTGCTCTGATGCGAGATTGTGAGTGGAAGAAGTGTATCATATGACATGATGGACAAGGGTTTATGATCCTTCTCCCCTTTAACAGTCTCTCTCTCTCTCTCTCCGGAGCTCAAATTATGGCTTGTACAACTAGACATGCAACACCGAGGTTCCCTTGTCCTATAAAACATGGAAAAAGCTATTGAAGGCAATGATTTACATACCTCAACTAGATCTTGAGCAATGCCTTTTAAGCTCTTATCATTAAAATCTTCCGATCTTTCATCAATTTTCAAATCACAGCACGGTGTTGAAAAGGGATCCAAAAAATAACAAAGATGCAAAGAAAGCTTGTTGAATCATGTTGAAAGGTGTAATCATGTCTGTGACCAAGGATTGGGCAATTTCACACGATGCTCTATGATGTGGATGTATGAAAATTTCACCCCTTTCGTTTCTATATTCCCATGGATATTGGCCATCTTAGGGACACCTTAGCCGATTGACTCAATACAAGAAGGGAAAGGCGAACGTCATGAAATATTCACGTTCCCCTTCAAGAAAAGGGGTTGATTTTGAATACATTTGTGGCATGCTTGAATTTCATATGAAATATTAATAACACACCATGTTGAACACACTCGTGAACATCCTTAAATGGACCGAAAGTGCCCACTTCAAAAAAAAAGCGGTCACTTAAAGGAAGCACTCGGACGAGAATTTTAAAGTAAGGTTAAGCCGTGTGTTTTTCCCCTTTTCTTTTCTCCCAAAGGGTTCCAAACTGGATGGTCATAAACAATTGGCGCAATATTGGTTGTCCTTGGATAAATTTGTTGTAGGCCATTACTTGCAACCCATTGATTTCCAGCTTCTCTCAATTGTTGTTGGCCTTTTTGTAACGTTTGTACCGAAAGGTTTCGGCGACAGGGCCAGAGGGCTTTATAAACCGACACGAATTCGGTTTCCTTTTATTTTTTGTTGTTGTTTCGAGGCCATAACGGGCCTGACAAGCTGGCATTTATATTCCTGTCTATGAAGAATAATACATTGGGGCCATACATTTCCCAGGTGGTTCACAATGGAAGACCATTTCATCTTTTTATATCCACGTTTATGATGAGTCATAAAAGACATTGAAATGGGACGCTTAGTACCATTCATATTGAGAGCAGTGTAATGCTACGACTATGAGCTAGTGTGACCTAGTAGAAGGATATAACATTCATGGCAGCCTTCATGCACCAAGAAAGGCCACTTTCTTCCTCTTCTTACCGGATCTCCTTACGACGTGGAAAAATGAGTCTGTTTCCACCTTTTTATCAGGTTCTTTCAGCGAGAAAAGACAAATGTTTGGAGGAGAACACTTTTTTTCAAGAAAGATGGGGAAATTGTTGGAAAGTGAAAAAAAAGAACCATTATCAAATGAGACTACTTGCTGAGTGGCCTTATATTTCTTCCACCCTAAATTTGTTCTTCCTCTTTGAGACGTTTGGACCTTGGGTGGAACAGCATCTTATGCCTTGCCTCCCAAGCAGGGACCACTCATCCATCTACGGCCTTGTCAAAGAATCGAGGGGAAGGACAGAGCTCTTCAAAGATTAAAAGATCTTGATTACTCAGCATTTCATTGGACTCTTTCTAAGCTGCTTCACTCGGGCCTACTTATCTTTTCATCTCGAAGCCTTGCCTTGGGTTTAGGACTTCCCCAAAAAAACAACCACAAAGCAACCCTCTTGGGACCACAAAAAGTACTTGGAACTATTTGGCACCTGTTTGGTTTGAATGGGTTGAGAATTTTTCTAGTATTTTTGTGCGACAAAACAATAAAGAGGTTTGGAGACTGAGTATTCAAAAACCTTAAATTTTCCAGAAGACCATTGTAAACTCACGGAACCCAGTCCAAAGGTTAAACTGTCATGATACAAATGCAAGTCGAATTTCTAATATTGGCTCAATTTTTACTTATTTATTTATATACATCTTCAATGACAAGTCTTTCCCCTTTCAGGCTTTTAGCTTGGTTAAGTGTGTCTTGTCACTTTTGAGCATTTATCAAGTATGGTTTATCGACGAAACTTCTAAAGGCTGATTGCATGTTAAGATCTAATTCATACTGGCTAGAGGCTCCTCCCAAAGAAATCTTTTGTTCTCGAGCCATGCCGAGTGTCTTGAAAAAGAGTTGAGGAATTCGATTTAAAATGGGTCGGTCATTGAATTGAAAACCGGCTGGTTAGATATGCTTGGAATAAATGGTGATTGGGCCCAGCTTGGAATCCATTCCGTGTCTCTCCTCAGGACGTTTGAGCCCCGCTGTGAAGGGAATTGGTAATTTGCCATTGATATAAGGCCAAGAATTATGATCATTAGAGGCCATTATTGGATCGGTATGGACAGATCATTAGTATCCAGGTTCCAAGGTCGATTTAATCCTCACAAAATCACGTTTCCAGAGAGCTACCTACCCATAGTACACATGGGTAATGAAGCCAGTCTCGAAACGTCCTTCTCATATCCCCAAAGTGAGTCGACGAAGAGAGGAAAATACCCTCCCAAGTTGATGCATTCACTAATGGGTACTCGCTGGCTTCCTCTTCGCCATTCCATTCCAAGCTGTGTCATGAGTGACCATTTGCTTGTTGCAAGCCCAATGAATACCCAAACTTTGGTCAGCAAAAATGCTAGGAGTCGTCGATCCAAGCACTCAATACATTTGTCGACTGGAATTTCTGACGCCGGGATATCGGAGGGAGGTAAAAGCCGAGGACTCCATCGTAAATCTGCCAACTTTTTGCTGCCTATTTCTTTCTCCTCCCTCTCTTCTTCATTCTATTCGGGCAATGGGGACACCCTCTGGTCTGGGTAAACTAAGTGCGCCTATGAAGACTCTTTGTACCCAAACAAATTACCCTGAATGAACCATCGACACTCTCCGACGGATGTTACCTATACCGAGGTCTCCGAGACATTTTAGTATTAAAAAAAGGAACCCCCATTAGAGCAAAACGTCGGAACAGCTGCTTCAACTTCAAAGCTAAAAGATAGGAGTGCAGCTGCATCTGCACTTTGTATTTGATCAACTACCCATGGACGGTGAGATCGAGTGAGAGGCAAAGGTGATGTACGCACACACAATGACAATTAATGTGAGAAATTTACCACCCCTTTTTTAACAACGGTGATTTTCCATCTCAATGGCTCCTTTGATATAGGCTCCAAGTGACTGGATTTATTGCTCAAAGGTGGAAAAGTCAACCAAACCTTTGTCAGTGAAGCTGAATATTGATCAAACCTTGCCGGCGAATTTTGTTGTTAATACAAGAAAGGGGAAAAGCATCTCATCAAGACGCAATCAAATCGCAAAAACTAATATTTGCAGAGAAAATTCAATCTTGATTGCCTGACGAGATGACGGAAGACTTTGGGCACGGATTCACTTATAAGATTATCGAAGGCGAGGGAGATGAAGAACCAGTCGTGGAATTTTTCGATCCGGAAGGAAACAATGTGACTCCACTTCCACTCTACTTGCCAAGCGAGGACCCGAAATTAAAGGTAGAAAAATATGTTCTGGCAGCGGTTTACATTTCTTAAAACCTCCAAGATCACGTTTAGGAGGAGGGGGAAAAACGAGTGCGGAAAGTTCCTCGGCCAAATACCATAATGAGGACTTTCTTGCATGTGACCACAGCCTTGTATAGCATGGCGGGTTTGGGATCCTTGAAGCAATCCCGGTTCTATCGGGACGAAATCAACAAGAACCAACTCATGCCTAGTAGAGAGGGTGACGAAATCGGTCCATTGGGAGTGAGTATATTTCAGTTTCAAAGATAAATCGATAATTGTAAACGAATTTTTCCGCCTTTATAGGACCCCAATGATGTTTTCCTTGATGACAAAACTGAACAAAATGACGTCATGGAGAAATTAAATGCTCCACTAGAGAGGCTGGAAGCCGAGCATTCGAAAGAAATCGACATTTATCTTGTGGAAACGGATACGATTTGGATGTTGAATATCCCTGGCACGTGTGTAGAGGTGGATCCTGATAACCCCGACAGAGCTGACGATGGCAATGACGGGTCAAACCTAGAAGATCAAGAGGAAAAAGTCGTATTCAAGTATCAATTGGTCGATCGATGGAGCCAAACGTTGGATTTCTCTAAGAAACGCAAAGGGACCCAGTGTGACGAGATCGAGGTTGAGCCTCAAGGAACACAAGTCAGCACCAAGGACTTCTTAGAAGAAAAGCGGAAACTCCAGAATTTGGGACCATCCAAGATGAACCTAAGAAGTCGCTCACCTTCGCGAGAGAGATCTTGAATTTGTAAATTAAATGTCCTTGAAATGAATTGCTCTGAAACATTCATGAGCCACGTGGACAAAACGTTTATCTCACAGACACGGTACATCCTCTTGAAAAGAAAGCAATGCGTTGTTCGTCATTGCAGACATTCAATGATTCTAAGAATGGGCAGCGTACGTTTAGGAAATCTTGGAAGCCCTTAAGAAACAGGATGCTGAGTAACTACACTAGTGGCTGTTATGAGAGTGAACAGATCGTTTAAAAAGCAACAACTAGTCATGAGATTGTTTACCACTATCCTGTATCTTTGTCTAACCGAGAGCGGTGCTTTTGAAATTCTTCAGCATGGAGGACGCCTTGAAGAAGGTCAGCATGCTCCCTTCACAGAAACGATTCGGGTTGAAGAAGGCTCTTCATTTCTTCTCCGTTGTCAGGTAACGAGGAGACTATTTTTCTTAAAACCAATTCGTGATACCTTTTTGTTTATAAAATATCTGCCATCGATGCCAAGTTATGTTACTAAGTACTACTGAGTGCGAACACTTTGAAAATAACAGTTACTGCCGTTGAATTATTTTCATGTTTTTGTTAAACAAAAACTGACGCCTTTGGGAAGCAATTTCCTCTTCAACGAAAGAGATTTGCTTGATCGAAACATTTAGAAGAAACAATGCAACTTGTTGCTATTATTTTTCACATTTGAACTTGATATCCAAGTTCAGTTAACGAATGATTGTTTTATCGGTTTCACACTTTTAATATAAAAAAAAATGTTCATGTGCGTTGACACATAAATGCAAAAGAGTTCCTATGATAAGATTTTTATTTTATTTTAGACCGATGATTTCATAA
>CM021319.1:6720210-6739954 GCA_010645155.1 Tigriopus japonicus
ATATTTGATCTCAATGCTCTCATTTAATTGGTAAAATCTGAAACATTAAAATACCTTGTGGAGTCATTAAAAAATTCAGAGTTGAAGGCAGGAGATTGCATTTAAATCATCAAACAAAAAAGGTCTCAAAATGAAAATATTGTGAATTGAAATAAAAAAGTAAAATGAAAAATTCGGATTGGTTTCGGATTACGTCGGATCCGAATTTTTTTTCGCAAATCCGAATCCGAATCCGAATCCGACAGGTTTTGGCAAATCCGAACGAATCCGAATCCGAAAATTCGCGCTAAAATCCGAACGAATCCGAATCCGAAAATTCTTGCGTCAATCCGAACGAATCCGAATCCGATCGGATTCGGATCCGATCGGATCCGACTTTTCGGATCCGATGCACAGCTCTAGTTCCTATGATAAGATTTTTATTTCATTTTAGACCGATGATTTCATAAACAGTTGCACTTGGAGCCATAAAGGTCATACCTGCCATCTCAAGTACAGCAGTACCGCAAAGAGTCTGGTCAAGAACATCTGTGACGACCTTGAAACTCGGGTTGATGTCCGAGGCAATTATGACAACCATGAATGCGGTCTTCTGATCCGAAAGGCGAAACTTGAAGACTCTGGATTGTGGGGATGCTACGTAAAGGAGTACATCTCAGCCCTGGCTTTCTTCAAAGAAGCGGAAAGAAAAACGGCATTAACCAGGGTTCAAGTTGTTCCGAAAAGTAAGCAAACCATGGGCATTTTAGGACGAGCATCCTTTTGCGACTGCGACTGCAAGCAAAAATAATACGGTACAGAATGACGTTTTTCACGCAACCTCAATACCATCTTTCTGGCGATGTCTGAAGCAATTCCGAAAAATGGGAGTTTGTTCCCGAAAAAGGAACTGGTGTCACTTCTCACGGTTCCCCATATTTTCAACTCACCCCAAACTTATGCACAAATAATCAAAGCTCATTTGCATGCATACTGCCACAGAAAAAGAAAATAAACATGTTTTTGCTTTCGTTTGTGAGGAAAGTGAGTGAGATCGATTTCGCTAACAAAGCACCTCGTTTCCCCTAACCTCGCTTCCCAGTCAATAAACTATTTCCGTTTGTAATTCTTAGATTGCTTTGAAAACATAGTAATGAAAAATATCTTGAAACATTTACATCAATGTTCTTAAGGGTAGTTGTCATTCATGTTTTGACATTTTAAAGGTTTTCTTGTTAATGTTATGGGAATTGCATACTCAAACAAGGAAAAAAATGTACAAAATTTATTGTGAGTGATGGTTTTTGCCAACATTTCATAAGTTCTATTTGAAATAGAACTTGTTATTATTTTTTCTATCATTTTGGCCCCACACTCAAAACGTCCAATCATATCTTGTTGGTTCATAAACCAAACTACCTAAAAGCGATTTTCGTGTGGTCAACATCGGTCAAACGTCTGGAACAAATTTTTGATGGTTTGGGTAACATTTTTTTAAAAGTTAAAATACTTGCTATTTCTTTAAAAAGTAGTCTTATCCAAGAGTTCAATCTGCAATTTAGTCGTGATGTGTTTCGAATCAGGAGTGATTTCGAGTTTCATCGTCAGTTATAAAAATGGATTTCGAGTTGGCAGCGCTGCCATATTTTATGGCAGATAAGGTCTATTGCCTGTTGAAAAGTTTAGTTGTGGTCAGATTTTGGACCCTAAAAACCAAAATGGCAAATCTCTGCCAAAAATCCAACTAGAAACACATCAGAACAATTAAGTGGCTAGTTTTAGCTTAAATAATGGACAGTCTACATAGTTGATGTACAATGGAAAAAATAGATGACTAAGGCAAGCACAAGTTTTAATGAAGAACATAATAGGAAAAAGAACAAAAATTTAGAAAAGCTTAATAGTGATGAATCAATTGGTAGCTGGAAGAGTTTTTAAAATCTTCTGCCACCCGCCACGATTTACCGAGTTGTGAACTCTGATTTCAAGGATGATTTTCGCCTTCATTCTCCGGGCAAAGCAGACAGCGAATCATTAAGCTCGGAAAAAGTGACGACAGAGGTGCACTCTGATCTCCGTGCATCGATCAAAACTCTTGACAGTTCGATCGGCTTTTGACCCCGGTCGGAATATTGTCTATTATTATTTTTCCTACCCTCGAAGAGTGGCGAGATATCGTACAAAGAAAGAAAACAAAAATGAGTTATGGCCTGGCTCCGGCTGCTCCCCATTTCCAACCCCATCCGCATGGGGATTCAATTCTAGCCCCCATTAATTGAAATAAGATCATCGGAGAGTCGAGTATTCATAGAAAGACCCACCCATCTTTGTCTTCAAATGGATTTCAATTAGAATCCCGAGTGTCGGCGGAACCGGCGATTCCAAATGCTCGTTGAGAGCAAACTATGTCTGATGTGATTGTTTTTGTGTGGCTTCCATCTGTTGTGGTAATTGACATTCCCAGGTTTGGCAGGAACGAAAAGAAAACATATTTTCAGGGAAACACTGTCGATCCTGTCATTTTTTGACGGATCGGGACTCCACTCCTCACTCTGCCCTCCCTCCCTCCCAAATTGCTGGAATCGAGGAACAAGTCACCCTCTGTCTTTGGCACAAGTACCTCTCAAGTGAACTCAAGTGAGCGAAACTTGGATGGAAGGAAGCGCCTCTCTCCCCTCTTTCTGCAAAAGCAAGTGGACCTCTGAAGAGACGGGATGGCTGTAATAATTGAGTAAGTAAGCAAGCAAGCAAACAGGCAAACAAAATCGGTGTTCGAGAGCGGGCAAAAATGGGATGGAATCTCTTGGGAGACCAAATATCCTAACTAGCGGAGAGAGAGAGGATCATTAGTCTTCGGAGATGGTTTTGCAAACCATTGTTCTCGGTCAGGGTTCATTTTTTGATTCTCAAAGTACAATCTGGGACAAACCTGGCAATCTTTGTAGTGGAAACATGCGAGTTGGTTTATGGCAAACGACAGTAAAAAGCACTTTGTCATGGATGTACTCAAAAATGAAAGTGATTTTTCCAATTTCATCAAAACTTCAGAGGTTGAGGCCCTTTATCACGTAAAGTTCAAATTCAGTTCTCTTCCTTCAAACTTTGAAACTTCCAACAAAACCTCTTTACTTCGACAAAATTCTGAAGTATGAAAAAGCTTTGTTTGTTGGCCTCGTGAGGTTTAATTCCTGACCCCTGCACAAAAAATGCAAAAAAAGATTCTGATTTGGACAAAAAATCGTTGTCGTTCAGAATTCAAACCAATTTTCGAAAGCTTGTTTGCTTAACCCGTTTAAAGACCAGCGTTTTTTTGTGACCATATTGATCAAAAACCAATTATTCAAACATTTTGAAATATTATGATGATTTGAAAACAGTATGATACAATCAAACTATTCAAATCTTTTTTAAGTCTAAAAAAGTGATTCGGCAATTAGAACCACATAGGCTTAAAGATCTGATAAAGAAAGGTGTAGACCAACAGGAGATGGTGTAGCGCAGTTGATTAACGTGCGACCGAGCAATGCTCGGGTTCATGGGTTTGATTCCAGGTCCTCCCCCCAAATTTCCTCCTTCCTGTTTAGTGAATGATCGCCCCGAAGGGCGCAACTTTGACCCGGAATGGGCCTATCTGGTATTTATTCAATTGTTTCAAACTAATGACATATATCTGTAAAATATCCAATGTGTTATCAAACGCGCAATAAAGATTCTTATAATGAAAGGAACACCTACTATATGAAGCCCTCTTTTGAATTACTCTGAGATATTCACTTTCATGTGTAATTGTATTTTACTTAAAAAGAGTCAGACTTTTACCGTTATTAAGCGGTAATTTCATGTTTTGCTCACAGTTTCACTTATTTTTGAAGCATACTAATTACAGCTTGAACTAGTAACAAAACAAGAGCCAAGAAATCATCAAAGAATTTTGTTGTTGCCTTTATTCAAACTATTTAAGTATTTAACTGTACGACACGCACGTCCTTGGAACAAGAGGTCTGTTATAGCAATGATGGATCCTCGTAGTGCGATCCGTAACAAGTTGCCGAACAAGATCCATGCACAACCACCAGACTCGTTCCCGTCCATCCTTTGTCATCCATCTTTCAGCACTCGACAACGATCACAAAACTGTTTACCCATTAGGAGCATTTTTTGACAGAACCAAAAAATACTTGGCCCTCCCTTTGCTTTCGAGAGGGTGGCAGAATGTGGGAAATAATCCCGACTGCTTAGGGGCTCCAAAGGAGTGAAACATACAAGTAGGCAAGGAATGTAATTGTTCTTCTTCTAATTTTGATTCATCGAGACATTTTCGAACCCTTGAGGGATTTGATCCAACGTCACGTAAAGTTGAAGTTGAACAGTCCAAGGACGGGCAAAGAGCTCTCCAAGATTGTTCAAGTGGTGATCAATGTCACTCAACTGTCCATCCAATGAGCGAATGGGAGCTGTGGTAATCCGTTCTCCGTAATGGTCAACAGCCCTACCCTACTAGTTAAGCTCATTCCAGGACCCCTGGCCAGATGTCAATCATTCACGAATTATTCCAACCCGAGTCTTCCAAATGCTTCAAAGTTGTTTCTAGATCGCGAAATCTTTGGAGATGGGTCGATTTCCAGGGCCAGATATTTCAAAATCAGGATTCTCCAATTCCGGGACAAAAGGCAAACTTGATGGATCATGATTGATCCCAACCGATCCTACCAAGATCTCTTCTTTTTTCCACTTAACAATGTTCAGATGTCAGCTCGACAACATTTCAATTTGGACTCAAATGTTGTTCGCTCATGGCCATTCATTATCATCGCTGAGAGGTTTTCGCCCCAAATTTCAGACACATTTTACAAACGCTCAGCATTTTCAGCATCAGTATTCACGACAAGAACCACATGTGATGAGATGGGACGGGTGTTGGGAAATTCGTTCCGATGACTTCCAAGTTTGATCGATGCTTGTCACCCTGTCACATCAACGTGAGGGATAGATAGATAGATGTCCTCTCTGGGTATCAAATTAGAATCATGAATTCATATCAAGGAACCAGAGACTCTCGACAACGGTTTTTCCACAGAGTAGTAAACGCAAATCTTTATTACAATTGATTGTAGTACGAAGGTGCTTAGGTTGTGAAAACTCACTTACCTAAATAAAGTTTTTACTTTTTTGAGCTAGTTTTCTTACATTTTTGCTCTATGGTTCAACTTGATTGCTAACATGGGCTCCTAACTTTAGTTATCAAAGTTCCTTTGATAAGAGGTTCAAAAAGTTTTTTTCTAACATTCTTCACCTAGTCAACTTTGGGTTTATGACAATTTTTAGAACCCTCAAAGTTACTTTTACTCAAAGTGAGGACGGAGATGAACCCAAATCAATGGAGAGCCTGCTGCTTCGAGTCGCCAGTCCATAAGTCATTCTTTTCAATGTTGATGGATAAGCTGGAACTAATTTGGAAATTATCAAGTGGTGAAAATCAAAATTAGATATCCCAAATGTGTTCTTGCGCCAGTAACAGGCTCTATTTTCAGACAAACGTTCCCGAATCTTCTGCTCTTGAAATGGATTTTTTAATGATTGCTAGCTAGCATCGCTAATTCAGGCCAGACTTGAGCATTTCATATTGTCTAGTAGTCTAGAGGGTGTCGCGCTTCAAATGATGAGTCGAATTCATCTTTAGGTTTCAAAATTCATCTCGTGTCACTTGTGTGGGGATTGACGGCTGTCACGTTCGTCAACCACGATTGTGAACCAGACGATGGGGGATATCGAATTTGGGTGGGGAGAGGCACTTGAAACCGCGACTAAGGTTGATGGCTCTCCAGATGTACAGTACATTCTGCTTTTTCATGGACTACTGAAGTTCAAGGACCAATAATTTTGGCAAAGTCCATTGAGGTTTGAAAATAGATATATCTAAAGCTCAATTTTCCATGTTACATGAACATATAAGGACCTTTAAATAGTAGTTAATGACCTTAAGGGCTGCCTACTGAAACCGAATCCAAGAGCAACTTTCTGCGAATTTGTAAACAAATATAACTCATGTTTGAGGAAGGCTAATTGCGTATTGATAATTGGAAATTACTCTGTTATGACATTTTTAGGCTACAAAAATCATAGTTTCATAGATTTTTCTGTTAAATTTTAATGAATGTTTGCTTTTGGATTCGATATGCAAAAGCAATACAAAAGTTCTGCCTGAAGTTGGTTTCGGTCCATCACAACCTTTGATGGACGTGCCTAACCAAAACCGAAATATTTGGCCGAAAGAGGAGGTCTTGACAGAAATTGAAACCAATGGCGATTGATCAGAAATTTGGCCCAAAAATATATTTACTAAACTTCTAAGGTTGATCAATATTTTGGTAAGCCAATATTTCCTTTTGGGACAGTTTTCCTACTGTGAAAATGGTTTGTGTTTATGTTATAGTGAATTTATGACAGGATAACGAATTAGATAACAAATCAAACCATCAAGCAGTCAAAAAGGTAATAATGTGGCTTAAAGATTGGCCAAAACATTTATAAGCCAAAGTGTTCCCTCTCCTGAAATTAGCCGTCCAAATAAAATTCAAGTTCAAGGGTTTTATCAACAAAAGTTACCTGAGCTTCCTAGTCACCTGACGACGTTTCAAACATTCCAATTCCAACATTATTAGTTGAACATTTTATATTAGGCAGATTTCTAACATCTTTGATATCAGTTATTCAGGAATAACGACTGGTGGGTGAGAGACACGGGGGAACGAGGAGAAGGAGAAACAGAATGAGAAAGAGGAGGAGGATAGGAACGATGGCTTAGACTTCAGTACGTAGATAGAGTGAGTGAGAGAGGGAAAGAAAGAAGGAGCCACCACTCACTCAACCCTCAGTTAGACTTGGGGGCAAGCGAGAGTGACACCTCTATGAAAATGAACAAGAACTTTGAGTTAGTGTGTTGGAAACAACTGTAGTAGTGTCGTGAATCTTCCATTCAGATAACAACAAGATAGTGTGAATCATTTCCGTCATTAAGTTGTTTGCCATATCTTCTGTAGTTCTGCATCGTTGCTTCAAGGTAAGCTCATACTCGCTGTATTTCATATACATAACGTAACTAACGGGTAGTCGCAATTATGCGCGTCAATATTTTGCGCGATAAAAGAAATTCCAAATTATGAAATGTCTTGACAACTAATGTAACAAAAGATTTGCTCCAATTACGTAAGAGAGGGTTGAGGCCTTCATAATTTCGAAAATTGATCAACTTATTGAGGTTTGACGAGCTCTAGTAAAAAATACGTTTTCATTGGCGTTGATTTTTGACGTATTTTTAGTCGGAATTCCAGCTACTTGTATGATGAATTTGATTTCATCTGTTATATCTCTTCAAGGTATCTTATTTGTACAATATCTGGCCTTTTGAAGGAACTAGAAATAGGCCATTTCTTATTCAATTCTTGCTCTAATATTAATAGAACATTCACCTTCATTCATGAACGTTTACCCTGTGGGAAAAGGATAGGAAAAAAGAGAAAATAAAATTGTGATTTCCAAAAATGGGCTGCAAATCCCACTATGTTGCGCATTTTTTCTTAAAAATATTTTAAACTCTTTGACAAAAACATAATTTAAAAAAATTCTACAATGATCACGAGGCACCCAGTTTTTTCAGTTAACTCTGACTCTTGAAACCAGAGCACTTACTGTATTTTTCAGATGTTACGTAGTGTTAAAAACTGTTTTAGTCGCTTTAAAACTTAAATATGCATGACATGTTTTTCGTGAAAGGGTAACATTCTAATTCGATTGAACCTTAATCTTGCAACTTGAGTGCATTATACAACACTTTCTTGAGTACATTCTGACTTGAACTTTGACTTGATATTAAAATTATATGCAAAAAGTAGCTTAACAATTGTACTAGTATGTGGAAAACACTTTTCCACTTAATTTCACCTCAAGGGGCATTTAAAGACATCAATTTGGATTTCTTTGATTTAATGGCTTTTTTAAATTTACTTTTATTTATTTATTTATTTATTTATTGATAAGTTGCCTAAGCACTTTTCTGTTAGGTTTGAAAAAAATGCGCCTTGCTTTTTTTATATTTTTTATATATAATTTTGTTATAAAATAAAAAAAAATTTCAAAGCATTTTTTTACATAATATTTTGAACTAACTTTGCATGATGTAGCAAAATCAAGGTTGCTCAGTGCCGTTTTTGGGTCCCAAACATAACACGACAACATTTGAACTTTCCAGAATCAGTAAATTTGATGACAAAGCGATGCATTTCAACATTTCTAAAGCTTTCCTAAGATGTTTTGCTAATGTTAAAAAATAATATAAGTTTTTTTACATAAAACGGAGATTGTGCACACAATTTACAAAACTCCATTCATTAGCAACTGTGCCCTACTGTCCACTACTTGTTCACATTTCAAAACTAGGAGACGCGTTTTCGGATTTGAAGGGAAGCATTTCAGTTGGCTTCGCTATCGTCGCCCAGATCAATCGATACATCTTAATCATGACAACCAAATTCCAACATCTCAAGTCAACTGATTGTGAGGCAGTAAAACAAGGCGAGATTGAAAATCGACACCCAAAGAAGGATTTTTGGCCTGATTTTGTTCGAATCCTCCAAAAAAGGACATATGTGAGCAAGAGTAACAAAATGTGTCCCGCGAGTCTTTTGCATATCTGTTTTCGCATCTCTTGTTTAAACGACATCTGCAGCCCTTGGTGGTTCTTTCGAGCTTTGCTCTGAAATAAAAGAAAGCAATGCTTTAATGAGGCATATTTTTGGAATTTTTTTTCTCCAAAGTCGAAGGAAGCTCGCAATAACCTTGTGGGATTATAAAAGAGATTTTGTTAAATTTTTGGATTAAAAAAGCTTCATACGTGTACGTTTCTTTACTTGCATAGTGTCTATTCTTAACTTTCGGCTGCCCTTAGCTTTTAGTGTCAATACAGAATATTCACTTTCTAATCATAAAGAAAGAAATTTGAAGGCTCCACCTTTGATACTTATAAAACATGAAGCCAGGAACATGAAACATCTTTACGGTCATGGCCCACCAAATTTCATGTCGTTTAATACGGGGCCCAACAAACAAAAGGTGGTGGCCACAAGAGCCCACAAATAAACAGTAACAGCGCCTTGGACCCACTACAGCAGTACTATGGATGATTCTTGGGCCCAATATGTTTGACCTTCCTCTTGGTTTCTGGACCCACTTTTGGGCCCCGGACCACTGGTTGCCGGCCCCTGCCAAGGGCGAAAACACTCCTGAAAATAAGAACATATGCGGTTTACAAAGACAAAGAACATACCCTTATGAGAGTTCTTGAAATAAAATCTCCAAGATTGCCTTAATACGTCGGAAAACTAAATTTGACATTTCATTTAACTTAAGCATTAGTATGCTTAAGATTAAACATCGTCATTGATAAAAATGAGATACACAGACAATTATGTTTTGTCACCCTATCAAAAGGCTTAAAGGATTTAGTTTCGAAGGTCTTGACGTGAATAGACATGGGAATTCGAAACAAAATCGCTTACCTCATCTGTAAGTTTTCAAAGTGATTTGGCATGCCACTTTATCCGACTTTTTGGGGTTGATTGCAGTTTTCACATTGCCAACCCGATGGATGAGAAACCCTACAAGCAAGGGTACGAGTCTCTATTTCAAATTGAGCAACTCTAATGTATAGTTATCAATGGCCAACACACAAAAAATGTATGCCACTAAATAGTATTTTTGGGGTTAAATAATGACCAAAGCTTAAGTGATCAGATTTGACTAGATTGCTGTAGACACTTTTTAGCAATACATTTGTACATTGAATTCAACGTAAAAAGCAAAGTATGAATTGAAGCTTGTATTTAGATTCATTGTCTCTTGAACGCTTAAAGCCTTTGTTTTAGAGAGACTTTTGGGTGCATTGAAACTTTTTTGATGCAAAAGCGAAACAAATGTTTTGTATGAATAAACTTTGCTGTGTCTTTTCGTAAAATGGCAAAGAAAAGCTTTCTTCTTCTTTGGGGCAAGATTTTTCTTGAGAAGGCACTTCCAGTTCGTAGTCTCATTTGAAAATTTTATTTCATCACTGTTTTGAAATAAAATTTCACATATATTCACATTGTTTGGAAATGACATTTCAAATCAACTCCTCCATCAGTTTCCAAAAGTAAACCCTTCACCTAAGCTAAGAATCTCGTGGTCAAAATTTAATGAAATTGTCACTTGCTCTGGGTTATGTGAGCCATAATTCCAGAAGAAATCACTTTAAAGCAAGAGATCCGATGAAATGTTTTGCCACAGATCGTAGAATAAGAATCGAAACAATAAAACTAGGCCCGTCTCTATGCATACCAATGAGCCCGCATCAGATCATGGTGTGGGCCTGAAAAAATTGAAGAATGCATCTCCAGTGGACAACCAACTGTTGGAGTACAAGATCATACGTGTACATGTAGCATGAATCAATTCAATCAAGTGACTCTTGAGAAGTCATTGCGGGTTTTACGGGGCTATAAAAATTTAAACATGAATTGCGGCCAAACCAGAGAGTGAGTGAGCAAGGAGTGGAAACCTTAAGCACTGAGGTAAATCTTAATGTCTGCATAGCTTCATGCTTCTGAAGGATTCAATCTTTTATGACTTTGTTCAAGACAACCATAAAACCATGACGAACTACTGGCCTCTTGCTCTTAATAAAAATCTGAATGGGGTCTCAAGATGGCTTAATTTTAGAAGCTTAAATCAATGCATTTCGAGAAACTTTGAGACCTTGTTCGCAAGTGTCAAACAACAAAAAAAATGGACGAAAATTTTGTAACTTTATGTGGCGTCAATTTTTTTCGTAAGAATTTCTTTTTTCCAACATTTTATTGTTAGTGGTATATTTGAGTTGAAAATCCATTTGTGTAAACAAATTGTTGACTCTTGTTTAGAGTTGGGGAGATTTTTGATTTAGAGGCCACCTTTGTTTTGATTTTCATACTGTCGATAGCGCCCTCTAACGCAAAATCAAGAATGATTTGATCGATTTTTAAAAACTTTGGATTGGAAAGATAGATTTTGATCAGTGTATGAAATCATAGGTGTGAGGTTTGACAAGTTCATTAAATCTTGCCGAATTTATTGCAATAGGAACTTGTCCCATTGAAACCTGGTTGGCAACCCTTCTCAAAGTTTGTCAAGCTTGGAGAAAATAAGCATCCGTGGGTTTGTCTGGTCAGTCGTAATGTCGGTAGTTGTTCATGGTTTTGAGGCCGTAATTATAATCCGATTGATTCTTGACGACGGTCGGGTAACGGGCGATGATTTGAGCATTCTAGAAGGGAGACGAATTTTTTCCCTCAAATTGATTGTTTTCCTCCAACTCCGAGATTGGTTGTTCATTAGATGGACGAATAATGGAGCGAGAAAAACTCACGTTTGATATCTCTGCTTGATTTCAGGCAAAGACACTTGAAGTCCCTGGAATTTGAGGGTCCTTCCACCAGTTTCTGATACTTGTAGATCAAACGGAACGAGTGGCATCGCAATCCACGAGCAATTTGACGATTTGACGCTGTGTGAACGATGATCTCTTGATCCAAGATTGACAGTTGGATCCAAGGACCATTTTTAACCGACTGCTTGTCGTCTTCTTACATCTGTGTGTATGTGTGTTTGGAGGGATGGTCTTAACAGTTTATGGCCCATTGTTCAGAAATTCGGCCAGATAACGGACGTGAGTGCAAAAATCTGTAAGTCGAAGCGATTGTCAATTATGCAGATGTGAGGATATCCCAAGCACTTACTGAAGGTCATAAAGCATGTGTTGATTGAGGAATCTCTCTGTCATTCTGCTCTCTCCATCTTTCCCCAATTCCATGTTGTGAGCGGCATTGTGAAGGGATCAAACATCAAACCCAATGGACTCGGACACAATGTGTTTATGACAAGGTGTGCTTGCATTGCTGTTTTCGTTGTTATTGTTGTTGTTGTTTAGTCATTCGCCCCCAAGAATCGAGGGGGTCTTGGCCGTGCTCTTTGGCCACACTCACAGCTTGACACATTGACAATTTGCCTTCAAATATTGCCTGATGTGTTTGGGGCCAACGAGGATCAATTAAACGATTCCCCCGTTTTATGGTTGACTCCCAGCCCTCTGGGTTCAATCTTAGTACCGCAGCAGTGAGGGAAGATTTTGTCCAAGATTGAAAGGAGGCAAATCACGTGTGTTCATTGAATGCACTCTGAGTTGCATCGAGAGGAAAGAGATCTGTTTGATTCGAGGGGTCCGGAGTGACTAGACAGAAACACGCTCACATATGTGGATGAAGATTTTTATCACTTGATCCTTCAGCGAAGAAATGTCACAGAGAGCCAAGATGGCATTCGTCACAGTCGAGTCCTTTGTGATGATCGGCATTTGGAAGACGTTTATGGCGGCTTGAATATATCTTGGCCCCCAAAAGGCGGTGTAGACCCAGTTTCACTGTGCCTGTTGATGATGGGAAGAGCCATTTGGCAAACTTTTTCCATGTTTACAAGATGCTGTAAAACGACGGACCTGAGTGGCCTACCCCACGGGCAACAATCCATTTATAGCCGGGTAATTTCGCCAGATTCCTCACACAACTTGGGTCAAGAGTAAAAATAAAACACGTCTGCCTCTTTGGCAAGGAAAAAGCCTCTCAAAAAAGTTGCCAAGAAAAAAACGGTTCTGCATTAAGTCTGCCGCCAGGACTTGGCCTAGCCCCATACAGACACTACATACCAACGCCAAAATGGAGTCGAGGAAGGAGGTGGTCTTACCCATTTTCAGTCGTCCAATGGAAGTTCTCGGAGACACATTGAAACTTGGTGTTGCCCAAGCCACGAGTGCCGCCTGGCGTTGGCCGTCCCAGCCAGATTCCTCCTCAGTTCCTACCACTGCCGTTGCTTGTTCTGCTTCCCCAGCGCCCTTGACTGCTGCCCTTTCCGCTGCTCCCTGCTCTTTACTCAAAGTCAAAGTGTTCGAGACTCATCGATCTGTTTCTGGTGGAGAAAGCAGCGATGCCTTTGGCTTTGATCCGAAGGTTGGTCAAGATGGAGGAGATCTTCGAGGTATCAGTCGTCGATGAAGAGGGCAATTTCTACACCCCCGAGCCTCAATCCACCCACAATTCGCAACTGCCAGCATTGCAACTTGATGAGAGCGGAAAACGCGCCTCCAGCGGATCTAAAGCGGAACTCGCAGTTAATGCGCCAAATGAGCCTTTGAGTCCTGAAATACCTCCACCGGAACCTTCACAAGCTACCTCGAGCTCTTCAGGAGAGCTAGAAGAAGACAAAATGCATCTGACAGACCTCCAAAAGGCTATTCTTTCCAAGGTCTCTCTTGTTCAGAGACCGACAGCACAAACATCAGCGAATAGCGTTACCGTCAATGATACCCAAGCAAGTTGTTCTTCCACGACCAACACAACCCCCAGCAAATCTAAGTCGGTCTTATTGTCCTTTGATGAGCGAATCGCATCCAGTGACCAAAGTGATGAGGAAATCGATGATCCTGAGCCTCTTCGAGGAGCTTGGCTGCACCCAAAACAGAGGGCGCTGTTTGAGGCCACTCAAAGTGACTCGTCGCCAGCCTTTGTTGACATCAATGGCGATGCCACGAACGGGCCTAGTTCGATTGAGGTTCCCTCTTTCAATGAGATTGAAATCTTGGAGGCCACGCAGCGCTCTCCGATCATTCAAAACGATCTGCCAGAAGACGTATTCGATTCGCCCTGTAATGAAGACGGTAGCGGCCAATCAGACTCCAATCCATCATCCGAGACAACGAAGCGCATTTCGACTCTCTCTGGGGTCAAAAGCCTTCCAGTGAGACCCGTCAGTAGTGCCACTGAAGCCATGAATGAAGTGACATCCACGAAGAATCTCCAGAGCAGTTTTCCAAAATGGCAGACTATGGAGGAAGGGTCCACCGTCAAACTACCCCGAAAACGATTTTTCGAACCCCCTCCGAATGAAGAACCACAAAAACCGATTGGCGGTACCCTCGATCCTAGATGCAAACGACAACGAAGAGCCACTCTTCTCACCGACGAGGGTCCCATCGACGTAAGTCCCAAACTTTTCCAATCATGTCTAAGAAGTTTAATTGTGAGCATAATCAGCTGAATGCAGGTGTTAGAACAAGATTTGAGATGGATTGCTCACGTGAATTATTGGAGCGACCCTACTTAATACTATTTATTATTGCATGTGGAACTACGGTTTGGTCACCACGGCCTCTTTCCTTACGATGTTCTTTAGCTGCGTGGCTATGTTCATCTTGCAAAAGCTAGGGAATTATCAATGATTGGCAATATGATTGGTCCGCCATGTGTCCTCTCATTCATCTTGTTTCTGAATGGGATTGGGACGACATTTGAACACAAGAGACCAATCTGAGTGGGTAAATTGGTGTGTCTCTCAATTCTCATTTTATTGTCAACGGTTTTGCACAACTTCGCTTTAAGTTGTTTAGGTTTATTTTGTCATGGTATTACGTCGTTGAAGTAAAAGCAGTTTTAGCAAAACAGGGCCTGTTCAGGCCAATTCCACGGCGCATTAAGGTGCCATAAACCAGCCCTAAAGGCAAACACCCTTGACTTGAATTGGTGGAAGTTGTCTTTAAAATTGGCTCCTCAAGTGTTTCAATCTTCCCATATCCAATTTCTTGCTTCAATTAGCTTTGACCATTAAACATGGGGACACACGGTGTTGTAAAAAAGCATAGGCAAATGAGGGACTGCCGTAAAAACTTGTACAAAAGGAGGGTTAGATCCATAAAGTTTCAATTTCGGATACTTCAATGTCCATTTTCAAGCACTGTTCGAATTGACCCTTGTCCTTCATGGTGCCAATGACTGCTAACGTGTGTTAGATCATATGTAAAATGTAGAAATAATTTCAGCTCTTAATAGTGACTATTGATAGAGCAAAAATTTGCCGGAAGGTGCTTTCGAGGTGAAAAAATTAAGACGAATTGGAATGTTTTCGTGCAGTGATCAAGGCCATAAACCTTTGTAGTTCGTGGTGACAGTTTTAAGAAGTCAGGGTTGGTAATTGCTTTACTTAAGTGTAGGTAGAAAGTCCATTTCACGCCTCTTAAGCCACCCTTTAAACGGTGTGCTCTTTATTCCAGGTGAGCATCGTTCCTTCCAAGGCTGTGAGATGTCCCGGTGAGACGGACAAGTACCGATGTCCTGTGACCGATTGCCGACTAAAAGGCCGCCAAGGCTCACGTGTATTCATTTCGCGCCATTTCTGCGAGGAGCACAAAGACTTTCGCAGTTGGCGCGATGTGTTCATTAAGAAGGATGCTCCTCCCTTCATTCTAAAGGATGCAGATCCACCCAGATCCACTAGCTCTCCCACAAAGTCATCATTGATCAGTCCATCGGCTTCCATTCCAAGATCCTCTCCCTCACCCAAGCCCGTTCTTGTGACGCCTCCTTCAAAAGGCCGACAAGAAGAGGACGAGCATTTACCTGCTTTAGAAAAGCACGTGAAGTGTTCAACTGGTTCTGAAGAGGAAGATTTGCCACCAATCATGACTGCTCAGTCCAGTTCCATCACTTCTGGAACCGAAACATCTTGGGTGCAATCGGCACCTATTTGTGCCTCTTCAGAGGTTCAATCTGGACCAATATGTGCCTCAACTGAAGCTCCAACATTGGTGTATCAAACGAGCCCACAAGTGTTACCACAAGTGTCTCAAGGGCCCCAGAATAGTGTTCCAATTCGTTCCGAGCCTATGGTGACGGTTCAAGTGCCGGCTTCTAGTTTCTTTTCGGCTCAAAATCCAGCTCAACCCTTATTGCCACAATCATTCCCTTTGGTGAACCCGTATCAGCAAATGCCCACAGTGCCTCAAGCTCAAAATGTGCCTATGGCATTAGTTCCTTTAAGCATGCTCAGTGGCCTTCAGACTCAAACGCAGCAGTGTGTCCCCCAAATTTTGTACCCTCAACAGAGTGATCAAACTCAGGGAGTGCAATTCTTGTCCCCACCTGGACCACCAGTAAATATGGCAACCATACCCAGTAACCAGTGCTCCAATCCAAAGACCGACAGTTCTGAAATCATGGTTCAAGGCCAAAAGTACAGGATCGTTCAAATGGCTGTGCCATCCAAAATCGTCCCGCCTTCAGCAGTGAAAGGCGGTCCCATCAATGACAGTCACAAACCCGTTCACATGCTACCAATCTCTCAATCGTCACCACTTTGGCATCAAGTAGTGAGTTCATTGAACAGTTCCCCAAGCTCGATGATGAGTGGGCAAAGTCAAAGTGCCAACACCAAAGTGGTATCCAGTGTTATGGATTCGGGTCAATCAGTCAAAACCATTCCTAACACATTGACAAGCCAAAATAATAACACTAACAATGTATTTGGTCCAGGGTCGTCACACACTCTTGGGTACGCCACTCAATACCCCCCTCAATTGCAACAAATTTTGCAACCATCGCAGCTTCAGCAACAACAACAACAACCTATGACCTTCCAATACGTACAACAAACGCAACAGGTTCCTCAAGTCCAATCAGGTCTCCCACATCAGATACCAATGAGTCTAGTCTCGATGTCCCAAATGATGCCACAGAATCAATATCAACAACAATTACAATCATTACAATCACAAACGTTCCCACACCCCCAACAGCAACAACAACCACAACAACAACAAGCTTTTATGATTCCTTTCTATGCTCAGCCACAACAGCAACCCCAACAATGAAGATACGTAACTACAAATAACTTATTTTTCCACTTCATGATCTCTTTTATGAACCAATACCATACGTAAATGCGAACTCCTACTGGTAACACAATTTCAATCACTTCGAAAGATGAATACAAAGTTATTTTAATTCAAAAGCATACCGACTCAGTTAATCCTCACAAAATCCAATAACTAAAAAGTCTGACCGTCTAAACAAACCACCATTCATTTCTGAACCATCTAGTGTTGGGAAAAGGGTGGGGATAAAGGTTTTTGAATGAAATTTCTCCAGAAAGTGGAAGTCTCTTGAGATAGTTACGTGACTAATTGATCTTTGAGGGTGTCAGTACTGACCAAGTGGAAGATAAACATCCCCCAAGTTTGTGGCAAACAATGTGAGCCATGAGCACACTTCTTCTCTGCCAAGGGGGAATTGTTTGTCACCTTGATGAGCTCTTCTAATCTTCTGGGCAAAAGGTGTGGCTTGTCTGTCAACATCATTTCCTCTTCTGTTCCTGAACGAGAATCGGTTTCGAAAGAACTATGGCTGTTGACAGCGGACAAAAATGAGATATGAAATAGAATATCCGTGAATTTTCAAGCTAATGCGGATTTAAGCACCACCAAGTTAAGCAGGCAATGTTAAGAATAAAAAACTTTTTGAAAGAAAGAGAGATGGCAGTAGAAACGAAATGCTTGGCCTAATAACTCTCAATTATCAGTAACAAATAATTTTTGTGAAAGACTTGCTACTTGTGAGGAAATGCCTAAAATGGCATTACCGATGTACAGGCACATCACCGGTCTTTATTTCGACCGGATTCTCAATTTCAAATCTTTCTCATGAGGACAAAAAGCCGGTGCGAATTTCATAGCGTGAAATATCATACAGGTATCTCGGCGTTACACTATTTTCATTTCCCCTCTTGAACGTTATTTTGAAAGTTATGTTATATCCAGTGAAGGGAGAAACTTTGCACCGAAATTGACCGAAATACGTACATTCAAAGTTGGTTATAAGAATATTATCCGTAACTACCTCGGTTTCAAGAGTTATTGACCGTGATATCAATTTTTAGTAAGAGGGAGAATTTCTACTGATTGGATGAAGTCAAAGCTGGATATGAGCATACTGAATTTAAGAACCATTCACAGCCAAAGGATATTGCGCTGCTTACCGAAAAAAAACATTTACGAGGACTATCCAGACTGCGCTTGTAACTCGTTTTGATACACTTATTTATGTTTAAAATTTAAATGAAGATTTACCTCTTTTGAGCAGATGATATTTTTACAAATTTTGTTGTTAGACAAACTTGTTCGAAGTTATGTTTTAATTAGACAAGGTATACACGGTAGACAAGGACCCTTGTAAACATACAGTTGAAAATAATCGTCAAAAGCGAGCAACGTGACAAAACTTGAGTTCCTTTTAAAGCCAAGACGTTTCACACCGAAAAATCTTTCTTTTTCCAAAATATTGGATTTTGACCAGTTTTTCGCTTCGGACGTTCATATTAGAAGCGTGCAGAGGTCGCCTAACATACCTTGTGTAATTAAATTATAAGTTCGAATAGGGTTGCATAGCAAAAAACATGTAAAATAACATCTGCTTAAAAGAGATAAATCTTCACTTCGACTATCGCCATCATTCCAAAAAAATCGTGCATTTTCAAGTTTTAAGGTGTTAAAAGCCCAGTCTACCTAAAGTCTGGATGCCCCACGTAACACGTAACGTCCCTTGATATAAGATTGACTTTCGTTATGAAAATAACGTTGCAATGTTGACGGAAAATGGTCTTATGTTCAGATTTGATTGTATGTTGGTCAATGGTAAAAGATTCTAATTACAATTCTTCTTATGTCCAACTTAAAACTCGGGCATATTGCAATTTATTACAAAAAGGTGTGAGTGATTGCTTTAATACTCTTCCAACTATTCAGACTTTGTCTCAATCCACTTCATTACAAGAATCTCAGTGATTTTTTTTCCTCATTTGGTATGTTCTCCGTCGAGTGTAAGTTTGAACCCTGAATGTTCCTTTAACGGTATTCATATGGTAGAAATATCCCCTCCCGTGTGTACTGTGTCCTGATTGGCAGTTGGGTCACAATAAGGAGTCATATATTTCATCCCCTGTGCCCTCCCTCCCTCTTTTCCACGCTCTGCGTTGGTGGCTGGCTCACGCACTCACTGACTCACTCTGACTCGTTCCTTGGCTCTCCCTTACGCTGATAGATCTTTTCAAAATTTAGAGGTTCCTGCCAAAAAAAGCCTCTGCCAAATCGCAGGACCAGCCAACATGATTTAGAACTGAGGGGTAATAACATCAGCTTAATTCTAGCTATATTTAGTCGACTATTTTTCAGACCTGTTCAATTTGAAGATTTAAATAATGCTTTTGATTTGATAGCAAAATTTAGGAATGAATCAGAAATCAGTGAATTTAGATACTAGTGTTGAAATTTCCTTGGCATCACAATTTTCCTTCTTTCTTCCAATCAAAAATCCCTTTTACACTAAAAATACCAGACATACAGTACATTGATTCAGAGTTTTGCAAGTCTTCGTCTCAAAAATAGTTGGAACTTGCGATTTCTTGATGCTTCATATGCTTCATACCAATTTGAAAAAACTTGGACAAAACATGAAAGAAATGGATGCAGCAATTCTAATTGGGGACAAAACAGTCAAAGTGGATGGATTTTTCTAAGTTTTCACAAGGCCAATATTTCTTGATGAGATACCAAATGTTTCAAGTCAAGTCGTCATTGATGCAGGTAACTGAAGTTTTGAGAAACAGATTTGGACATTCGAATTTAGATGATTTAGTTTACAAAATGGAATAATTGCATACACAAATTTGGACAATCGTATTGCAAACACCCTATCAGCTAATCTCTTTGTCTTTGGCTGTTTTTCTTTTCAAAAATTAAGTTTTTCTATAGAATTTTGGAATTTTGTCAAAGTGGCTAAGGTTGGTTCAACACACTATTTCCATTTCTTGTTTTTAGATGATT
>CM021319.1:6755840-6810195 GCA_010645155.1 Tigriopus japonicus
AGCGGGTCCAGCCAAGTCCTAGCCTTGGTAAAGGTCAACGCCATGCCCAAAAATCAGTCCGATGTTGGTGTTTCGAAGACATCCAGTTCACCCATAAAGAGTGAATGAAATAGTGAATGAATGACCACATCATGGAGTGCGAATGAACCCACAAAGGTGTCTAATCTACAAGATGACAATCAAAGTGATCAAATGAAATCTGATGACGAGGTTACCTGCAATAACCTTCGGAAGTGATAGCCCTAACTAAAGCAAAAAAACGAATATGCACCGGACTCCGAGCCCAAATTCTTCTTGCAAAAGGATTAAGAACCAACTTTCCCACGGACCAATACGGGGAGTTTCTTTACGCTCATCCATTGCACAACTTGAACAACTAAGAATATCTTACGATTATTTGAATTATCAACAACAAAATATCGTTTTTTTCCGAGCTCATATATCATCCGACTTGAACGTCTTATTAGTATCTTTGAACTTACAATTGAACCCATCCATCAATATTTCAGGTATTATCCTGAACTGAATTAACACATGCCAAACTTTGTATGAAATCAAGGTTGTTATAGGTTGTGAGATTGTCACCTTGGCATAACATGTTCTGTAAATGATGGTCCTATTTCGAATTTCCTTTATTGTATGGTTGTGTCTTTTAGTTCAGGATAATAAGGACAGGTAAGATACTCTTAAGTTGTTCAAGTTGTGTGATGGACGAGTGCGATAAAACTCCCCGTTTTGATCCGGGTGAGAGTATGTGGGGAAAGTTGGTTCTTAATCCCTTTTCAAGAGGAATTTGCGTTCGGATTAAGGTCAATATAGAACAAAGAAAGAAGAAGTCCTCAGTGTCAAGAATTCGATCAAATGAAGAACAAATTAAGATGACTTTGAAACCTATCAGGTGGACCTACTAGCAATGGATGGGCTCAATATTTTGATCTGCCTTTGGAGTCAGTCAGCCCAAATTGGTGATCTGACAGTCTAACCCGGATTCCATGGACCCTCCCAAAGTCTTTAGAATGAAATGCTCCCATCAAGATTGAATTGTGTGGATTTTTTCATTCAATCTGATTGTTAATTCCTGGACAAGGGGATCTAAGAAGATCAATCAAACCTTATCAAGCCTGTAGAGCCTATCCCTGCAATGATAAGACATGATCCTTTAGTCCTGAAGGACCCTTAGCCCCAGTCCTGCGTGGTCCCGACCTTCTTGAGCCCCAAGACTTGAAACATTTTCAATCAAATCCACAATCAAGGCTTTAATCCTCATGTTTTTCACTCATTTCGTCTCAAGGACGTTGTGATTGCATTTGTTCCTGTTCCAATCCGGATCAGATGGCTGATCTGATCCAGAACCGTCAAAAGTGCCCTTCAATGGTTACAGCCAACAACATCTCTGACTTGGACTCCATCTTGTTTCAAAATGAGACCATTCTTGTTCTTTCATTTTCTTATGGAAATGGTTCCTGCGTTGTGGAGGTGTTGAAGAGGATGGAAGATGAGTAACACTCCAGATACCACCACAGATACTTTGTTAAGCATTATTTCACTGAAGTTGGACTAATGGGTGAAGCAAGATTCCATCTACGTATTTTCCTCATTCTTATGAGGCCTAAAATCCTTTGGAGAGTTGAATGTCAAAAGTTCATGAGACGAGTAAAAAGAGTGCTGGGACTTCTAAAATCAAGGTGAAGAACATCCAGTCCACAAATATTAACACAAAATGTTTGCGTGAATTCTTTCAAGACACATGTTCAACAGTTTTAGACATTAATAAGGAATAAATGACGTCGTGTCAAAATATAGCCTCGGCCTCATACCATTTTTTCAAAAATCGGAGTTCGTGTCCACCCCTTTCAGGGGTTCCTGGTTTGCTAATGAGGTTTCTAGATCACCTCTTTTTTTGCGAGGTTTCAATCGCAAGAAGAAATGGGAGAAAGCAAAAGTATTCCGTAATTTAGTTTCTAATTTCCTTTGCCTCTTGTTTCGACATGATAAGTTGTCACTTTATTGTTCTTTGCCATTTTAAAAGACGACAAAGAACCGTCAATGCCAAAAATCCTGCGAAAATATACCTTTAACGAATTGTCTGAATTTTTACTTTAATCACGAACACTTCTTGAACTTTTTTAAAACACTCATTCTTCGAATTTTTTTACAATTTTAAACAACTTTTAGACCTTTGGTTGCTCTGCTAGCTGACTTGTGACGTATTGCTAATATATTACCACATAATTGTAATCAATTACATTTGAGATCACAGTAATTGCAATTTATTAGTTTGCAACCAATGTAATTGGCACTTTTCGATTACAAATGACATTTTTACCCAGAGGCAATATCTGGGATTAAAATTTAAAGGTTTTTTTTTCTTCGCTTGCAAATATCTTTCTGTAACTAATTTCATAAACCCAAACCTAGAAACTAGACTAGTTTTATATTATACACTTAAAACTGAAAAGGTTGAACGGAGGGGAAAAATGTGATTAAAAAATTCACCGTGGGAAAAATATACGGGAAGATCGTTAACCCTGTCTTTTTTGTACCCCTTAGTAAGTTCCAAAATTACGTATTTTTCCATTGGAATATTGACAAACAACTTTTTATTCACTTTGAAACATGTTGAATTGCTATGCTTTCTAGTAACCTTAGGGAGGCTCTACGAAACGCACACTTTCTTTGGAAATTTCATCCAACTCATGCTTAATTATGAAATTGTTCACGCTCTGACAGACTTTCTACCAAGTATTGGCTTCAATTTTGAATCATATTAAAAACTCCGTGGGATTTTTGTCCGATTTTTCAGAGAACTTAGGTCAATTGACACACAAGAATGAATGAAGCTGTATTTGACCCCAAAAGCTAACAAGTCGGGCAGGCTAATTTGTTCCATGATTAACAACAATTTGTTAACCAAATTTCTGGTGACAAATTTTAGCTTTAAAGTATTCTTGTAACTTTTTTGCTTTCCCCTTCTCTGTGTTTTCCCTGTCGGAAGTTACGTACTTAACACAACCTTGTTCACCATCCATAGCTGTGTAATGTACGAAAAACAAAATTGGGCGTGCTGTTAGGGCCCCAAATGTCGGATAATTTCCTTAATATCTAATTTAAATCATGACGGTCAATTTGAAGCTTAGTCCGAGTGTTTCAAAAGATACGTAACAGCTAGCCATATCATCTCTAAATCGTGATTGAAACCATACAGAACACAAACTTCCCCGCTGTTGCAAACGATTTGCCAAACACTTCGTTTGAAGAAGAGTCAAAGAAAACGATTTCTCCATGGTTCCCATTGATCCATGCACAGAGGTTGCTTAAGTGAGCGTTTTAAATCATACCGCTAGAGATAAAACAGGGCCGTTGACTGTTGGTTCATTTTGGCAAATTCAAGTCCTTTCAATTTTTGCGTGCATCAAATAAGTCTGGATCCCAGGAAAAAGTAACAATTATGCATTTTGAAGCTCTTGCTTGCATCTGGTTGATAATATAATCAGTTTATTTGGTAGAAAATGAGATAAATAAAATCATACATTGCTAGAAAGAAGCGGTACAAAGTATTTCATTCCTCTCTTAATGGAACATATTTTTAAGTATTGATACAATTTCATGGAATCAACTGAACAAACATGGGTCTTTAAATCACTTTTGGATCACACTTAATTATTTTTTTTGCAGCACCACAAGGCTTGTTTAATTGATTTTAAATTCAATCCCCCTGAAAGTGACTTATGTATATTATTGAAACAACTCCAGCCAAGGTATCCTTACGTGAAATATCGATCGTTTCCACGAACCTAGACTCTCTGAATAGACGACAGAATAAAAATGACTTGGATTCGCCAAAATGGGCCGAGCAACTCACCACAGCCAACGGCCCTGTTTTACCACTATCATTGATATGATTTAAAATGTTCACTTGAGCAACCTTTGTTCATGTCCCATAGTGCAGGAACGACCGTTTTTCCCGTGAAGGGTCATTTTTGAAAACAAAACAACTTTTGTCTCTCTCACGAAATTTGGCTGTAATTAAAGCAAAGGCGATATAACAGGAATAAAAACACATGTATCCTAAAAATCAATATTTACCACGTCTTTTTGAGTGATCAATTTGAACATGTAGATGGATACCTCCCCTAACAGACTCACTTTGGCCATAGGCTGTCAATTACGTCATGTAATTGAGCTTCTACCAAAGCATTGTAACAGTAGAAGTCTCTTAAAATAAGTAAAAATGCCTTCGTTAAGGGAAAAAGTGGCCACGTACTTTCGTATTTTCCTCTTTTCCATTTAATTTCATTTATCGATTTTGCTTTGATTTGGGCAACCCCTGGCAAAACGTTGATCAAATCAATATTGTAACAAATGAAATGAGAGGTCGTCAGCATTTTTTCTCCCTATGACCTGCAGTAAATGATACAGTACAAACGTCCGTTATTCTATGAGGACAATGAGTGCACGTGTATGAAAAGTTCTTGCCCAACAAACCGCTATTAATGTCGTGCTTCTTTTTCCTTGCGTTCATTGAGGAAAAAATTTGCACTTACAATCTTGTATTTTTTGGGTTAATCCAAGACACTACAGATGATGTATTAACTGACAGCTCAGGAAAGCCAGGATTACTTTCAAGAAAGGGCTAAGTACAATCAGTGCTATGAAAATTCAACGGGTTCCTGTATAAACCAATTCACATTGGATTATTCTTTGTTCTCTAGTGCTATGGATTGTAGAGTCTACTCGACTTCCTTTGTTTTAGAGCAGGGGTCGGGAACCTGTAGGTCCAAGGGTGGTTTTGGGTGGGCCCAGAGCTCTTTGATCATTGAATTATGGCCCCATCAACCTTCCAGCATCTGTTTGTATTAGTCATTACTGAAAAAAGTAATTCATTACAATTATCCAATACTTTCGCAAAAAGTAATCCAAAACATCAAGAGCAAAATGTTACCGAGAGTGAAACCAGGTTTGGTAACGGGATTATCCCCGGGATTAAAGGGATCCCGAGGGGTATTTTCTAACACTAAAAACGGGATAAACGGATTTCTATTCCGTCAGTAGAACAATTTGAACATACATCATAATTTTGATATTTTTGGCCTAAAAAAGAAAATCGAAAATCCCGGTTTATGCCGTCCTTGGGATCCCAGAGACGGGATTTTCTTTGACGGGGCGGGATTAAACCAACCTTGATCACTAAAGGCTTGCCGAATGATTACTGATCCTATCTGAACAAAAAAATCGGCCAAGTGTTGCCATATGGAGTTTTTGAGTCAAAAATTAGCACAGACTGACTTCCGGAGAACACAGAGGCCCAAACTCTATGTAAAAAACGCCAATAATACGTTTCGTTTTATTCCATTACTACGAATGTGCTTGCAAATTTCTTCTTTTAAGAACGTAAGGAAAAAGAAGCAAGAAATTGATTGCGGTCAGACATCCTACTTTTGATGGGCAAGAACTTTTTTTAGTAAGAGAAACCGTAAAAATGAATCATATTTTTGTCAATATGTAATCGAATTCTCAAAAAAAAGGCGGCAATGATATAGTGATTGCAAGATTTTACCCATTACAATTGCAGCTTTCCCAAAATGTAATGCTATTACTCAACCATGACAGAAAAATGCAATAAATTACAGTAATGCCGTTGCTAATGCCCTGCCCCAGACTACACAAAGTCAAATTTGGTGGGGCCTTGACGCAAAAGTATTTCCTGACTTCTGTTTTAGAGGATCGAGAAGACAAGTAAAAGATTTGAGTTACCAATTGCACCAAAAGTCTCAGCACCATGTTCTTTGGCGTAGGGTGTTGTGATATCTTCCCAATCTTTCTGAAGTTTGTTCCAGTTGGATTGATCCACGATGAACTCCTTCACTCCTTGTCCCTCTCGTGGATCTTTCAACGTGCCCCGGTAATAATCGGGAATGATCACCATATACCCTAAAAAAAGCATCAGTCGTACTTTTAAGCTCTCAAACAAAGTTCTCTTTGCAAAAGGCTCTGTGCAAAAAACACACGAACCTTTACTCGCCAATAAATCGGACAATTGTCGCGTGCGTCCGGAGTCGAATCCAAAGATGTCATAATTCCAGATGATACATTTGGAAGAGTTTCCAACTCGATACAAATCCATATCCAGGACTCTCTCTACCACGCCTTGTTCCACATAATCTGGGTCCTTGACCAATTCACCCCAAGATTCCTCAGGGCAACAAGATTCAGAAGAGACCCATTGAACCAGGGACAAAGAGGCCAAAGCCAAAATCCATCCTGAACAAGATTTTTGTAGTCAAATGGAGGATAAAGTACTTTTGTTCAGTTATCAACTTATCATTATGCAAATATGCTGAAGCGTTAGTGTAACATTTCAAATTGAAGGTTATGTAATATTTTGCAATGAGAAAAGGGCTTGTCATTGAGTGGGATCAGGCAAGAATTTAGCTTACTCTTACCGCAAGAATTAGGAGAACGAGCCATTGATGACGCTGAATTCACGATTGACCACAATCGGATTTTTAAGTCAGATTGTTAACTTCGCATGAGGACATACTTTGCTCTACAAAGGGGGTTGGGATTCGTGTACTTCTTAAAATGGCATTCCCCAAGTTGGCGAGTGCAAGGTCAATTTGGACTAGCCTTCTCACGTAAGATTAGTTAATGATCGGAAAACATGTAATACTTCATTGTGAAACAAATAGTGCTTAGCAAACAACTTTATGAAAGCGGTCCAAAACCAGTGACTGATTGTCAGTGGCTAGATGTCAATCATAACTGGTTTCATTGAATGTAACTTTGAAAAACGTTCTACCTGCTTGGAAGATTACCGAATTGTATGACTAAGGGCCGGAAACTATCATTGAAACCAAATAGGAGAGAAAAAATACCATTTGACTTATTGATTAGATAGAGTGATATTAAAATGATTGTCATAGGGAGCCGATTTATGGGAAGGATAGGTAACACAATATTGTCGTCATTAGAGCTCTTGTCGCCATCACATTTTGAACCGTTATTTTTGAGTGATGTGGGACAGGTTTGAACGATCGAATTATCAGCCAAATCCCACCAGGTGGTAGAATGTCTTTGGATTAGTTTTGGTTGCAATTCAAAGGCAAAGGAGTGAAATCTCAATGCTAGCGTAGCAAAAGGGAGGAGACATGGCTTGGTGGTTAGCCCAGTTTCATAAAGTGACAGAGATCCCAGGTTCGATTCTCCTCCCCGACTTCAAGGAAACTTTTAGACGTGAATCCACACCCACAGACGGAGAACCATTCTGTACCGGACATGAGATTGCCTATCGGAAAAACTTTGGACGAAGTGATGACTGGCTTTGCTGGCCGGGCGAGTTTCAATTCCAAAAGAAAAATGCTGGCTTGATGCAAGAAGCACTGAATTTCTGGAGTGGGAGACTAACAGTGAGAATTATGATTCCCAGAAGGACTAATTCAATTGCGTTCTTCTACAAACAAGGCCTTACTTGTATTCGGCAGACGACGTATTTCAATTTTCAGCTCAATCGAGCTGAAAATTTCTGAAGAGAGTATAGATTGAATGTGTTCATACTTTTTGTGGTAAAACAATTACCACAAAGGGCTAGTTCATTCGTTCTCGGTAGAATTTTCATTGAACTTTTAGTGAGCATAACTTTTGACTCCAACGTTTGATTGAGCTGAAAATTAATTAGTTTCTACTGGAAATCGTGATTCTTTTCATTAGCCTCCCATTCCAGTGATATTCAGTGGTTCTTGCCTAATATAAGGAGTTTTTTAATGTAAGATTTTATCTCGCCTCGCAAACCAGTAAAAAACAGTGAAAGATGGAAATCAAATTTCCTTGGTCCTGGAGAAACGGGAAATGTTCTGGAAACAACCCAAAACACAATACCATTCTAATTTTGGGTCCACCATATATAAGTTAACCAAATATAAATGGACCAGTTAAATCTAATTAGCTCAGGAGCTGATCAATATATTTTCACTTAATTTCAATGCAACACGTACTGTATGGTGACTAGATTTTCAAAAAAATCGTTATTTTAATAGGTTTTTAGGTGTTTAACCTTTAATCTAGACCTGGATTAGATAAAGTAAGAGGTGTTGCACTTGGTGCCTGGCTCTAAAACATATCTCATAGTGTTTAAGAATTTCTCTGTAAACTAGATATGATTATTTCATTGCCGTGCAGTGATATGTAAATTCCGCATTCGAAGTAAAATGTTAAAAAGTTGTAAAAGCAAAAATGAAAATGCGATTGTATATTATCAATAACATTTGGTTTCCAGTTATTAGACCGCAAAAGAGCCAAATTAAAATTCTAATACATTTGTCATGAAAAAGTTGAAAATGTCGTTCATCCCATAACGGCCTATTTTATCCCTTACCTGGATCCCGGGCACGGGATTTTCTCTGACGGGACGGAATTCAACCATCCCTGGTTCAGACTGAACCAGTCGCCAGAAATCATAATTGAAGGGAGAGATTTTCACGTATATTGCAAAACAAATAAATTAGCAAGCCAAAGACTCAAAGGCTTCAATTACCTTCTGTGTGAGTCAATGCTCAGTTTTCCTCTTCTATCTCTGGCGGTTTAAATCTGAAGTTGCTATCGTTAAATAAAATTCGTATGTTCATCAAGTTATTTCAACAGAATACACAATGTATGCAATAATTTGCGGTTGCCGTCTTTAAATCTGATGGCCATAGCAATTTACCTGACCCACATCCGGCTCTAAACAAGTCTGAAAAAAATCGACAAAATTGGTGTATTCAATGTTTCTCGCCTTCCATTCAACTTTGACCAATACAAAATTGTAATTTTGCCTTGATTTAGGACTTGAAAACCTTTCCAAACATTTATGATTGCCTAATTAGAAAGTGTCGTGTCTTTAAGAGAACGACCTTGGAAGTATCAGCGTTGGAAGCAATCCCCTGTCCGTAAAAGTTATGTACCCGTCCATCTCCCCAATCATCCCGAATGGCAATCATCCGTGATTGCTAGATATTTTGCGCTAAGGAAAGGCTGTGTAAGAGAAAAAAAATGGGCCTGAGACTTGGTCATTGAGCAGGTTCTGAGTTTATTGAATACTATTTGCTAAGACTCATGATACGTTTGAACTCTTCAAATGACATATCACAGTACAAAGGAACTCCCAAGTTCTTGAAGACTTGATCAATTTCTTTATATTTATCACGGGATAACTGTCCTGTTTTGGCCTCACCTCTTGGAGCGAGGATGTTGTTTTGTGAGTCGTGTTCTAAAGCCTCCAAGGCCAAATCCAATTGATCTTCAGGTGCCTCAATTATTTTAAAAAGTTCTTGGAGAACCTTCTTAGGGTCCGAATGGAGATCCTCGTATAAAACTACCATTTCATAGATGTCTTTTCTCGCCAAGAAGCAATAATCGACGCCAGCAGTCATGAAAGCAAACATCACTTCATCATTAACATGTTGAAACCAAGTGTTGAACTGTTGAAACATTTGGTCCCTCATTGGATCACCAAACGGAACCAAGTGGAATTGAGCTCCCCAACGCCATTGAAATCCTCCTCGATCACCGATGGTGTCTTTGGCAATATTAGCGGTGATCTTCTTCAACGATTTGAGAGATGGAACCAATTGCCTGGTATTGAAGATCAATTTCATTTGAGGCATGACCTCGCGGAAAGTCTCAAACTGAGGGGCGTTCATGCAAGTAAATTTGATGAAGATCCTCTGCAAATGTTGACAACTCGGCTCAACTTTGCACAACAACCGCAATCCACTTAACGTCAGTGATTTCATGTCATCTTTGGAGATCTTGCCGATGGTGAACAAGCGATTCAGATGAATCAAGGCCCAAGGTTCGCCCATGGCTCTGGTATTGGGCAATCGTGAGATCATTTGAGTCAAGAGGGTTGATCCACATCGAGCTGTCATGTTCACAGCCGTTACATTGACCTTGGGATCGCCAATTTTCTCGGCAAGCCGATGAAGGGTGGCATGAGGGATGATGATCAATTTTTGGGCCATATAGAACTGCCCAATAAAAGTGAAGGGAAACCTCTTGATCTCGAAGAGCTCCACCTCTGGTGCATTCACTGTAAATGAGGCCGTGGTCTCGTCAAAAGAGTAGAGAATGATGTTTTTGTCGTTGAGGATCACGTCGGGATGCTCATACTTCACGTGAGTATAGAGAAAATTCGATAGATCTGATGGGACACCAATGTTCATCCAGGCTTGAAAGTGGACCTTCACCACGTGTGCTGTGCGATTCTCTCGCAAGGCCTGAAGACGCTCTTCTTTGGAACCATTGACGATCGAATACCCAAATAAAGGATCCAGGAGCATGTCCAGAATATAGATGAGGCCCTTGACCAAATGCATGGCAAGGTAGAGCCATCCTGGATCGATTTTGGCAAGAAAAGTTTCGACGAGTCCCATGGCTCTTCTCTTTCGGATGACCGAGGTGCAAGTGAGGTGAATCCGATGGAAGATCTTTTTATAAATTCCTTAGATAAGAGAGCCCCCAAGATAATCTAAGAATCCAACTATTTGCTCTAGCGTAAGAGAAGAAACCCGTACTTTCAAACGTACAGTTGAGCTTTGGGGCACCGTCTTGCACGGTCCGTACTCCATATTTGGGTGCACATTGCCCTCGAACTGATCACGTGATCTTTTAAACTCTTAGTACGATTTTGTTTGAACCAGACGTTGCTGAACCTATCCATCGTATTCCCTGATCACTGAATGGTACAGGGTAGGTTTCCAAATTTGATTTTTGATTGCGAGTAACATTTTTGCTTGTTTCGAATTTTTCATTCTGTATCCTTATCATTTTGGAAAAAACCAACTAAAAAAAGAATGCTTTTCATAAGTAAGAATGTACTATTTCTTTCCAAGCTCATGAGCACTTCTTTGCAAGAAATGTCATTTTCCTCCTTCAGAGATGACAGAAATATTTCATGATCGGCTTTTGCTTTTATTAATCTTAGCATTATTCGCTCAATCTACGTGAACGACACGCAGCCCTTAAAATGGCCGCGAATATTCAAAACACAAACTTCACGTAAATCGTGCATAGAAAAGCAAAGAAAAAATTTTTTTGCCTCTCACGCCATTGAAAATTAAGATTTTGCCGAAACAAAAAAGGAGAGCATTCATGAGTATGCTATTCAGTTTTGAATTCAGGACGACCTATGAATCAATCATGAGTAACTGTCAAGTTTCTCTACTGTTAAAAAGATTTATAATCATTAAACATAAGTAAAACATTACATTAGTTAAAAACTTTTCCTCACAAATTACATTTAAACATTAAAGATAAGTAAAATGGAACAAAACCACCTATTTATAAAAAGGAATTGACTCCATAGCGCAAATGTAGTGACACCGTGGTTAAAATGAGAAAGCACTTTTGACATCTCATTGATCAGGGCACATTTTTGTCTTTCAACCTCAATAACTTTGACTTAAACGATGTTATTGTCAGAGGTTAGAGGTAAAGTTAATCCGACGAAGGTATTTAATATTTTGACGTTGCATTAACCCAATTAGATACCAATGTCGTTTCAATTGACTTCAAAGTTCGTCTGTTCAAAATTTAACTTTTCGAGGTAGATACTTCTTATCCTACAGAAGTGAATAATGAAACAAAAACGCCAAACCAGGAACAGATAGTTACTTGCAATATGCTCTGAACTCGCCGAATGTATTACATCAGTCAACCTTTACAACCGTGAGGACCAAATATTGAATTATTAGGATCTTCCTTAGTCTAGCTTTGAATTAAAATTTCAAGGCTTGAAATTGCCGGCAGTGTCTTGTCAGATAAACAAACGTTTTGAGCAAATGTATGGCTTTTCACGTTATATGAGTCCCTAAGTACCTGCCTCGTCTTGTTTCATCAAAATATGTAATATAATGGGCAGAGCGCTAATCTCAGCCTTGACTTTGAACACTAAAAAAAGCTTCAACAGTGGGCGGGGGCAACATGCACACATTAAAAAGAAAGTGAACACATTCCTATGGGTATCGTGGTTCTTCCTGTCAATGATTTCTCCAAACAAGTACTGTTATAACTGTCCTTTTAATCAATTTCCAAATGCTGTCAAGTCCGATTTTTTCATTGTTTACATCAATGCCCGTTTCGTCAAAATGCCACGAGATGTCCCTGTCAATTTATCCTTTTATCCTTAAAAGTGTCCATTTGACCATGGTCCTTCAAAAAATATCGAATTCTCACAAAATACGAAGACACATCGGTACGATATTTTTTCAATTTTCATTGGAAAACCTAACGTAATGTACTTAAATCAATCAAAACATAGTTTTTGATAAATATGTATTTTTAGTGTGTATAAAGTATTGATAAATGTTAATTTAACATAGAAAAATTAATATTTTTAGCTTATTTTGTGACATAAAAATGTCCCATTTGCTTGGGAATTTGAGTTTTTTTTATATCCGGAGCGTTTTTTTTTTTTTGCTTTTTTGGCCAAAAATAAGCCAGATAAACTCAAATAACTTAGCAACTGAGCAATATATTTTCGGACAATTTCGATTCAAAAGGTATCTAGATCTACTTTAAAAAATGTTCTGACTAGATTATTAAGAATTAGCTTATTTAACAGGTTTTTAGGTATATAACTTTTAATCTATACATGAATTTGAGAAACCCAGTAAATCAAAGTTGTTCCCCTTGGTTCCCTGAGTCTGAAACATATCTCAACTGTTTACTGTTTAGGAACTTCCATAGAAACTTGGTATGAATGTTTCAGTACCGTGTACTGAATAATGAGATATATAAGTTATATAATTTATCCAATTCACATTTATACGAAATTTGGTCTACCAACGAACTCCTGTAGTAAGATGTGTACAACCCTTGAATCGTGGGTATTCAAAAATTTGTCCAATCCTGCTTTAAAAGCTGTAAGAGGATCAGCTTCTACATACTCCCAACGAACGACGATTGAACAATGAAGGAGACCGATTAAGAAGAGAGGAGAACTTCATTGTTCGAACTAGAGCACTATAATAGCAGAATACGGTCATAAAGTGCGCCATTTAGTGGATTTCATGCAGTAACAGCTCGCAGTTCCCATGATATACATATTTTTGAAGATTGCAACGGTTAACCATCAGTTTTGGACAAACTTAAGTGTCTCAAATGTTGATTGAGTAATGTTAATGGACCTGTGGTGATTTTTGGTTCAAATTATTGGTAAAATCCCTTTCAAATTGGCTATTTGATTGGCGATTTGATCCAAGTTCTATTAAGAGTTCCACCATCAACATTTTAGTCACTTTAGTTTGTCCAAAACGGATGAATGACCGTTGCAATCTTCAAAAATATGTGTATTATGTGAATTGCGAGCTGTTGCCGCATGAAATCCTCTAGGTGGCGCACTTTATGACCGTACTCTGGTATTATAGTACTCTAGTTCGAACTAGCCTGGATTCGTCGGGATTTGAAGGTGCTCTCAGAGCACGAGTAAAACCTCTCTGATCGCTACAACTGATTTCAAATCCTGGGTTAGGGCTGAGCCCATGAAGTTTTTTGAAAACATACAGTTTCAAATAGCTTTCATAGATTCTCTGATTACTGTAGTACAGCCCGAACTTTTGGGCTCTCTCACAATATCAACAATATCCCAACATCATGGTTCAGGACAATCTAAAGTGGGAAAGCCAGGTACAGGGTGTGGCTGTAAAATGGAACAGACTGATTGGCCAAATCAACAAGTCATTCAAAAATTAAAACCCCTTACTGATGCAAAAAATCTACCAGACTTACATCTTGCCTATTCTGGACTGAGTTACCATTTTCCACCCAGTCACTAACATCACACAAAGTATTTAAAAATATTCTAAACGGACAAAAATACTCATGCTAGACATGCTTGACCGGGTAAAGAGATTTTATTTTTATATTTTACATTCTATATTTGCATTTTTGACAGTAGATATAGCTCAGAATAATATAAAATATTACTTAAAATGCACTTAAACAAGATTTTTGGAAAGCAAATTTCATAACTATTTAGAGTATACTGTTATGGGTGTTCAGCTCAAATTCAAATTCAAATTTATGACTTCTTGAAGGACCATGTTCAAAATGGACTAAAACCAAAACTTGAAACTTTTACCGATTTCCAACATTGAGTGTCTATGATATTCAAAGATTTTTTATCGCAAAATGTATTATATTGCTATTTGCTATTTTGACATAAGCTCCAAAACTGAAAAAAATAATACATTTTTTCCATATTGAAAAGGTATATGAAATCTTTGGGAATTTGTTTTTTCATATAACTGTAGCGGTTTTTGGCTTTTGGGGGTTAAAAATGGACCATTCAGAGTCAAAGAAGTTAGCTATTGAGCAATGAATTTTTATTCAATTTGAATTCATTAGGTAACTAAATGGTCTCTAAATATGGGTTAAATAGTTTATTAAAAATTTCAATTAATGGGTTTATAGGTGTATAACTTTTTCCCTGGGCCTAAACTTAAATAATACAATAAAAGTTAAGCTGTTCCCCACTGAATTGTGGGTCAAAAAAGTGCCATGATGTCTTTGGGTATTTTGATTCAAACCTAAAAGGTCATTCGGACCACCGAGTAGTGAAGGACCGAAAGGGCTCATAACCGAAACCGAAAGTTTTGGCCGAAATTGGGCTTAACCGAAACCTTAAGCAGCCGACTACAAAATTGTATAAATACAAAATTTGCCTTCAAAAATGAAATTGCTCATGTGTTCGATGTTGTGGAAGTGGCAAATTTTAAAAAAATCTTAAAACTTAAATTTCAGAGGTTTTTGGACCACAAATTTTTCGATTTTCTTGTCAAAACTCCATCTTATATCGTGCATGTCTGCTTTCGGCTTCGGAAGGCATAAACGAAACCGAAACTGAAATTTCGGCCGTGATTTCGTTTTCGGTCAATCCCTAACATTCACAGGTGATGAACAAATCAAATGCCAGATTAATTCATTTAATTTTTGGAATTGAAAGAGCGCACCACAATTACAACATTAAGTAATGCGGCCGAAATGATGAATTTGGATGTGAGCAAATTTTTTTTATTGTTCAGCTGGATTTTTTTCTAGAGAATTTCAACCGTACAAATTTTCAAGTAGCCATTGTTATTTTTTTGAATTCATTGGAACTTACTATAAGCCATCCTTTCACCAAAACTAGGTTCCTCTAAGAGTATTTTCCCAATCACTCCTGAAATTGGTGAATTGTATGAAAGTATGAATATTATTTCTCTAAAAAATCATGTTCTTCCAAGTTTTTTTTGTTGTAGATGTAGCTTAAAAATCCAACTGATGGATATTCGATTTCAATGTTTCCTTTGATGTCGACAGACACACGCAAGCTTTCAATTCAAATGCTTCCTAAACACTTATTCTAATTCCAGAGAATAATGGAGGTTTAGTGACATGAACTGGAAGACATATCGGCAGAATTTTATGTTCAGGGGACATAGAGAACATTTAACGACCTGAATCAAGTTTTATTTAGCAACAGCATTAGCGATTGTACGCACGACGCACACGGTGATATGAACTTGACCAACGTTTTGCACAGTATCTTTTATATGCTTTAGCCTATTACATGTTTTGTCTATGATTTGGTACAACGATGGTTGGCTATCGGTTTTACATTGTTGAATGAACTATTTCAAAACTGTTTATGAAAACCAGAATTAGAGACCAACTAGCTAAAAGATTCCACAATTGCATTTTGTTTCAGAGAGGCAAATACACCCCCGTGCACAATCTATGTCTTTACAAGAGGCTTTAGGATAAAAAGCGTTATCTTTGTGAACGTGAATGAATAAGAGGGACTCAAACTGGACTCAATTTTAGCCAGTCCTAGAAGGAAAAACGTTGCCAACATGTGCTGCCCTGACAGATCTTGGGGATCTCTCATCGCCAATTTAGACTACGAGCCCAAGGGTAAAGTAGTTCAACTGGACGATTTGCTCATTTACGTGGTTGGCAAATCTGAGAAGTGTCTCCTCTGGAATTACCATATCTTTGGCTTCAACGATGGCCGTGGGAAACAACTTTGTGATATGTTTGCAGATCAAGGTAATCGTTTTACATTGTCCAAAGATGATAAAGGGTTTATTGCACGAATATCACAAACAACCAGATGGTACAATCTAAACTTATGGGAACATTTTTTGGTCCCACTAGTCTCACTTTACTGAAATGACCAGACATAAACTGTCCACCTGTAACTTGTCCTGACTTGCAGTGGTCCTTGTTTTATCTTGTTGTGTAGTTTTTAAGATTCTGTGCTTTACCTATTTTAACAGGTTATATGGTAGTGATGCCAGATTACTTCCGTGGAAAGAGCCAAGATCCTACTTTACCAGGAGCCAAAGACTTCTTGATGGAGGAAACTCAATGGCCCAAGCTCAAGAAGGATATTGAAAGCCACGTACTACCGTGGGCAAAGGAACAGGGGGCCAAAATATTTGGAGCCATTGGTAAGATAAGTGAATATTTGGATTCATGTCACTATGCTTTCTTTAGATATATTGTTTCAGGTACTTGTTGGGGGAGTTACGTGGTACTGAGGATAAGTTCTCATCCAGATTTTAAGGCTGGAGTTTCTTTTCATCCATCACATACTATCCTAATGAGCTTGATGAATGATGATGAGAGAGTCATTCTTGAGGGACTAAAAGGCACACCTCAGCTGTTTGCACCCGCTGGAAATGACCACGAGAACGTTAAACCTGGAGGATTAGCGCAAAAGTATCTTGGGGACGACTTAACAATCATCGAATTCCCCGAAATGAAACACGGATGGACTATTCGAGGGGATCTAAAAGAGCCAGGAGTCGAAGCAGCCACCATGAAAGCAATGAAAGACGGCTTGGAATTCTTCAAGAAGCATTTAATTTAGCGTTGCCAGTACTGCGATGGTTTTTCATATTCTCCTTGGAGAGCAAAAACTTTCTTGGCAAGTAGCTTCAACCGATAAATAACTTTCATGTCAGTTCCTTTATGCTAAAATTTTCTTGGGTTCATGTCTTATTCTTTTGCACACAATACATAATTCGGGAAAAATGGGAACCCTTCTTATTTGTGTCAGCTTTAAAACAGGGGCCGGCAACCACTTTTGGGCCAAGGCCCACGAAATTTGATTTGTGCTGTCAGGGGGCCATCAAACAGTCATTGGTAGGTTCGGGGGCCCACAAATTAGCGATCAAAGAGCTTTGGGCCCACGAGTACAGTAACCCACCGGTTGCCGACCTCTGCTTTAGAATATGAAAAAACATGACGAAACAACGCTAACATTCACCACGGACATCTAGAATTTCCTAGAATTTCCTGGACGGCGCACGCCAAATCAGGGGTGACCAAGATCAAGTGGAGAAGCACAAAAGGAGAGAACGTGCTTTTGAAAGTAGAAAGTCTCAGTTTTTAAAGAATTGATGATTATACATCAACTTACAACGGTTCGGGATACACTTCTGGAATATTTGAATAACAAAATGCATTACTCAAGCAAAACACTAAACTTGTAATGCCTCTTCATGGTTTCAATGAACAGATAAAACACCCTTAGAACATTCTACTATCTTAACTCTTACTCAGCCTAGAACACACCTTTTCAATGAATAAGGTTTATTTGCATCATTCGAACTTATACTGATCATTGAACTAACTCATAAACAAAAAATAAGAATAGAAAACACATGAATACATGAAAATATTAAGACAAATTTGACTGTCATTGAAACTTACAAAAAAATAAGCTAAACTAGAAATAAACTGACAATAGATCGATAGAAATGAGACAATATGAATCACAATCAACTTTAACATTTTGAAACAGTTCTCATATCTTTAATTTGGTCTCTAAAACACATCTTTCTAATATACTATTGCATTATGAACAAATAAAGTAAAACTGACTAGTCTTTCACTATGTATCTTACTTGATACCAAGATATATTTTCCTGTTGAATGTTCTTATATCCAGGTTAGACTAGTCTTTCATGAAATTCTATAACAATTCAAATCATGAAGTTCTGAAGAGAAGCAAAGAAGGTTATGCCAAATTAAAAGTCCTTGTGTGTCAAACTTGGGACCACGTTGGAAAAAAATCAAAAATTGGATATTTAGGCATCCTTGACCACAAATACATTATACATATATGATGAATTATACACTTTTTTTTGTTTGTTGCGGATTTTCTACTACCGCTACAAGGAATGCGATTCCCTGTAAACAAGGATTTCTCCCGACAGCTTCAATTCGATCCCCAACAGGATTCGAACCTACGCCGTCTGGGGAAGCACTTTTTTACCCTCGGCTATTAAAAGAACGCATTAGTACGCGCGGCCACTCTGGCTTCCTTATTCATTACAGTATTTATGCTAGCTCATAGTATTCTTAGGTTTAAATAAAATGATTTTCAGACAACGGTTTGGGATACACTTTTGGAATCTTTGAATGACAAAATGCATTTTTCAAGCAAAACACTAAACTTGTAATGCCTCCTTAGGTCTGAAATCTAGATTTTCAACTTGTTTGCATCAATATCAATTATAATTATAAGGTGCAAGTCTATCTTGTGGCATATGGACCTAAACCTACACGCAAATTCACTGCTTAAAACTACTTAAACAACTCTTACCCATACTTAGTTTGTCCTGAAATCAATGACACGATCGTACAATAAAAGAAATTCGAAGATGAAACCATCAATTCTAGAACATGAATTTATGCCAAGGTGACAACCCATAAAAAACTCGATTTCTAATAAGCAATAAAGATTGCCATGTCTTAATTAAGTTCAGGATAAGGCGTGGATGAGCAAAATCTATGTAAGTTGTTCAAGCCGGGTAACAGATAAGCTCAAAAAAACGCCGTTATGTTGTTCAAGTTGTTTCTTAAATGAGCGTGATGAAACTCCGCGTTTTAGTCCGGGGGAGAATTTCCGGGGGAAATATGGTTCCTAATTCATTTTCAAGATGAATTTGGGTGGCATTTTTAAGCAACAGGGCGCGGAAATAGAGTAGAGCTACTCTGGACTAGCGCAAGCGATGAAGAGACTTCAGACGAACAGATTCCTTTGCACAGGCTACACTTTTATAACATTTACACTTTAAGTAACTTTATCATAATCCTCAAAAAAAAGTTTTAATCGTCTTACCTTCATTCAGTTAGCTTTCTGAGAGGCCGGCCTCGCACTTCTGATATTCATGAGAACATTGAGCACTTAGAGAGCTTTCTAAGACACTACAAGACTTTAAACAAAACACACTGATTAGGGAATGATGATGCATTCGAAAATAGACACTAAAACACTCTTTATAAATTATGAGCCACATGAACTTTGTTGCACGACTTAAAAGAACAGCACAACTGCGCTTGTTTTCCTTCTTCAGGGTGTCTCCCGCAACTCAGGAAAACTGCACACAAAATCAATTTTGAAGTGTTTGAAGAATATTCAAAGACACTTGCGGTCTGAATGATTTTATTTGGAAGGTCTTCATTGAAATTAATGGCAAAAGCAAGCAGATTTTCTACTTGAAATGCCTCAATTGTGGTGTCTTGAAAGTTTGAAGAAAGGCTGGATTATGTGATCTTCTAATCAAAACTAAGAAAAAACCTTAAGCCATTCTGGATCCTATTTTCAGACAAATTATTTGAACACTCACAAAAGGCTTTAAAGCTCATAACACTTTACATTGACAGGTTTTGTCCAATATGTTACAAAATAAGTTCTTAACAATATTCTGATTGTTTTGGTCACCATTTTTGATTTTCATCTTCTCTCTTCAGGGATCCTGTGGCACGTTGTCTTCTTAAGATTAATTATATTTGAACCAAAAAATTAGGACAGACCAGCTGACTTAAAGTGTGGCAAAACAATAAGTTAAGTCACCTTTGTATAACATTCAAACCAATTATTGCTCTTGGGGCCAATCAATGAGCATCTTAAAGTCATTTTGAACATTGCAACAGTTGCATCAAGCAACCCTTAATCTAGAAGAGGCCTCATCTTTGGCAGTTCGCCCAGCCAAATTAGCCAGAAGACCAAATAGGCTGCTCTAAATTTCCGGCTGAATTGGCATTCGATCTTTGCCTTTCACTTGATTTGGGTCACCTCCGGCCCGTTTTGCCGTGCCGTGAAAAGTCCACCTCTATTCTAGATGTCCTCTATTCTAGATGTCCTTGCATTCACCAAGACCTAAGCAAAAAAGTGGCACAATCAATGCTTGATATTGATTCTTCATCAGAAAGTTCAGTTGTCATTAGTGGAAAAAGGGACAGGGAACTTTTCTTTTTGGATGAGACTGTGCGGGAAAAAACACATTAGGAATTTTCCGGACAGCTATAATTTCTACCGCCCCTGCAGAAACTTTGCAAAAGTTTTCAACCCCAAAATTCTAGTTTATTTTTTGTGGTGACTACATATTTCCGAAAAAGGGTTCTTGTTTAAAAAAAAAACGTGAAAGTAATTTGCAAAGCTTAGATGACCAAATTTTATTTGCAAGGTACAATCACTACAATTTGGTGTCTTTCCGTCATAAAAGTCACAAAAAACGGAAAAAATCGACAAATCTAAGTTCTTTCTTAACATTGAGAGAACGTTTTCTCCCAAGTATATTTGCGGCAATAAATCGGATATTGTTTTAAAAAATTCAAGGAATTTACTAAACTCAAAGACGATCTTGAAATAATGAACGAAAATGGTGATTTTTCTTTAGATGTGGAAGAACTTGCACAAAAAGTTAAAATCTGCATAAAATGGAAGAATTTATTTTCGTATATTTCATTACATATTTTTGGCTCCTCTGTCATGGTGGATAGTATATTAAAGCCTTTTTATGTGTGTTTGTTTAATTATTTTGTGTTTAAAAAATTGTTTATTCTAGGATCCATGTCGAACCTCAAACCATGGCTCTCTAACCATGTCCCTGGCCCAATTGGAACTTCTCTAGTCTCAGAATGAAATTCACCGGTTCCAGGGAGCGAGGAGCCCAACGAGTTTTTTTTCTGGCCAATTATCCCGAACCGTGTTCCAAACACCGACGAATGGAGAGTCCAAAATCATTCATGTCGTCTTTGAAAAAGACGAGATAAAGTGCACTCCATCTAGGTTTCAACATCAACTCAGGAATGGAAAAACTTGAGACCCGATGAGTCACTTATAAACCAACCAATCCACACCAGAGCAAAGCAAGAGTAGCCTCTATAATTCTCATAACAACCTATATAAATAAAGCGTATAACAAAAAATGTATCGGAGAACATTTTTAACAGCCGTTCTGCTTTGCAATTGACTTCTTCACCAAACCTTAACGCCTCGGGGTGTGTTTGTCATTTTTGGATGAACAATAAATATAATATATAATACAAATGATTCTTGCATTGTAAGCATAACTAAAACTATTATCTTCAATTACTAAGTAGTGCAGCATTTAGCAAAGTCTACTTCAGAGTGTTGGCACCTCAAGTGAAAGCCTGTAGCCTTAAGATCAGTCGGTACTTGAATGCCTTTTTCATTCCGTTTTTCTCGGTCAATCATTTCGTATTCGTTAGCATGTTCTGAACGCAAACTCATGTGACGGCACAGTAGTAACTTGTAATTGCAAAGCGTATTGGATTAAAAGAAAGTCTTAAAAAGGTGGGACTCCAAATGGAAAAATCTTGCATATGAGAACACACCCCCATAATAATAAGATATCAATAACAGATTTTGATTGGAAACGATGTCAACTTGTACATTTTATTTCAAAAAGTTAATGACGGAGAAATGGGCAGAAGCAATCCTGGCTATCTAATTTCGCAAAGCGTACTTGCCATTCAAGTGCCGTAAGCTTCCCAGGAATAGCCGTACAATAATGAAACCCACAGAGAATGACTCATTATTGAAACTCTGACAACAGTTGCACTGAATTTTAAATATTGGTTCCCAATTCATTTTCATATCTTGTGAGGACCAATTCGTCTTGTGTTATGGCAACATTATAAGCCGGTGGACCACTAATGATTGAGGGTGACCGCTCAATGCGGTCTGATGTTGGACTCGATTCACTGGTTTCATCCAATCCTTCGGACTGTGTATAAGAGGGTGGCAAATTGGGTCCAGCTTGCTCTCTGGGATGAGTTAATCCTCTGTCATGGATCACAACCACTCTTGGACCTCTGATGGGTGCCAAACCATGTGGAAACATAGAGCCTCGCACTGATGGTGTGCACAACATATAACACAAGAGCAAGCCCAAAATGAGCATAAACCCAACCAAAAATCCTCCCCAGCACATGACTAAATAAATGAGGATCAGTTTGCCCACGGGATCAGGTTGCTTTATGGCGAATGCAAGACTTGTGCCGAAAAGTGCAAGAAAGATGCCTGTAAAGACCGAAAAAAAGGCCAGGAGTTTGGTCTTGTTCACACTTTCCACTAAGTGATCGAAGCAGGAGTATGCCATGAGATAAGTGAAAAGGAATATGAGCAGGCCGATGAAGATAGCTCCCACTGTGAAGGCCATTCCCAAGGTTGCAGTGTCAGATTCCGGTGGATCCGGAGAACAAGTACAATTATTGGTGTCCATTTTGAAGGGTCTACCAATATTTTTGTTGCTTGAACTATAGAAAGATAAAGTAAGAACAGCTATTGATGACAAAGTTTTATTCTTATCTTTTGTTTACGTCTTGTTATGCAGAAGTGTAACGTCAGTCATAGATTACACAATTTACTTTGAACAAAAATCTTTACCATAGGAAAGCTTATTCGACAGTCTTTTGATCATTTTTACACAAATGCAAGATTTTGATAAAGGAAAAGGAATTCAACTCGTGTAACAAACAATAGATTAACACTGATTGATGGTAGTTTCGTAGGAAGGTGGTAGATCTGTCGAAACAGCTTCTGTATAGGTAGGTATTTCATCGCTGTTTGGTGACTCTTCCGTATTAGTTGATCCACTCCTCATAGAACTATAAATTTCCGTAGCCCTCACAGAATCGGTATCAGGAGGACCGCGACTGAAGATTCTTAGAATTAGGTCCCGAACGTATTTAAAGACACCTACTATTTTAAATGTCAGCCAGAAGATAAATGGTAAAAGCATCAGGAAGAGCACACTCCTGAATATGATGCGAGCGAATTCTAAGACATCAACTGTCATAAAAATCAACCCATAGATTAATGGTAAAACCATCAGGAAGAGCACACTGCTGAATATGACGCACACATATAACCACACGGACCAGGCAATCTCCGTATCGTCTGATATTGTCAACTCATAGATGGACACTCCTAACCCCACACTACTCACGATCACCGTGGCACTGTAAATGGCGAGACAAACCTTTCCAGAATAATGTTTTACAAACCAGAAGGCCAAATAGATTATTGCGCCTAAGACCACTGTATCCAAGAAAGTAAGAAGGACATGAGCCCATGTGGGTAGCCCTTCGTCTGGGTAGCCTATTGTCGAGTTTCCGGGAAATGCAGTCTCTGTGCTAGTGAAGACCAAGATGTTGGCCATGATTCACTTTTCCATCTGGCTTCGTTGTTTTCATCGTCTTATCAGTGGGTGCAATGTCACTCTTATCGATTGAGACAGCTGAACAACTTTGCCATACTGTTATATTCATTGATATGTCATTTGGCAAAGAACATTATGATTCTTTTCTTTCTTTTTTAAATTGCTTGGAAGAAGAAAAGACTTATGAAATTGGGAAGAAATAGAAGCGTAGTGCTACAAATGCTTTTTGGAAGGAGAATTGGCTCTAAATGGCTCCAGTTTCTCTCTTACTTTCTAATGTTTGTACTTCTGATAGAATTCAAAGTTTTGTATGAAATGGAATTGCATTATTTTGAAGGTCTTACTTAATTTCTTTTTCAGTTAAAATTTCGTCCCATGGAGGTATTTTCTATTCCATATCAAATCAATACACAGAAAGTGTCCACCTTTATTCCTACTCTGTTGTTGGTTTCAAACAGTGTTCGACCAACCTGATCTTGAGAAAAAAGTGGCTTAGCGCTGATATGTTCGTGCAACTTCCGCTTCTCCGGATAACTGCTTCTCTCCATCCGCCTGGCCAATTGAGATGTTCGTGTCATTTCATTTGGTTAGGCAACACAAAAATTGTTCGCTTGACGCTCTCCAATTAGTAGAAGCATTTGATTCTACATATCTAACCTGATTGGCCAATTCAATTAGCACACGGCCAATGATTGGGCAACTAAAAATGTGTTGAGTTTTAATCGAGAAAATTCGTTAGACGACCTTGAAGAAAACCAATAATATTGTCAACCAAGTCAGATTTTCAAGCCTCTCTTACAAAAACATAATGTATGATGCTGAATACATGTCTTTGGATGTTAAACCGATGCACGAAAAAAAACTCTTTGGAAAGGAGTTACAATCTGAAACGCATCAAATTTTCATTTGAATGTTTTTTTGATAAGAAAATTTCATGCAAAGTCAAATTAGCAAACTACAGTCGTTTTAAAGGCTTTTTGATGTCACAAGATGAAATAAAAATTCTTCATTCTTCTGTGTTTTATTGTAACATATTAAAGTAACATTTGTTAAAACTTAATACAAACTAAAAATGCATATTTTTGAAGAATTAAGTGTTAATTAATTTTAGTTTTAAGTGACATTATATCAATTTTTGGCCCGTGACCTGATTAACCGACCTCGACTTCATGTGCAGGGTTGTCTTTTTACTCCAAAACTGGTCTCAAATGTTTTTGGAACTTAAAAATGACTTCTCCAGCTCAATTAGAGATGCAGGAGGAGGTTTGAGTGATCTCTTCAAAAATCTTATCGCGGGCGGATGACAGAAGAGAAAAGGCTTGTTTGGCAACGGTATGTGGCCTTTAAGAATTTGGGCAGTGGAAGGGTTTTCGCATTTTACAGACCACCTTTATGACTTAGATGCTATGAAAAATATCGAATTGCAAGTTTGAACATCTTTGGTTAGGATTTTGGAAAAATATGCACACTTTATTTGCTAGTTCTTGCATGAGGAAATTTTCAACAAAGGCCATTGTTTTTGTGTAAGTGATGTTACAAGCACTGATTTGTATCGTCAATTTCCAAAATCATCAAGGTACCAAACAAAATGCCGTGTTTTGTACCTGTTTCTCTTCTCTTCGCCAGCAAAGGCCTTTTTCAGTGCTTGCTATTTTTTAATTAAATGAATAAATTTTGCAAATTCTTGCAAAACAGAGAGTCAATATGTCCAAACTTGCCATTCGACATTTTTCATAGCATCTAAGTCATAGAGGCGGTGTATAAAATGCGAAAGCTCTTGCACTGACCAAATTCTTACGTTGTCGTTGTTTTCTCTTCTTTCATCCCTTCGCGATAAGATTTTTGAAGAGATCACCCAAACCTCCCCTGGCATCTGCCTTTAAACCATAGATAAATAAAATAGAGATATCTCAATTTTGACGTCGACAAAACCGCCCTCTATGAGGGATTACCTAGCAACATTGGTAAAAATGATTGTTTCATAAGGAACGTCATAGAGTGCGCCACCGTGTTTGCAACGCAAATATCCTTTTTGAAGTTCGATTCTCAGAGTCAATTCAGAAAATACAACCTACGTCATCTAGAGGTCACGGATCTCCGCACTGTCACGGCGGTCTGCCTGCTTAGCTAGAATTGAGAAGTCTGGGGGTAGTTTGTGCTTTAAACATCGTGATACCTGATCAACCCACCATTCAAGGGTTGTCTAGATCTGCCAACGGTAACTCGTTGGTAGATCAAATTTCGTTTTAATGTTATTTTATGTTAATTGTATGAATTATATTTATGATGTAATGGTTTGCAGGGAATCACGTTCCTTGTAGAGGTAGTAGAAAATTTGCAACCAATATAAAAAATCCGATAATTTTTTTCGTCTTTTTTTCGTCTAATTAGACAATGTTGTTCGTCTTTTAGTCTAATCGGACAATTTATTCATCTTTTTCCTCTGATCGGACAATTTTATTTGGGTTTTGTGTCTAGTCAAAATATTTTATTCGTCTTTTGCCGTCTAGTTGGCCAAAATTTTCTTGGAGTTTTAAGTGGTTGTTTTTAAATTTTCAAAGAAATACAAACTTTGAAAATGTTCAAAGCCAAAACTCGAGACAAAGTAATTGTTTGATCATTAGTTGTGTTTTTGCACAAACAAAATATAATCTACACTAATGAATCAACTTGTGTGAAGTTACGTGACAAACAGAAAGAAAAGGTGACTATTGAGTTGAAAAAGCTACGTGGCTTTGAGAATATTTCATTAACTAACCTATAAATAGCTAGCTCTGCTGAAAAAAAAATCTTAAGAAGGGCCATATTTGAACTTTTGGTTTATTCGTCTCTTTTCATGAAATCCGGTCAAATTGAAGTTTTGCCTGATGGGAACAATTCCAGGTATCACATCACATACTTCTTTGAACATGGTTGTGCTAACTCGATCTTAGTAAAAGAGAAGCTGACCGCTCGTTTATTCAGGTTTCTCATTCCATTACATTACGACATGCCCCCCTCAATAGATCGACAACTTCGATAAATTATCTATGTATAAAACGGTCAGGAGGCTTGATTTGTCTTCGAGGACGGTAAGATGGACCATTTGAAGAATCTTGGTTGATGTTTTGATCACTTGATATTGATTCATCATGCAGCGGTTTCAAATAAATTCGGTTTCGAGATAGAACTCGTCCATTGGTTTTGACCAAGTAGGAACGTCCTCGTCGTCGCATCTGGATGATTATTCCTGTTTTGCCCGAATCCGATTCTTGTGGATTACGTATCCTCACTTTCCGACCAATCTTCAGTTTTGGGTAATCACGAGAACAAGAATAATTTTTACTTTTTTTTGATTGACAGTTTCTTCTTTCCTCCTCTTGAGGCAAATGCCTATTTCTTCGTTTGATAAGTGATCATATTTGGACGGGTGTGCAGGAAGCAAAGTGCGTTGTAAGCGACCAAAAAACAACTGAGAAGGTACCTTTCCGTCCATCGATCGTATTTCGCCATTCAGCAAAGGCAATGTTGAATTCATCCATATTCAAACGACCGTCTTCCCAATACTTTTTAGTTAGATCTTTCATGGCTTTGACACAGACCTCTGCGTGGCCATTTGATTTTGGATAGTGAGCGGAGGAAACTGATCGATCAATCCGGAAAGCTCGACAAAATTCGTCAAACTCTCTTGAAGTAAATTAAAAAAGTATCTTTGGGCATAAAAAACACCCAAATTATCAAACAATATAAGTCTTAAAAAATTTAATTAAGATGGAAAATATGTCATTTTTGTATGTTGTAACACAAAAAGTCAAAGATATAGAATTACATAAAACCCACTTAAAACACAGATTTTTGAAAAATTGCTTTTGAATGAGAAAAAGACTACACAGGTCATCATATTTGGTGGAATTCTGCGGTTTTAAAAATTGCCTTTGGTCCTGGTATTACTGAAGAATGAGAAAATGTGTCCTCTGAAGATGGACAAAGTTGGGTATAATTTCGGATTTCCTCTTCTTTTTGGACCTCCTCCAAAACACCAAACCGTTTCTTTGGAATTAGCTCTTTGTCTTTCTTTTTTATTTCGTGACAAAAGGATGCTTATAAGTAGGTTAAAAAAACCTCAAATGTCGATTGCCTGCTTTTTACGCTACAAACAATGAAGATTGTACCTCCTAGGGCAAACAGTGCAGAACCCTGAAAGGTTGTGAGAGGATCGTCAAACACTTTCCGTTCTAGAGCTCAACGTCATCTTGTCTATACCTAGCGACCCTTACTAGAGACTGGTCGTCGTAGGCTAACACACGGTGCCAGATGATTCACGTTGGTGATTGGTCAATAGCATTCAGTTGAATATTCAGCTTATTCTGACGAAGTTCAATAACAAACCAGAGTACCAGTTTTTTGTTGATTTTGGAGTGCTTTGATTTGGTGATGGGGTTGCCAATTTACCTATGTGAAATCATATTCCCTCAGTCTACCAGTCTTTTGTTGTTTGAAGTGTGATCGGTTTGTTTTTGATGTTTTAAAATGGGCCACAACAGGCGCACCATCTGCAGTATTTTTCAAGGTGGCCATGTCATATTAGTATTCTTAAATTTCTACACCGTTTCCAAAAACCCTTTGTTGAGTTTTGACGCTTTGATACATTAAACTGGTGCGGAGCTAAAATTGGAAATCAGTTTTAAAAAGCAAGAAAGATTGCAAAACCAAAGTAGGATTTTTGACACCCATTTAGAAAATTATGAATAGTAATGACAAGATCACCCTGAACAATACGGTCTTTTGATCAAAATCAACAACATTTGCGCATCCGCAGCAAATGTCAAAATAAACAGATTCTCTCAACCTAGATAGGCATTGGAGGATCCTCAAGGCCACAAATTTGACTCAGAATCAACAAAAATACCTCAAAACGAGTGGAAATCGTCAAATGTGAGTCCTGTTGCATATTGTGAAATGTTTCCATCACACAACGTCTTGATTTTCAAAATTAGCGTCTTCAAAAGTTGCTTAATATGACACTCTTGTTTTTTTTCTCAACTGCGGATGGTGCGCCTCTTGTGGTCAACTTTAGAACCTCAAAGCACAACAAATCTCGATCTCGGGCCAATTCTCCATACTAATTGAAATTCACTTTTTGCAAATCAGGTAGATAGATACCTTAGACACATTTTCAGCAGGCTTGAGGATTTTCACTAACCAACCCGCACTATCAAATAGGCTTACTAGTTTAGACGTGTTTCTGATAAGGGAAGGTTTCCTTTAATCGTGAACTTTGGCTTCCCTGCATGTTGGATGACGTCACCGACTGTCCATGTTGGTCGGGTATTCAAAGAATTCTTTCGCCAGTCTCTAGTAAGGGTCGCTATCTTTCCCGATATGGCCAGAGCTCATATGAACGTAGATCACAAAAAACACTACTCGTGCACGCCCAAACAAACTGATTGATTGACCTCCCTCTTCTGGTTGAGTTCAATTCTCTCATTGCATCCAATGTAAAGAATTCTTCAAACTTTCAATCATTACTCCATACTCCCAGGTCAGCTCCGATCGATGGCAAACAGATTTAACCCACTTAGAAAACTGGAGAACAGAGACACCCATGAAAAAGCCCCCAACACAGTGATGGCAAATTTTGCCTTTTACTGAATTTCTGCCATTTTCTGCCACTTGGTTGGTAGAAAATGGCAAAAAATGGCAGAAAGTGGCAGAAAATGCTAACAAATGGCTGTTAATAGACAAAAGTACGCATAGACTGATGTTCAACTACAAATCTGCTTTTGTAGAATAAGATTAAAAGAGTCAACTATGATTCAAGTTTACACAAATACTTGAGAGCAACAACTACTAACTCAAAATTAAATGTAAACATCATTGCTGATGCTAAAATAACTAGAAATACACATTGTATTTGAAAACACGTCTTTACATAAGATATTCCCTGGTTTAAAATCTGTCATTCTTTTCATGTGCCATATAGTGATAATTCAGACTGAGATGAAAACTTCAATTGATAATGTGACAAAAGTTTATGTGAAATATTCAAAAACTCTTATGACAGGGGTTCTCAACCTTTTTCCGGGGGATACCCATTTTGGCAAGGGAAATATCCGATTTACCCCCCTATAAATAAATATAAATATAAAATACGTGAAGAAAAGAAAAACGTGCAATATTGGTCGAATAACCCCAAGTTTTTTCCAATTTTTCCGGACACAAATTTACCCAACAGAAAGTCAAATTTACCCAATTTTGGGTAAATACCCATGGGTTGAGAACCCCTGTCCTATGATATACTTTTATCATATTTCATATTGATAATATAATTATCATATTGGAAAAATATTCATTTTGCAGTTCAAAGTCACTTAATTATTAGATAGTGTTGAAATGGGATATAAGAATAAGATTATCCTTATTTTCTAGAATGTTTGATGTTATCATATGGTTTATTAATCAATAGCGTAATCAATTAAACGAATTAATACATGAAATTTGTCCCAGGAAGTATTTGTGCAACTTTTTGTAAAGCCCCAATTTCGATTTTTTTTCAAAGAAAACGAAAATGACTTGTTTGGGACTAGAGTTCAAATTTTGTTGATTTGGTTTTAAAGTACAGTCGAATCTCGATACAAGCAATCTCGGTTTAAGCAATTTTCGTGATATAAGCAACTTTTCCGAGCTGAGCAAATTTTTACTACATAAGAATTCTCAATATACATTAATTTAACATTTTTCCTCAATCTCGATATAAGAAACATTCGTAAAGTTTTTGGCCAACTTAAATTGGTCACAACACAAAGAAAAACAAAAAAGCCGCAGCATTTCTAAAAAGATCGATGCAGCGCTTCCATATCTTGTACTTTTGCGCAAATCTAGCACTTTTTGGGGTCCCGTTTGCGCACTTTTTGGGGCTCTTGCACCTTGCATTTTTCACGTTTGAGTCAGACGAATGAAAAGTTACATTTTGAACCCTAGAATCACTAAAACTTGTACAAAATGCCACTCAACAAGAGCTATTTTAAAGATTATTTAAAGTTTGAAAAATACTTATCGACAATTATAAAAAAATAACGTAAGCACATATTAGTTTCACAAACAAATGTGCCATGTTTGAGAGTGAAACAAATTTCTGTGTCTGCCAAAGCAAAACCTAATGGAAAATAAACAACCCAAGGAAGAGTCTTGTCATTCCAAGAAAGTCTCTCAAATTTGAGGTAATTTGAGGTCAAATTGAGAATAGAAGATTTGCAGTTGAGGTATTGCAAAAAATTAGCAAAAAACTTCATCAGTATGAAAGCCTGGAAGGCTGAATTTTTTTAAAAAGTTGTTTGTTCCCGTAAGGGTTTAATAATGTAACAATCATGAAGGCAAAATTGTACTTTTTTCTTGCATTTTTTCTGTCAAACTGACATTGAAGCAAGTTCTTAAGCTTTGTAATGGAGATATAAATACATGCACTTGTAATGTCAATATGTGTGTTTTAATGACTATTTTTTAAAAGCTAAGTTTTTGAGTTGTTATCAGAGTTTTTGTAATAAAAGTAAGCTTATAAGGTTATATAAAGGTGAGGTAAACTCCTCCAATAGTTTCCTTTATTTTTTAATGTTTCTTGAGCCAATTTTCTTGAGTCTCAATATTAACAAAATCTCGATACAAGCAATATTTTGAAGCTGACAGAAAAGTTGCTTAAAATGAGATTCCGCTGTAACGCATTTGAAACTAATTCGGTTTTTAGCAAGCAAGCATCTGCAAATCAGACTTTGTTAGAACAGAATGTTAAGTTGTAATTTATACATCAAACATATTACAATTGTATTGACTTAAAAATAACAAGTATTTTTCTTCAAATGATCCTTGTAAGACTGTGTTGTAATTGTATTTGAAAAATATGTCTTTGGCCTTAGTATTCAAATTTTAAAACGTTTTGCATTTACGATATTTAAACATTTTAAAAACCAACAATTCTCAGCTATTGTGTTCAAATAGTGATCGAGCATTACAGAATTTAATTGCATTCAAGTTTTAACTCTCGGTGTATATTCAAGACAAAATGAAAGTGCTCGATTTGGCCACCCTGACTTCGAGGGATATTCAGAAACAAATCAAGGACATTGATTTTCACAAACTTCTTCGATGCAATGAGCTTTTGAAGGGATGATAAGGCCATACTTAGACCAAAAGTGCCAAATTTTATCCCTTCAATTGTTGAATATATTGATTTACATGAGTTTCTAGACTAATTAATTTCTGCCAGTTTCTGCCACTTTTTTCGCATGAATAAAAGCCATTTTCTGCCACCAATTTCTGCCAGGGGGCAGAAAATGGCTTTTATTCATATGCCATCACTGCCCCAACATCGCCAATCTCAGCAATTGTGCTTATTAATGTACATGAAAACAGCGTTTGACTGGCAGATGTTGCACACAAAGACGGGATTCAAATACCAATGTGTTTAAATTGTTTTGTCAATGTTTTGTTTAGGAGCTGTATAACTGCGTATAAGAGGGTGGCAAATTGGGTCCAGCTTGCTCTCTGGGATAAGTTCATCCTCAGTCATGGATCACTACCACTCTTGGACCTCTGATGTGTGCCAAACCACCTGGGGACACGGAGCTTCTCACCGATGAAATGCACAGCATTTAACACAGTAAACCCAATATGAGCATTCGTAAACCTAAACACAAATCCTCCCCCAAGACATGACCAAACAAAGGACCAAGAAATAAGGATCGGTGTGCCCAAGGGATCACGTTGAAAAGCGCAAGAAAAACGCATGGAAAGACCAAATATAAGGCTGGTCTTGTTCACACTTGCATAAGGCAGGGAGACCCATAACTCTGTTAACTGGTTAAAGGCATCCTTGCTGATGTTATCGAAGGAGGAGTATGCCATGAGATAAGTGAAAAGAAACATGGGCATGTCCATGAAGATGGAAGTAAGCTCCCACTGCAAAGGCCATTCTCAAGGTTGCATTGTCAGATTCAGGTGGATCCGGGGAACAGGCACAATTATTGGTGTCCGTTTTGAAGGGTCTTCCAATATTTTTGTTGCTTGAACTGTGGAAAGATAAAGTAGGAACAACCATTCATGACAAAGTTTTATCCTTATCTTTTATTTACGTCTTGTTATGCAGAACTGTAACGTCAGTCATGGATTACACAATTTAATTTGAACTCTACTTCTTCACCATAGGAAAGTTTATCCAACGATTTTTGATCATTTTCACACGAGTGAAATATTGCGCCAAAATGGAACTCCTTTAACAAAAATTAGATTAGCACTGCTCGATGGTAGTTTCATAAGAAGGTGGTTGATCTGTCAAAACAGCTTCTGTATAGGTAGGTATTTCATCGTTTTTCTGTGACTGGAGAACCTCTTCGGAATTAGCAGATCCACTCCGCGCCCTCAGAGAATCGGTTTCAGGAGGACAACGACTGAAGATTCTTAGAATTAGGTCACGAGCATATTCTAAGACATCTACTATCTTTAATATCAGCCAGAAGACAAATGGTAAAACCATCAGGAAGAGCACAGTGCTGAATATGATGCACACATATAACCACACGGACCAGGCAATCTCCGTATCGTCTGATATTGTCAACTCATAGATGGACACTCCTAACCCCACACTACTCACTATGACCGTGACACTGTAAATGGCGAGACATACCTTTCCAGAATAACGTTTTTCAAACCAGAAAGCCAAATAGATTGTTGCACCCAGAATCCCTGCATCCAAGAAAGCAAGAAGGACATGAGCCCATGTGGGTAGCCCTTCGTCTGGGTAGCCTATTGTCGAGTTTCCGGGAAATGCGGTCTCTGTGCTAGTGAAGACCAAGTTGTTGGCCATGATTCACTTTTGCATCTGACATTGTTGTACTCAACACTTCTTATCGGCGCCTTCAGCGTCACTCTTATCGATCGAGATAGATGAATGACTTTGACAAACTAGACTGCATGTTAACGCACCTAATTAAAAAAAAATTTGAGTCCACCAAAATCATATCAGAGTAACTGGCCTCGAGTATACAGTTGAAGCATCCGGGGCAAAAAGGCACTCGAGGGCCATTAATCTGACCTGATTTTGGTATACTCGAGCTTTTTGAATAAGGTGTGTTATCATACAACCTACTGAAGGGTCCGTGTGATGTGTCTTTGCTTGTCATGGGCAAAATGTTTTTGTTAAAAAGTTTTTAAGTTTGGATCGAAATACCGAAACATATCTTGGCAATTTTTGACGCAAAAGCCAATGTGAATAAACTTTTTCATGTATTTTATAAGTTTAAGGCCCGGGGAAAATGATTATTCTAAAAACCTATCTTACACAGTATTTTTTAAGAAATACTCATGAAATGATTTGCTGAATCACATAAAGATGCACGCAGAATCAATAAAAACTGCAAGGAAATAAAGGATAGTCAACAATATTTGAGTTTTTTTGAGTTTTAAAGCAGTAGCTCGATGACAGACCAAATAACATATAAATGTTAATTTTAAGTAGTAATCTTAATGCTTAAGTTTCTCTATGGGGAATTGCATTCCTTGTAGCGTCAATAAAAAATGAAAAATCCGCAACCCAACAAAAAATGGCGCATCCTAGACCCAAAACGCTTCTTAAAAACGCTCCAGTTATAGTATCAAAAGAAAATTCTCACAAAATTTACAAAGCTTTGACGGGTTGACGATATCAAGATGGTGATCCTTCGAAATGGACAAAAATAAAATGATATCTCTTGATCGTTTTGAAGGTTGTATTAAGAGCTCAAAATAGTTTGATTGTCACTAAATATCACTCAAAATGCTCGCAAGTACATTTTTCAATAAAATAATTGTTGCAGTGTCATAGAAACTGTGAGTTTGGGAATGCGAAAAGATTTACAAAAAGGTTGATGTTTCAAGTTTCGATTTAGATCCATTTTGAACATGACTCTTTAACAAACCTTAAATATGACAGCAAATCCCTTAAAGATATTTCTTCTTACCAGACTGGATGGAGTCAGCCATCATCTTCATCCGTAAGAAGGAGCCCAGGGACATTCCAGACAATCATAGGACCATCGCTTGGGAAAACCCCTTTTTGGGAATGATGTCTATCCTATTAGCTGTCCGCTTCTCCGGATTGGCCGAGGACTGGAATCTCCTTCCTGAGTTTTAATTTGGTTTTCGGAGAAGCTGCTTAACCACACACATCAAATCTCGCCATCTCGGGATCGAATATCGCCAATCCTTTACAATCTTTATGTATCCGACCTGCCCGAAGCTCTTACTCATCAAGGCCCCACCATTGACCACAATAGAATACATCATTTGCAATATGCAGAGGACCTGGTTCTTTTGGCTGATTCAGCCATGGAATTTCCCTTTTCATTCCTTTTATGTGCACTGAAACATTTATAGTCAACTGATCTGTGATAACACACCCAGGAGTAGACTTTCTCCAAGTCATCAACTACAGGGTGCACCACTTAAAATCGGACATGAATAATTGATAATTTGAGGGAACTGAGCCGTCGAATCAAAAATCACTTGTTCCAAAAGATGTTGATTGCAACTTTATTTAGCAGATATATTACTAAGTTATTCGACACAGAGGCCCTTGCTTTAACCGCGGTCTTGGATCTCCTCTCTGCACATGAGCAAATAATCCGCACCTGCTCTGCTGGAATTTTATTCCATGCAGCTTTAAAGGCTGTAGCCAAGGAAGCCAAAATCTTTAAACCTTTACTCCCCACCTTCGTGTTCAGAATGGCCTAAGAAGTAAAGTTCTTGGATTAAGATCTGAATAAGCCTTGATGCAATGGTCCTCACAGACAAGCCCTGGATAACCAATCTCTTTACGAGCATCTTTCTTGGTTGTCTTTTTTCTTGCTGAAACAGCAGAAGTCTCCAGATCCCCTCAAAATAATAACAAGTGATTAGCCTATGAGCTGGATTTGGGGGTCTTCACGCTAAAATAAAAATTGGCATTGCTGGCCTGGCCTTTATCGAAACTCTGTCCGATTTTAAGTGGCGCACCCTGTAGGCTTTGAGAATCCGACCATTCCTCCCTCAAACTAATTTTGTGTCATTAGCATATGATGAAATACTGGCTTTTGTATAAATTTTTTAAAGAGGAGAAAAGAAGAGTATAAAAAGGAGCTGAACTTAAAATTGAGTCTTGAGGAACACCTGACTTGACATCTTGCATGTCACTAAATGATCCTTCAACCTTAAACATTTACATCCATTTACTCATTAAACTATCAATCCAATTCAGAACCTTACCCTTGATCCCAACTTTTTGAGTTGATTAAGCAAAAGGCCATGATCTACCTTATCAAAGGCCTTGGCAAAGTCAGGCAAAGTCAAGATAGACAACATTAACTGACTCGGCGCACAGTAAATAGGTCACACGGTAAAACTACAAATAGGTCACATAAAAAAGGTCACGGTTAAAAAGGTCACAGACCGTGCAGCTCCAGAGGTAACCAGGGGGTGAACCCAGGACTCTGGGGTCTTCCTTGGTTGAATATTGTCCCATGGGACCCCAAGACAAACTGAGTGGAACAAAATTTATGCTAAGGCAAAGGTCTCATAAGTAAAGTCAACAGGGAGTCATTCACAATATTTTTTAGGACCATGGTTCCAATCTGCCCCAGATCCGGCGGACAATGGAGGAGGGTGTGCTCTCTAGAGTCAAAAGTACACACTTCTTTACACTTAATATAAGATCTACATGGGTTTCAGTGTTATACTGTGGTGTGGAATACGGTGGAACACAATTTTGTCCATGGAAAAGTGACTTTTCACCATCTTTTTACAGTGTGCCCTGTTTATTGTGACTGTTTTACCATGTAACCTATTAATAGTGACAGTTTTACCCTGTAACCTTTTTATTGCGACGGTTTTTCTTGGTAACCTTTCTACTATGACCTATTTACTTGTGACCGTTTTGTTTGTGACCTTTTTACATACAATCACTGACCCCTAAACTTCCAAGTCTGCTCCATATGGAATCATGCAATGGACTTCCAAATATTTTACAATCTTTGGACGGTTCCAGGATAACTCGGTACATGGAATAACTCGACACAGGAAAACTGGGTACGACGGAAAACTTGGTACATTGGAAAAATCGGTACTGGAAGATTCAGAGAAGATTCAAGACAACTGGGTACAACAGAAAACTGGGTAGATCTTTAGTCAAACTACAAGTCAAACTACTTTGGTCTTCGTGACCTGACATGTGCAGTCGGTAATTCGGGCTTGTTGCCCTCTGTCAAAAAGTGTGAGGACACCTCGTCATGAACTGCACTCCCGCCTGCAAGGCCGCACTCCCGTCTTATCAAGGCCAAACCCTCTGATGCAAGGTCAAACCCCCTGATGCAAGACCGAACCCCCTGATGCAAGGTCATGTTCCCCAATGCAAGGTTGTGTTCCCCAATGCAAGGTTGTGTTCCCCAATGCAAGGTTGTGTTCCCCAATGCAAGGTTGTGTTCCCCAATGCAAGGTTGTGTTCCCCAATGCAAGGTTGTGTTCCCCAATGCAAGGTTGTGTTCCCCAATGCAAGGTTGTGTTCCCCAATGCAAGGTTGTGTTCCCCAATGCAAGGTTGTGTTCCCCAATGCAAGGTTGTGTTCCCCAATGCAAGGTTGTGTTCCCCAATGCAAGGTTGTGTTCCCCAATGCAAGGTTGTGTTCCCCAATGCAAGGTTGTGTTCCCCAATGCAAGGTTGTGTTCCCCAATGCAAGGTTGTGTTCCCCAATGCAAGGTTGTGTTCCCCAATGCAAGGTTGTGTTCCCCAATGCAAGGTTGTGTTCCCCAATGCAAGGTTGTGTTCCCCAATGCAAGGTTGTGTTCCCCAATGCAAGGTTGTGTTCCCCAATGCAAGGTTGTGTTCCCCAATGCAAGGTTGTGTTCCCCAATGCAAGGTTGTGTTCCCCAATGCAAGGTTGTGTTCCCCAATGCAAGGTTGTGTTCCCCAATGCAAGGTTGTGTTCCCCAATGCAAGGTTGTGTTCCCCAATGCAAGGTTGTGTTCCCCAATGCAAGGTTGTGTTCCCCAATGCAAGGCCGTGTTCCCCTCTAATGTCAGACTGAGTCTCCTTCCGATGTCAGGCCGAGTCTCCTTCCAATGTCAGACCAAGGAGTCTCCTTCCAATGTCAGACCAAGGAGTCTCCTTCTGATGTCAGACCAAGGAGTCTCCTTCCGATGTCAGACCAAGGAGTCTCCTTCCGATGTCAGGCCGAGTCTTCTTCCAATGTCAGGCCTAGTCTCCTTCCAATGTCAGGCCAAGTCTCCTTCCAATGTCAGGCCAAGTATCCTTCCAATGTCAGGCCGAGTCTCCTTCCAATGTCAGGCCAAGTCTCCTTCCGATGTCCGGCCAAGGATCCTTCTGATGTCAGGCCGAGTCTCCTTCCAATGTCAGGCCATGTATCCTTCCAATGTTGGGTCAAATCCCCTCCGATATCCCGCCCCCGGGGAAGGGGAAATGTTTTGCAATAAACAAGTCAAACTACTTAGGTCTTTGTGACCTGACAGTCAGATACTTTTGTTCGTTCTTTTTAAGCTCAAGAAACCTAAGCTATGCCACTGCACTTACTTTTTCGAAATACCGTACTTTCATTGTTGACATTTCTGAAACAAGTTAAAAAGGGCCAGACGGGCGAAAACCTTGAGAGAATTGTTGCAAGATATATTATACTTATTTTAACATTGCAAGCTTTCCAAACAGATAAAGTGTGCTTCATCTTGCTTTCAGTTGTACCCAGTTTTCTGCTATGCCAAGGTTTCTGTCTGTTGTACCCAGTTTTCCGCTGTACCTAGTTTTCCGCTGTACCCACTTTTCCGCTGTACCCACTTTTCCGCTGTACCCAGTTTTCCGTTGTACCCAGTTTTCCGTTGTACCCAGTTTTCCGCTGTACCCAGTTTTCCGCTGTATCCAGTTTTCTTGTACTGAATCTTCTAATTTTTCGATGTACCCAGTTTTCCGTTGTACCATGTTTTCTGCTTGTACCCAGTTTTCTTGTGTTGAGTAATCCCATGTACCAAGTTATCCTGGAACCTCTTTGGACTTCATGATCTTTTCAAAAACTTCTGTCATACTGGAGGTCAGTGAAATGGGCCTACAATTACTAGGATGACACTTGTTTCTACCCCTAATAATTGGAACAACATGACTTAACTTTCAGAGACCTGATCCAAGATGTGACGCATCATCAAGTAAGAGAAAACAGGGGCATGAATCTGCGGAGCAATTCATGAGAAACTGAGATGTCACACCATCGGGTCCAGGAGAACTTGAAAGCCTTAAGCTCATGATGGCGTCTAAGGCATATTGATCTTTCACTATCAGATCCTTCAATCGATTATCTTGTCTACAGGGTGTACGACTTAAACTAAGACTCCGGTTTTGTATCATTACTCACTTAATATCCATTCAATCAAAAATGCTGTCACATTAATACAATCCCAGATGCCTTAAGTTGACCAACAAATGTTCAATTTTCAAAATGGCCACCTTTGGTCTTCACCACGGCCTTCATTCTACTAACTGCAGCATCAGCATAGGCTTGTTTGTTTGTTTGTTGAGGAGTCAGAACGCAGCTTCGCAGCTGCGATCTGATAGAGGCTTTCCGCCATATGGGGATATTGCCGCTCCACTTGGACAAGCTAACAAGCAAGCATTAATTTTTACCGCACCCTCGGGAATGACCCCAGGTTCGCCCATTTAAGCCGTCAAGGGCCGTGACTTCTGCATGTAACTTAATACCACAGGTCACTAGGACTCGGCAAGCCCGGGATCGAACCGGGGCTTGCCTAGTATTTGGCATTGAAAGACAGTTCAATGCTAAATTTTGACTCCGAAGAGTTGAGTTTGGAAAGTTGTGTGTTGCATTTGAAAGACGGTTCAAATGCTAATTTTGACTCCGAAGAGTTGAGTTTGAGGGTGGCAGTCAGCCGGGATCGAACCCCAGCCATCTGCACGACAAACCGACGCAGTACGCACTACGCCATGCCTCACCCCCTCATCAGCATAGGCACGCACCACAATCTGTTTGACTCAAAGCCTCTTCAAAATTTACCAAATGGAAATTTCCATCCGATTGGGGTCTGGAGATGAACGAGGACATTCATCCTTGCCTCAGAAATGAGAAAAGACAGCTTCACAATAACTATGCCCAACCAGTGTGGTATGTCGAGGAGTCGCATATTGTTGGAGGAGAACGAAGTTCAGACTTCAGAGGCCAGTTTCACACATTTAGAATTGTCGTATAAAAATTGTTGAAAACAAGATATCTTGCCAAAAGAATGCACAAAACATTTTGTTTATTCAAAAAAGTGAACCTTAAAATAAGCCAGTGTACTAAAGGCAGCAAACTTTCGGTCTTAATTTAGAAGGGACACCCTGTATAAGTGCCATTCTCAGCAACGTCATTACTGGAGTCACAGCCTGCTTTCTCTACCCTTTAGGATATTTCATTTTTACAAAGTAATACGAAAATGGCCCCAAATTGGAAAAAATTAACGCCTTTTTTTTCGTTTTTTGCTCTTTTCAATTTGATTTTCAATTCTTTGGTCGATGTTTTTCAATTTCAAAAAAGCTTTTGCCTCTAAAATCATCAATTTCAAATCAGATTTCTAGTGATGACTAAAGTGCGGGAAAGTAAGTGGTTTTTGAAAGCCAAAAAAGGTGCTTTTTGGAATCAAGATGGCGCTTTATGTGAAAAACAGGGCCGCCACCCAATTTAAGCAAAAAATCGTCAAAAAGTATTTTTATTTTTAAATTATTATTTTAAAAAAATATATTATACATTATTATTATTATTATTATTATTATTATTATTATTATTATTATTATTATTATTATTATTATTATTATTATTATTATTATTATTATTATTATTATTATTATTATTATTATTATTATTATTATTATTATTATTATTATTATTATTATTATTATTATTATTATTATTATTATTATTATTATTATTATTATTATTATTATTATTATTATTATTATTATTATTATTATTATTATTATTATTATTATTATTATTATTATTATTATTATTATTATTATTATTATTATTATTATTATTATTATTATTATTATTATTATTATTATTATTATTATTATTATTATTATTATTATTATTATTATTATTATTATTATTATTATTATTATTATTATTATTATTATTATTATTATTATTATTATTATTATTATTATTATTATTATTATTATTATTATTATTATTATTATTATTATTATTATTATTATTATTATTATTATTATTATTATTATTATTATTATTATTATTATTATTATTATTATTATTATTATTATTATTATTATTATTATTATTATTATTATTATTATTATTATTATTATTATTATTATTATTATTATTATTATTATTATTATTATTATTATTATTATTATTATTAAAATAATGTAACGAAATTGGATGTTTTTGTAAATTTCATGAACACTTGTCTTACTTAGTAAAAACTGACCTTCTCTCATGCTTGCATCCTCTCTAGATTTTATTTCATAATAAGGAGAAGGTGCTAAATCAAATAAATATTTGATAACCAATTGAATCCAATGTGAAGGAATTGTTACATTTTGTATCAGAACTCCCAGGTTAGTTCGGATCGATCGCAAACAGATTGAACCCACTTAGATAGCTGGAGAACAGAGACGCCCATGAAAAAGCCCACATATCCACCAATCTCAGCCACCATGCTCATAAACGAATACGACAGCCGCGTTTGACTGACCGAGATGTTGCGCTTGAAGAAGAGCTTTAAATACCCGGATCCGGATCGCCCAGGGACAGTTTCAACTTGAGAAATCACATGTCCTATCGAGATGGACAAATATGTGCAAGGTTCTCGGCACAGCCGAGCCTGTTTCGATCCATGGACGTGGTCTTCAAAAATTTGAGTGGCTTTGTCGAATTCCTGATCTGTCCGACATGTTGTCACAGTGTCATTGGCGTGGCCTGGCAAAAAAGGTACCAAGCATTGCAAATCTGTGGATACAACGTTATTCAATTTAATTGACTTTTTTTAGCTTCTATAAAGACTCCCTTATGCGCCGCCAACGAACTATAACACTTTGAAATTATTCCTTTTTACGCCAACATGCAATGTTTTTTTTAGTATCAGCCTTTGTCAGTATCAAGTGTGAAATTTCTGGAAGTTTACCCCACGTATCAGCTGACTGGAAATCGAAATTATACACATTGGGAACCATCGAGCTTCAGCACTCAAACTTTCTCTATGCTTTGAACGCTGGACTGCACTTCAAGTAGGAGGTGAAGTGATAATTAGTGCTATTAGATGATGAGTTTTTGCAATTTTACGGAAATATTTCCATTTATTTTATGACTACTCTTTTACTACGTGAGATCAAGTAGACTTGAGATTTGAAGAGAATCAGTTCGAAATATAAGCAACGATTTTTTAAAACAAGTTGAAAAAGTGGGGCTCAGAAATTGGAGCTAAGGTTTACATGAGGCAGGTTTTCTGGACATATTTTGAGGTTTGAAACTTGGACGCAAAAAACTAGAAACTTGTACATGTGTGAGGTCAATGGTTTTCCCTCACTTTATCAAAAAATGCTTTTATAGATGCACCTTTACAGAAGCATTTATTGGCAAACTTCTCAAAAAGAGGTTTTGAGTTTACACTTAGGTAAAATTGCAATTCACCTCAAACTTCGTTGATGAATTTGCTCGTGTTCCTGGAGCATAACCTCCGAAACCTTGTCCTGTTTCCATCTGGCTACAGATTTTCAAACTTCTATAAACTAACTCAACCAGATAAGAAATTGATTTAAATGTTACCGCTTTCCATGATTCTTCGGATGCCTTTAGTGACACATTCGTCAAATCCATAATTCATGGAAGGTTCACATTTTTCGCCATTCACCGATTCGAGTTCAGTCAGAGAGTGACTAACATCCACATAGGCCCTCATATTCGTCAAGGCTCTCACGACTGTGTGCGAATCTCGATGCAAGGTCTGTCCTGGATGGTGGATATAGGCGTCAATGCCCAAATCGATATTGAAAACCACATTGGCCTAAAAGTTAAACCCAAGTATTGGCCAAGTACTGCTCTCCAAAAGATCCTCTGAATGGGAATTATTACCTGAAAAATCCCATCTTGAACAATATCCTCCGGAGGAGTCATGGTGTAGCATCGACCAAAAGAGTTTCCATATCTAACACGAGCAATCTGATTTAGATCTTGGCCCAGATATTTCACGGATTTGGATTTGCTCTTAAATCCAACAAATTGGAAGCCTTCAGTCAAGTTGTAGGTGGCCTCGTGAAAGACTTGATCTGGGGATACGCCCATAGCATCAGACACCTTGGATTGCCAATTCCTCACGTTGAAATCCAAAGAATAAGACAAGTTGTACTTCTTCAAGATGTGAACTTTAAAAGGTTGGGCAAGTGATGGACAAATGGTCATATCCGGAAAGGTGACATTGGCCGTGGACTTGAATTGGACGTCTGTGGTTAACGGTACCAATGAAAACTAAATTGGAAGATAAAGCCGAAGGGGAGAGACTTTAAAGAGGTAATGTCTATTATAAATTTGATTTACAAAAGGAGCTAGAACGCATCTTGTGTTAATTTGGAAAGGGTCAACCATTTTTTATTATTGCCAAGATTGGATAAAAATGAACACATGTGCTTTGTTTTGTTAACATCTCTCAAAAAGTCGCAATTTTACCAAAAGCATCGACATATTGTTTTTCGTCTCTACTTAAACAGTTACCCAATTTTAACCAAATACATTCTTTTCAATGCTTTCATCATTCACTTTGCCTGATTATTTGACCTCTTACGAGGTTCATTTGCAATCAAATGCATAGGAGCCGATGTTGTTGATTGCTTTCAAGAACAAAAAATAACTAAATTTCTGCATACAAATTAAATTTTGTAATCAAATATTTCACAACTATATTTCAAAATCTCTTTTTCTTTGATGATCTGAGCGCAAATTGAAAAGCTCTCAACGATCAATTTCATTCAGATACTTGTCAAGTTCAAAGTTCAAACGGAAACCAGGAAACCGTCAATTTGTTAGATTTTGAAAGTATTTGTCACACTACAGACCTTCAGAGTTCAAAATTGTAGTTCCAGTGAGTACCAAGAGAGACATTTTACCTTCTATGAGTCGCTGACAAATTTTTGGCTTTTCTTTTACATTTCATTGTGCAACGCGTAAATCGAACTTGAAGTTTATTGTTCTGCAGATCAACTACAAGCTCAAGACAAGCTTCACAAGACAAACTTGATCAACTCAAGACAAACTTCAGTTTGTCACTAGAATGAAAAAAAGCATAGTACTAAAAGTTTCATCCCTTCCCTTTTTGAGTGTGTCTGAAAATGATCACTCTGAGTCATGCAAGAGTAGGGGAAAAGGGGCTTCTCCTTTTCTCTTTTTCTCTCTCATCTCCTTGTTATCTTAGGGCAGGAACCCCTGAAAGGGGTGGACACGAACTCCGATTTTTGAAAAAATGGTATGAGGCCGAGGCTATATTTTGAAACAATGTCATTCATTCCTTATTAACGAGTAAAACTGTTGAACATGCATCTTGAAAGAATTCAGTCAAACTCTTTGTGCTAATATTTATTGACTAATTGTTCTTCGCCTTGATTTTAGAGGTCCCAGCACTCCTTTTACCCGTCTCATGAACGTTTGACATTCAGCTCTCCAAAGGATTTTAGTCCTCTTAACAATCAGGAAAATACATAGATGGAATCTTGCTTCACCCATTAGTCCAACTTCTGTGAAACAATGCTAAATAGAAGTATCTGTGGTGATATCTGGAGGGTTACTCCTCTTCCATCCTCTTCAGCACCTCCACGACGCAGGAACCATTTCTATAGGAAAATGAAGGAATGAGAATAGTCTCATTTTGAAACAAGATGGAGTCCAAATCGGAGATGTTGTTGGTTGTAACTATTGAAGGGCACTTTTGACGGTTCTGGATCAGATCAGCCATCTGATCCGGATTGGAATTGGAACAAAGGCAATCACGACGTCCTTGAGACAAAATAAGTGAAAAACATGAGGATTAAATCCTGGATTGTGGATTTGATTGAAAATGTTTCAAGTCTTGGGGCTCAAGAAGGTCAGGACCACGCAGGACTGGGGCTAAGGGTCCTTCAGGACCAGAGGATCATGTCTTTTCATTGCAGGGATAGGCTCTACGTGCTTGATAGGGTTTGATTGATCTTCTTAGTTCTTAGATCCCTTTGTTCAGGAATTAACAATCAGATTGATTGAAAAAATCCACACAATTCAATCTTGGTGGGAGCATTTCATTTTCAAGACTTTGAGAGGGTCCATGTAATCCGGGTTAGACTGTCAGATCACCAATTTGGGCTGACTGAGTCGAAAGGCAAATCAAAATATTGAGCCCATCCATTGCTAGTAGGCACACCTGATATGTTTCGAAGTCATCTTAATTTGTTCTTCATTTGATGGAATTCTTGACATTGAGGACTTGTTTCTTTGTTTTATGTGGACCTTAATGCGAACGGAGATTCCTCTTGGAAAGGAACCAAATTTACCCCAGAAACTCTCCTCTGGATCAAAACGGGGATTTTTATGGCGCTCATCCATTAGACAACTTGAACAACCTAAAAATATCTTACCTGTCCTTGAATTATCCTGAACTAAAAGACACAACCATATAATAAAAGAAATTCGAGGATGGAACATCATTTATAGATCAATGGCAAGGTGACACAACCTAAAACAAACTTGATTTCATACAAAGTTTGGCATGTGTTAGTTAAGTTCAGGATAATACATGGATGGGTTCAATTGTAAGTTCAAAGATATTAATAAGACGTTCAAATCGGATAATAGATAAGCTCGGAAAACCCCGCTATTTTGTTGTTGATAATTCAAGGAATGGTAAGATATTCTTAAGTTGTTCAAGTTTTGTAATGGATGAGCATAAGGAAACTCCCCGTTTTGGTCCGTGGGAAAGTTTGTTCTTAATCCTTTTGCGGAAAAGAGGAATTTGAGCTCGGATTCCGGTCCATATTCGTTCTCTTTGCTTTAGTTAGGTCTATCACTTCCGAAGGTTGTAGCAGGTAACCTAGTCATCATCAGATTTAATTTGATCACTTTGATCGTCATCTTGTAGAAAAGACACCTTGTGGGGGGTTCACTCGCACTCCATGATGTGGTCATTCATTCATTCACTATTTTATTCACTCGTTCTTGGCTGAACTTAATGTCTTCGAAACACACACATCAGACTGATTTTGGGGCGTGGGGTTGACCTTTACCAAGGCTAGGACTTGGCTGGACCCGCTTGAAACACAGAAAACTCCGATTGGCGCACTATCTTTTGGACTCTTGGTCGATTTCCGTTTGATTTTCCACTCCCAACATGGCCGTTTCTACTTCTTGTTTACTTACGAACTCTCGGCCTCATCCGTGTGAGGTTGCGAGCTAGGAAATTCCGCGAGTTCGTATCCAGTATTTATACTATTATATAGGTTATCCCTGCTTAGGGTGACAAGGGTGACTGACAGTAGGTCTAAAAGCTAATACTTGAAACTTACAATAACATTGTAATAAGTCAAATATATGATCTCTGGATGAGAGCCATTCAAACTTCGTAATATGGCTTTACTATTTTTCAACTTTTACACCAACGGTTTTGCGCATTCTGCCACCAGATGTCGTGAAACGGGGCTGATTTGTGAAACTCTATGGCGTGAGATATAAAATAAATCTTCCTCAAAAACGAGTCTTCAAGCTTTGCGAAATACATATCTGTTGATGTGATGTTTTTACCATTGTTTGATTATTCCTTTGCTCTGTTTGATATCATTTTTTCCTGATTTTTGTCTTAATTACCTAAAGTATGTGAATTGCATAAATATTTAGGGGATAAAGATAGTTTTTTTTCTGCGACATGGTCAAATCAATGTAATACTTTTGTCATATTTTATACAACTTTAAAATCAACTTAAGAAAAAACGAGAAATACTCCGAAAAAGTGAAACCTAGAGTCAGTTTAGTTTTTAAAACCTATTGTTTCCCCTCAACAATCATGAACAATTCATTTACTTGATCAGGGATCACTGTACGTCAGGACGAATTTCAAAAATACACACTGGGTCCGATCATTGTAGTAAAATGTGAGGTTTTTGCAACAAATATATTGTTCCGTTTAATTTTCATTGTACTAATCGGACCCAGTGTGTATTTTGAAAGTAATCCTGGCTTGAGCCATCCTTGACTTGATCTACCAAAGCCAGGATTACTTTTAAAATACACCATGGCTCCAATCAGGACAATGAAAATTCAACGAAACAATTCATATATTTGTAGCAAAGACCTCACCTATTAGTACAATGATCGGACCCAAGGTGTATTTTTGAAATTCGTTCTGACGTGCAGTGGTTCTTGATTTACCTTATGATAACAGGTGATGGCTTGCCATAAACAAATCACTAAACAGAAAATGTAAATCGTCCAAAGGAGACAAAGGGAAGGTCGAAATCTCAATTTCTTTCTCTTAAGCGTGTCTTGTTTCCACGACGCCATTCTAGGCGTTACTAAACTCATTGAGTAAGACTTAGATATGCCAATAAAATTGTTTTCTCATTTCAATCTGCTTCAACCTTACCAATAATATCTAACTTGGCCTTCTTGGCACGAATAAAACCAATTTCTGACATATCTATTGTACGAACACGTTTCAGATCCCGGACATTGTTAAGGAAAATCGTTTTAAATTGGTAGACACGCCTGTGAGTTTCTCTTACCATCAGGAACCATCTTCATACTTAAAACAGTCTTTTAATTGAGGCCAATTTGTAAAAGCATGACGATTCTAGCTTTTGTTGGCATTTGGGGGATAATATTCAAGGTTCGAAATTCGATCAATACTTATAAGTAAAATGAAAGAAACACTCTTTGTTTAAGAGCCAATTAGGAAAGGTGTACGAACTAAGTGGATCTCAGAAGTTTGAAGTTTGTGTGTCCTTCGAATTTCATAATAGCATTCACTTGTATCGGAGGTGTGGTTCATGTATTTACAAAGCTCAAGGTGAGTTTGTTTTTCCATTTGGGTTGGGACATATGGATCTGTCTCTCGTTTATCATTGGTTGTAGTTTAAGAAAAAACCTCTTTCTTCTTATGAATAACAAATTCAATCACAATCCCTAAACCAATCTCGTGGTCTATACATGTACACGTACGTTACTGACAAAAGACCCTTAGCAGCAATAATATACATAATAGCACAAGAAGAACTAAAACGCTCACGAAAGGTAACAAAATCGACCAAGTCATAAAACGCCCAAGGCTTTGGCAGGCCACTAAAACGATTCATTAGGCCAACAGTCAAATGATTTGTCAATGTTTCGATCCAAAGAATTATCTTTTCTTCGTCGAAGCTCTTATCGTTCACATTTGAACCATGTTGTTTTCACTCAAGATCGCCGTTATGCATTATGGAGTCGTCCATGTTTAAGCTTGCAATTAGAACAAGTTTTTTATGGACAGTTTTTCAGGCGTGGTTCCTTTTTTAGTTGCTTGAGTTAACCCGAGATGTCTAAAACTCAATCCCAACCAGTGAGGTCAGTGCCCGATGGGTTGGTTTTACTGTGCTCAGTGGGGTTTCAACTCACTTCATGAATGTGCTGGGCCTATTATCCAGGTTTGTCTTTGACGTGGTTTTCTTGGAAGAGGATATTTTATTGTTCTGCGTGCATTTTGAACTGAACACTTGCAGGCCACAGGCTCCAAATCGGTATTAAAATTAAATGGTGTGTGGTGAGATCATTACAAATTCAGATAAGTTGCCAAAAGAAACCTAGGAGAGTCCATCAAATTGATCGGACTGTAAAAAGAGGCCTCCCTTCTGAATGTGCGCCTTACTCGATGGTTGAAAAGAACCATCAACGACCTAGTTGGTTGATTATGACTCCCCGTAGAGTCAATCACGTCGATTTAGAGTTGAGTGTTGGCCACCATTATTGCTATTGACAGTGCTGATTTGAACCCATCTCTGCCTAAGCCTGTTTGAAAAGTATTTTAGAATGTGGTCCAATAACGTAGAATTCATTTGATGTCGGTCGCATGTCTTGATTTCGGCTTTACGGACGCAATTCCTAGAATTGATCGTCGAAAGGAATTCCAACCCAATTGAAACAGTTTATTTGCAATGACGGCCAACCTTGAACTCAATTAGTTTACTTCTATGATAATAATTCATGAAGTGAAAAATTTCCATTTAATATGCAAAGGATTTGCTTTGGTGCCTTGAGGGAAAATGGATTTTTTTTGCATCGATAATTCATCTTCATTCGAGTAGACTGTTTTATCCTTATTCTCTCTCAGTCCAAAAAGGTGGCAATTTGCCACCTTCTTTCTTCACAGACAGAAGACTTTCACAAACATTTTCCTTTGGTCCTTCATCACAAATGAGTGTTTTTAAGTGGTTCTCCAGGGATGAATCTGGTACCCACTTCTGAAAAGGTACCAAAGGTTTCACATTTGACGAAAGCTAGCAAAAAGCAACTACAGGGTCGGCGGTTCAAGTGTGGATTTTGCCGTTTTTAGTTCATAATCAGAGTCCGATTCAAGTCTAATTGAGGCTCAAAGACTTCATTTTTGGCCCATCCTTGAAATTGAGACATGTTGGGATACCAAACAGTGCACTCCAACCCAAAACTCTGCTCTCCTCCCTTTGAGGGGCCAATTCAAGGCTCTGGGCCGACTGTCCCATTTACTTCGTCGATGTCATGATCTTATCAATGCCCTAGGGCTCCCTCCTACAGGGATATGAACAAAGCAACTCATTTTCCTTAATACTTCGGAATTACTAAGATGTAAATTTGAAAAATATACAATGAAAACTATACGACCCTTGGGCCGCCGACTCTGTAGAACCGTTTTTTCGCAATTTTCTCGCTCATCATTGATTGATGACTCATCAATCAATCAATCACCTTGATAAATTTATTTTTCTAAATTTTTACCTCATTTCCCAATTTTCAAGTCAATTCATGTAACAATAGAAAGCCATTGAGTAACAAAGTTTGTGAAGAAAGGAGTATTCTATTCCATTCCATTCTATATAATGGTCTAGACCTGAATCAAACAAATTGAACGTCAACCTCGAGGCGGCTGCCAAGACATGTGGTTAATTTCAATTTCATTCGTAGTTATTCAGTCTGGCCACCCTTGATGAACTTGTCTTTGTCTGTCCACTATCTGTGCGTGGCATGTGAGCCATTCCAAAATAACTTCTGTTCTCCTTGTTCAAGGAGTAGAGAAAAGGATTTGTAAATTCCTATCTCAAAGAACTTTTTGGGAAAAAACACTCTACTTTTTGCGAGAATTTCATGCCTCCGAGGTTTGATAACCTGAAGTCTTGGATAGCTTTGTTCAGGTAGCTATTTTTTGCTTTGTTCAGAACTGCTTAATGTTCTACGTGCTCGGAATTGAAATGATTTCTTGCAACGAGTGGGCCTAAAGTGGCCGACCCAGCGAATTTTTGAAACACTTGGTCAAACCGGCATTCCATGTCCATGATAAACACATAAGAATCAAGGTTGTTTTGGGTTTCAAGGGTTTTCATTTTTTCAGATAATTTTTCTTTTATCCATATATATGTGAGTTGAGAACTAGTAGTACTAGCTTAAAGTGTCACGTGAAGTTTGATAAAATGTGGTCTTTAGCCTTATCCAGCTGCCTCTCCTTGTGCCTCTTCAAGGATAAAAGAGCAATCATAAATACCACTTAGTTATCACAAACATATTTTACATTTATTTGTTTGTCTTGAAGTATATCATACTAATGTTCTTCTGGACTTCTTTGTTTTTTCTTCGTAGATCTCTCAATGAAATTGTGGTGCTTTTAATCATTCAAAATTTGAGAAAGGAATAGAGAAAAAGTAAGCTTGCCATTTCTTAAGTGGTCGATCATAAATGTTTTCAAATTTCACTTCAATTTATAATCTGGACAAATGTGCTTCAAATCCGTTTCTTTCATGTCTCCTTTCAATATTTGCTAAAAAGGGTCATTTATAAGTCAGTTCCAACCAATCCCTGACATAAGCCTGATTGAAAACAAAAAGCTTTTAGTCTGTTTGAACAATTTTCCGGTTTCTCACAGCATCTTTTTTTTTGTGTTCCTCGATGACGTGAAAAACTAGACCTTATTCAGTTTTCGACCCAAAACGCCAAAGGTTTACGTGTGCTAGAATTGGTGGTTCGAAAGAAGGATTGCGGCAAATCGCCAGAATGGCCAGATCTCATGTGTCAGACAGGTGAAGAGAGACTAGCCAAACTGGTTGGCCAACATAACGCAACCATCACCACTTGTCGACGTCATCTGTACATGTCAGGCTCATTGGTTTTCCACTGGTTGGTCACATTTTCAAAGACGTCTTCTTCAGCTCAGGATTAGCTCCAAAGTTGACGATTCCTCACGGGAACACTGGTTTGAACGTTGGAAACTCGTTCAAGCCACGGACCTTCTTCTCTTGAGATTCGCCGAAAGAATAAACTACTGGCTTTTGGTTCACAAAAATTGAAGTTATCCACAGATAAAATATAGATGAGCCTACCCTTCAATTAGCAACAAACTCGTGCAGATTCAACGCCGCAGGCTCATCTCATTTGCATAAGGATGGGAGTAGATCCAAGTCATCTTTGAACACGGGGCCAACCTCCGGAGTTGCAAACTACATTCATGCAGTGAGGAATGAAAATTCCAGAGTGTCCGATGACCTGGAAATGAGGAGACGGTCTATTGATCATAATCTTAATAAGATTGTCAATGATGCATGAAATCGCGATGATATGCTCTTGATCTTGGCAAAGGGAAGCGAGACGAATCTCTCCCTAGAAACGGTTTAAATGATTTCAAGCTGTGGGTTGTTCAGACACCTTCTCATGATTCAGGTGCCATCCAATGATGACCGTCAAAATAGTTTGGCGATCGGAATTCTCGGCCATCGATCGATCAAAAGAGACCTTCAAGGCCATTAATCAAAAGAACGCACCAGAATTCAAAATGTCTCCCAAATAAAGGAATCTCGGTTGTCCGATGCTGAAGCCCGAATTTGGGTCAGAATCCTCTCGTCTAACCAACAACGACAACGACGAAGAAACTCGCTTGAATCTCATTTTGCCTGGAGGATATGGTTAGTCGAAAAAACAGAGCTCTGTCATGTTCAAGTTACTAGTCCACGTGGGATAATCTTCTCAGATCGGATTCCAACTAGAGCAATGACATCCCGCGGAAGATGATCACAAGTGGATTGCTAATCAAGATTGCTTATGATTGATTGTTTCAAGGAGATCCGTGGGTGCAAATTAAGGTCTTTATGCCATGGAGAACTGCAGTGCCAACCAAGCCAGATCGGAGGAAAAATCATGCCCGATCATTGGACATAACATTTGAATATGGAGTCACGCAATCGTGTGGATAAACAAGGAGCTCCAGGTTTATTTAACTCTTCATCAAAAACTCCCTTGGAGTGCATCATGATGCGTGAAGGCGTCCAATTACATGATGGTTTGAAATAGAGGTCGGACGTGTGCGTGTCCAATAAATCAAGCCCACAATTCGCGATTGTGTGTTGTATTCGTCTCCACTACCCACAAACAAGACCATCTATTGCATGTTTTTTGGCAAGGTTTATGTGCTTGGTTTCGGATGAAGGGCTTAAAACGGAGAGATGGAGAGGTCAATGAGCTCCTTTGTGGGTTTGACTTGGCTGCAGATGGGTGTTGTCCAGACAACTATATTTTCTGGACGACCTTTCGAGTAGGGTTATTTAACGTACAAGTTTCATCAAGATGTTGATATTTTCAATCCATAAGGGTTTTTATTCATGCAATTGCCGCCTATTTTCAACCACTAATTGATAGGTTGTACCGGCGAAGATATATATTTTTTTTCATTTGTCCTATAAAGTAGTTTTTCTCAACGCAAGTCACGTTAATAATATTTTGACATTCAGATAACCAAGTGTGACTAAAGAATATCCATTGAATTTTCACAATCCTTTGCAGATGAGGGTGCCTCAAGATGAAAAACAGCACAGGGTGTGGTGTTTATGACGAATATACTCATTCTAATTAAATTGCTTAGCGTCCAACTAAATACCGTGGTTCTCTCTCGTAAGATTGGCTGGCACATAAAGTGAGATTAAGAAACAAATTTGCACCTCGGGCAAGCAAGCCAAGAAATGATCACATACCTATAACAAACTTGTTGGTTGTAAAAAACGGTTGACTCAAACATTCAGAAAATTCAATTTTAAACCGGATGGCGGAGATGGATAGAACGTTTCGAAAAATTGAAATAAGAACCTGTTTAAATCGAGGGCATTTTTTTAACTTTCAATTCAAAGACAACTTTTGGAATAGCACAACCTGATTGTTGATTGGTGTGGACTTAATTACAGAGAGCTTCCACTGTCTCGAAATCTGGTTTCCGAAATCGAATAAAAAGCCTTCTGTCCAATGATCGATAACTTTTTTTCCTTCTTGGAAACTTGGTATCTTGAGTTATTTGTTCTATGATGAGGAAAGAATATTGTATTTGTCAAACACTCGGTCGCATCCAAGGTTAGACAATTCAGAAACGAACCGACATCAGTCATAAAAAACAATGGTCACGAAAAAACCGGCTTGTGTCGTTCAGTACATAATACAGATAAACTGTCGACCACCACTTCGCAACTATCATGAGCAATCTTGGCTCAACGTGGTGTTATCTCCCAGATTTATCGCATCCGTCTAAGACTAATTCTTTGTTCATGGGAATCACGAAGTTCGAAATTTTGATTTGTGGGTGGCGGAAAATGACAAGTCAGCGGATTATTGTGGATTAGTCACCAAACACGGGTGGTAGATTTTTGGTCTTTTTTTTGGAATTAAATGGAGTGGCAAGGCTTGCCTCGTCGTTAAGGGGCTTTTGCTTTCGACGTTCTTCTGAACTTCCAATGTAAGTGGCCTTTTGGTAGTCAAATGTCCTTTTTTGGAGTAAAGGAAGTGCCCAGACGTAGCATGGTCACATCAAGGTCACATCAAAAAGATCAAGGAAAAAACACAAGGTATACCGACCACGGGATATAAGTCACTAGATATGTATGGCACGGAAAAAGAAATCACGTTAAAAAGGTCACGGAATAAATGTCGCTGATTAATAAATCACAGTAAGATACTTCATATTTTCACTTGCTTAGCAAGTGAATGAGAAGAGATGAATTTTCAAAGGAACGAGTTCATACGAGTATGCTCGCTACAAATTTATACACTTCACTATTGTTATGAAAATAAATCTTCAACAAATCTATGAACTCTCTCAAAAAGCCAGAAGCCACACCTACAATTACAATTGAAAAAATGTTCTCGGCTACGATTTGGCTCAGCCATACACACACGTGGTTAGTTATTCAATCTTGTTAAGAGCCTTTGAAGCAGAACAAGACCTCCCCGAACAATATCACTCTACCAATCTAGAAATTGGTTGCCAAAATGTGGGTTGCAACTCGATTCTCCTTTGAATGGAATCTACTTGATAGAGAGGGGCGAAATCTCATATGATTAGATCGCTTGAATGATTCCGCTTGGCGCCAGAAGGTTCTTTGGTGATGAGGTCAGTTTATGAAAGTTGCAGAACGGTTTACTATCATCCTCGTCGTTGTTTGGTTTAGCAAACTTGGTGATGTTGACCCTGAGGTTAAAGAGCTCCTTTTTCTTTCGGAGGCGTTTATTTTGTACCTTCAGCCCAAACACTGACCATTTACGTCAATTTTTCAGGTTTTTCAAACTTGACCACATCTAAGAATATGTGGCTCTTTTG